>JAUMHP010000084.1:6614608-6640719 GCA_032361065.1 Enteromius trimaculatus
ACGGATGTCGATGACGTAGCATCCTCGAAATTCTGGCTTCCGAGGATCCTTCCTTGACATTGAGAAACGCCTATAGTCACACTGCAGGATATAGTTGCAGGTATAAGAACCAATCACAGTTTTGAGGTGTAAAGTCATAATTACGAGAAACAAAAAGTTCCAATTGTTACATATAATCATATTTCAAGATATAAAGTTGCAAGTATAAGAAAAGGTTGCAATTGCTAGATTTAACATCACAATTACGAGAAACAAAGAATTGTGATATACAGTCTTATCACAAGATACAACGTTCATAACAAAAAGTTGCAATTGTGAGATTTAACGTTGCGTGAAGTTATTAATTGAGTCGTTGTTGTTAGATATAGTCACTTTGGAAGATATGGAATTACAATCATGAGAAACAAAGTTCCACTGCAAGATAACTGTTATAAGGTCTCAGTTGTGAAATATAAAGTTGCAGTTATGAGAAACACTCATAATTGTGAAATACATTCACACTACAAGATATAAATCTCCCATTATGAGAAACAAAGTCACAAACCAACCATTACGTAATTATGGAAAACAAGGCTGCAATTCTAAGATATGCGGAGATAAAAAAAATTAAAATAAAAAAAAGTCACAACTACAATAGTAGATATTACAATGGTAGATATTATTTTTTATGTGGTCAATCTATGCTACCATGACAATAAAAAAAGAAACAAAAAAAGTGTAGATAAAAAAAGTACAATCTTAATTACTATTTTTGTTATTACTATACCAAGTATAAACGAAGTCTGTGTGGAATTAAGCTATCCAATGAAGATCATCTAATAGAACAAGAATCAATGCAACCACAAACCACAGACAAATTAAGCATCAGCATTCCAACCTGAGGGTCTTCTGATGTTTCTTTGGCGGTCTGGTACTTTTTCTGTAACGTCGCACTGCTTTGGCTTTGCTGCCTGTAGATGGGAGACTTCAGGGGGATGAGGCTGGGCTGCACAGGCTTCTGGTGGGTCGCTACCCTGGCTGGAATGGGTAGAGCGGTGCCATGCACAGGTTTGGGCAATCCCGACTTCATCTTGGAGGCAACAAGAATAGCAGGCATCTTCTTATGCTTTTACAGTACATCCAACCATGCAGAATCTGGCACAAAGTTTGTCTGGTTGCAACCAAAGGCTTGAAGTAACCGCACGCGCTGACTTAACAGCTGGAGCAATGCGGTGAGAAGTGTGTCCACAAACTTACATTCATACAGCACTGGGAAGCTCGACGGCACACAGAAGTCTTCCTAAACCTTCTAATAATATGATTTTCCCATGACAATCGGCCAAATCCTTCCCCGACATCAGCATCTCTGGTGTTTTTCTTGTCCAATGAAGCTCTTACTCCATGTACAACTCCGCCCGCCACCTGCTCCTAGTTCCACAGCAGCGAAGAGTCGCTCAATATAGCCCAGCGCAGCCGCTGCTGAGAAGCGAACACACTCTGGCAGGCAGAAATCACAGATAAGTGGGAAGGCAGGATGCAATTTGTTGTCAGAGCAAAAGGAAACCTACAGTTTGTACTCGGAAGTGTTACCAGCCTCCAGATGCAGTGGAAGTAAGGCATGACTCTGAAGCTTGAGAAGGATTAACAAGCCATTAGTGAGACAGCAGATGTGCCTTATGGGTAAACTCAACACTAACACCCCTGGGTGACAGCCTAATCAGACATAATATCACCCTTTCCACCAATGCTCTGGAGAAACGGACATTCAGAAAGCAACAAAGAAAAGGCTTGCATTAGGTCACAGGTTTTGAAATGTTTAATGTCACAGACTCCTAAATTTTTATATTAAATATAAAGACCAATTTAAAGTGTAAAAAAAGGGGAAAACTTAATAACTAAATAATATCTGGAAATAATAAAATGAACATCTATCTATTCTAAAATTAAATCAATTACAATAACTGAACAATCTTAATAATAAATGTAAAATCTAATAGTTTTGAATAATTTAATAAATTGTGATAAAAAAACATTTAAAATGTAAAAAAAAAAATCGAATTATATTGCAAATATTATTGCTGTCAAATAAGTAATCACATCCAAAATAAAAGTTTGTGTTTACATAATGGGTATGTACTGTGTATATAAAGACACACGCATGCATGTATATATTTAAGAAGAATATTATACTTGTACATTAAATATATTTATATAAATTATATAAACATGCATACATACATGTACATACATATATTTTTTTCAAAATATATTCTGTATGCATGTGTATTTATATATACACATAATAAATATACACAGTACACACAAATTTGTTTGACAGCTGTAATATGTTTTTTTTTATTATTATTTTAAAAAGTGATACTAACATAGTGCCGGACGGTTTCCACCGCTTGCTAAAACAGTGCTCTTGCATACCTTTCAAATCACGTTCATCTCATTCGTATCACTTTTCCTATACCCAAACCACTTCTTTACAACCTCCTCGCTGTTGGTTTCGTCACATGTAAGCGAACTCACCGCTGCGCGCGCTGGGAAAACTATAGTTCGTGCGTGCCGGGCAGTACCAGAGACTCGCTGAGGTTTGTCCAAGAAGCCATTTGTGGCTAGACGCTTTTTTGGAAAAATGTCGCCAAGAAGGTCTAAAAAGTCGCTAAATTGGCAACACTGCTTCACCCATTGTCGAAGTAAATGTGTATTGCGTGGTTACGTAATGTGCGCGTGTGCATGTGTCACGTGATCTCAATCAAAACGACGATAGACCAAAATCTCTATTGGTTGACAAATTTCTACTGGTTAATCGTGTCTACCGGGATATCACCCACCCCTAAGCGATATATATGTACATACAATATGTGTATATAAAAAAAAAACACACACACACACACAAATCAAATTTCATCAGTAGAATATTTTTCTTAACTACTGAGTTTTCTGACTACTTTTCTTGAGTTCTAATTTTGTTCTGAGAAAAACCAAATCAATTCTATTTAACAATCTGGCTGTACAATCATCCCTAACTACAAGTGGAATTAATTGAAGCAAAATGCTGAGAAAAAAAGCATTCAACAAAGCAATTTACCTACTGCCAAAAACATCTATTAAGCACTATTAAAATCAGCAAAAGACCAAAACTGCTTCAAAGTCTAAGTATTTACTTGCAGTTAAAACTTATGAATGCGGTTTTACCATTATTGAAATGTTAAGTCTCGTTTGTCCTTTTTTTCGGAAGTCGGTGAATTCCCATGCCTGGTCACATTTCTAACAGCATGCTGAGAGAGGGAGTGTTTGGTTATTCAACGCAGGCCGAGCCGAGGCTTTGGGAGGATGAAATTCTGTTGGAGCAGCAGTTTTGAGTGTCTGCAGATTGAACCCAATAATCCCTGCAGGGACAACTGAAACCCACTGCCTCTCTGCAGCCTGGCACTAATGCATTGTTTCCTCTGAGAACCACTGTCTACTGACTCCAAAACTATGTTGAATGTGCAAAAACGGAGATGTTGCCAATTCAACACGGACCTGATATATTTACTACTGCCAAACTGATGCCTCTTACCCAATGTTTTCTCATAAAAAGAGAAAAAAAAAACACCTCAACAGGTACAAAAACATCACTAATGCCCCCTTCACAGATAGTGTTGGCATGTTGGACTCTTTCAGATCATTAAAACAGTACTGAGGATGGTGGGTGGTAGGTACAGGTTGCTAGGTTGAGGCTTCGACAAACACACGTGCAACCACAACACACAGCAAGGCATCAGTTTTACAGACCCATGTTGTTAAACTGGATTTGCTCATTGAAACCACACAAATACTTCTTGAAGGCATTCTGCTTTTGGATGCCAACATCCACAACAGAGGATGCCTAGAAGGGCACGCCCAATCAATTTCACCCACATTTAATTTTTAAAAATGTTCTTTAACGCTCTTTAGATATGGAAATTGGGAAATGAGGAGTTTCCCCATTTACATAATACTTATAGATCTGGGCCAGTATCTGAAAAGATTTTAAACTTTACTTGTCGATTGACTGAATGAGAATAAAAATGACAAAACATGTAAAAATGTAAAAATTAAAATTAAAGCACATTTTCATTAGTCCAAAATAAACTGAAATTTAAAACATTCAGATGACTGTTACAAAAATGCCCCAATTTACCTGAATTCACCCTCAAAAATATAATTTTATTGGTAGAAACATAATATATTGTAAATGTTTTACATTTTATTCAGTCATTATAATGAAAAACTAAAATGCACCAGAAATTTAATGCTGACATTTAAGACCATAAATTCTGAAACTGAAATTAAACACACACACAAAAACCATTTGAGAACACTGTTCCATTCATTTACAAGAACTAAGCTGGTAACAAACTGGTAAAAAAAAAAAATAGAAACAGAAACCTTTATAAGCCTGGTTATAATCACCACCTAGGATTTATATTTTCTGAAAATTAAATATCATTTCAATAGGTATCTGCACAATCGGGACTTTTACATGAGCATGAACTTGCTATGCTGATCAACAGAAGCTAATTGGTTGACTTGAATAAGCTGTGCTTCATTTAGCACTACGCAATTGACATTACAAGATGGAAAATCTAGAAATCATCTAGAAAAAATGTCCAAAATGAAGAATCAAAAACAAAACCTTCTGGATAGCTATATGATATATTTTAGTCTTACTACTTTTAATAACGATGACTGTGTGTTGCGTATCTGCGACTTACTTTCAGTGTCGTTTGCAGGAGTTTGCACGTCAGATTGCTGAAGAGGTACTTAGTTACTCATCTGCAATGACCACGGTCTCATGGTATAATACCTTGGTGCACTTTTTAGCGAGACAAGAAATATGTACCAATAAGTACATATCACTGCAGTTTCCATCTCCAACACCTTTTACTCCTTTTCTCATAAATTTAAATGTGCAGTGAGGTACATAAAAACAGTGTTGCACAAAAAGTGCACAAAGATACGTACTGTTATGTGACAAGGTTGAACATGACAGTCAAAATTTCATGTGCGGTTTCGACAACAAAGTGCATTTACACTAGTCCAGTTTTGTCTGGAATGCATCCCAAACCAGCCCCTGAAGTGGTTTATGATCAGATTTAAATCCGTCTCGATACACAAGAATCATTGGCTGATATGTAATGCGCATTTTATCACTGACAAGCTGGGCACATCTACGCTCAACAACGGCTCTGTGTAGTAAAAGCGTTTCAATGGGAAATCATTTACTGATGATTACAGAACCGGCTTTACTGACAAAATGTACATTACACATCGGCCAATGATTATCGTGCATTCCTAGTCTCTAAAGGTCAAAGTATACTTCAGTATTTACACGTACGTGAGGGGCAGTGCATTCACGCACAACATTAAATAGAGTATACTTTGAAAGGCTACACATTCCACCGCATACATTCTCAAGACAGAACAGAGAAAGAAGAACATAGAAACTTAAGACCAGAGAAAGTCAGTGCACACTACAGGGGGTCATCTGATAGAGACTGTCCAGTTCATTAACAACTCTTTCACTCAAGTTAGCCTATAAACAGAGCCCAAGAGGATCAGCTTCTTCCATATGGTCACTTGTTGTGAGCGTACATCTGCCCACATCACTCTCAATATGTTGAGTGTGACACAGTGTGCCAGCTTACTTCTTAGATCACAGCTACATTAAACTGTAAGGACAGGTCAACAACATGCTGGTTTTGGGATGGACAATAACCCTGCTGAACCCACTAAATGTCTTATAATGTATTTAATTAATAAATGAGCAATTTTGGGCTTTTTTAAGAATTAAAAAAAAAAAGAATTACTTGCAAATAGTCTGCTATATCACCACACTAACAACATGATCCAGAGGGCATCAAAGGACCATATCAGACAAACGTGTGTGCAGGATGTGAAACAGACACTGCACTTCAGCAAATCTCTGCTGTGGACAGTCACAGGAGATTGACGCCTCAGAATATCAGCTGACCAAAACACAATCACGTTCAAATCTAAAACTAAGCACTTTGCGGCACACACTCTTGTTCCCATTCTTGATAGTAATACAGACCAAAAAATAAATCTTAGCCATTTTAGCTTTATATACCTTCATCGCTGTCCACTACTGATACACATATGTTTTTTTCTGAAACAGAGCGCAGGGTACACGTCAGCTGCAAGCTTCTGCTGAACAGGATGCAGGCATACAGATAACGATACACTATCAGCCTAACACAGCGCTCGACTTAGCCAAAAGAAAAGCTTTGTACTGCCTTTTTACGACCTACTCAGAGAGGTGGGATCTGGTGGAAAAACAGATTAATGACTTAATGAAAAAGGTCACAAAAACGTTTGCCTTGGTGCATTTTTATTTATTTATTTTTTCACTAAATGTAAAAGTATTTAATATATAAACAGCATTTTTTCGTAAATATGTACATGCATGTGTGTGTATTTATATCTACAGTACACAAACATAATATGTTAACACAAACTTTAATTTTGGATGTGATTCACGATTAATTGCTTGACAGCACTAGTAATAAATATTATTTTATAAATTCACAAAAATAACAAACAATATCATACACAAGTTGGAAGTCAGTAACACCTTTTGTTGAAGAAATGAATACTGTACATTTATTCAGCGATGGCACACTAAATTCATTAAAAGTGATAGTAAAGAATTTACAATACATATATAAATAAACTAAGCTAAAAACAAAACTAAGTAGATCGTAATGAGGAACTGTTAAAGTCTTGTCCAATTTAGTGATCACCAGCAAAACAGGATTCAGTGTAGTGACCTAGTAACCTCAGGGTCATCGTGGAGGAGGTCTATTCCACCTCATGCATTTCCTTTCACAAGCTCAGTGAGAGGCAGCAGACAGAGTCTTGGCACTTCAGTTTATGCTACTTTTCCAAGCCAATGATCAGATTACAGTTTGCATGCCCAGTCAGCAAACAATCTTGTTACAGGCTTAGATGCTGAACTCAGGGTCAGATCACACCTTCTGAGGGATCCCTGACAAACACCCTGCCATTCATGTCAAATGTCAACATTCTTCTGATGTTCTGAAAATTACTTTTTTTTTTTATCAATACTTACCTGCTAGATTTACATTTCAAATGAGGTTGAATAAAGAAGGCTATTTTATTTTTTTGATGAACTATCACTTTAGGTTCTTATTCAGCAAGAGCCAATTTAACTATTCATAAACGTTTATTTATTCTAAATTGTTCCTGTGAAGACTGAAACAGAACAGAGAAAGAGTCTTAGCTGTAAAATGGACGGCGTTTCCCAACTTGTCTCTTTCAGAATCAAACACAGAAGGTCACACCAAACACCACCTGCTTCTGAATCCTCTTACCACAACCACACATCTCCAGCTCAGCCTGCAACATTCACAAACTGCTGCTAGCATAAGGGCTTTAGTGACATATCACACAAGATTAGCATCTTAGCCTAATGCTTATCAGTCTGTTAACATGTACACTGAGCCACGCTAGCAGCTGGAGGCTGAAAACACTAGAAATCAACATTCATGATATTATTATAATACTATAAACAATTGGCACTAAAGTAGTAATTACTGTATCATTATAAAATGGTTAGTTCCATTCCTTGATTCTGACTGTCTTTTTACTTTATTATATAATTTATTAATTAGATAACATCAAATACTATTGTTATTTTTCATTAGAAATTACTATTATCATCAGGTATACTGTATATTATTATTATTAAATTATAAACTGTATAAATAACAATTTTAACAATTTTAACAACTACTTATTCCTACTTAAATTACTAAAAAATAATGCATTATTATTAAAGAGTTAGAAAAAAAAGAGTTAGAAATATCCACTTCTTATTAATTTAAATAATTCAAATAATTTATAATTATTATTGTTGTTATTAATATGGCTAGAATTAGAATTTTATTTATTATTAATTCAAATAATCAATTTATTATTAGTGATGTATATATTTAAGAAAAATATGTTATGTTTATACATTTCAAATATTTTATATATATATATATATATATATATATATATATATATATACAGTATACACACACACACATGGAAATATTTTTATTATATATATCTAGATTAATTTGACAGCACTATGTAAAATACATTACCTTTGTTTTTTGTTTTTTCTAAATATTTATTATTAAAGTAAATGTTTGTTGTTAAGTATAAGTAATAAAATACATTTTCAATTAATTATTGAAATCTATTCATATGTGAAAATAAATAATAATAGCATTTAATAAAATAAACTGATTATAAATAATTACTAAAAACAGAAATATCAAGCTCAACTACATTTCCTAATCAAATTCAGCCCAAAAGTACTCATTTATACAAAAAACAAAAGACTGGGAAACAGTACTCAACTCAAATCCATCTTTATGGTTTACAGCACTTCTACACATGCTGAAAGATCCCACTTCCTAAGCTAGGAGGTCAAAGCCATCGGCAGAGCTGCTTGAACATAAATAGAAGGAGATAGAGAAGAGAATCACGGTGGCACGTGAGACACAATGACCTGGAGGAAGCAAACGTGTGAAGCGGGAGCACAAACGGAACAATGCCTCCACTACAGAGATAAGACAAGAGGGCCGTGAAGGACCAAAGTCTGTGTTCCTCTCTTTCCCATCAGAGAGACACGACATGAGTGAACTGCAGTGAGACGTTATATACCTGGAGCAACTATGCTAAAAGATTTAAGCTTTTTAGAAACACCTAGAAATAAATACGCCTCTTATAAACTCTCCAAACTGTCTCAATTAGGGGGTTTGAAAAGGTTTGAACTAGAGGAAAGGAACAACACATGTTAAATCAATTGGCGACAGCGCCAGATAGAAATAAAAACAAACCATCCGATTAATGTCATTTTTGGGGCTGTTCAATTGTAGACTTCTTCACTGCCAAATCCTCATGGCTTTGATATTTGGTTAAACACACCCCCGCTTCTAGTCTCTGCAGT
The DNA here is from genome assembly GCA_032361065.1 of Enteromius trimaculatus. Lineage (NCBI taxonomy): Eukaryota > Metazoa > Chordata > Actinopteri > Cypriniformes > Cyprinidae > Enteromius > Enteromius trimaculatus. The sequence continues at coordinate 6,623,607 of JAUMHP010000084.1, forward strand.
CAAACTTAACGCTAATTGCAGGAAACACACAAAAACCCAAAAACACGTCAACCTATGTGTGATGTCATTCATGCCCAGAAACGTCTTAGCTCATGGCAAAATAAACCAGAATATACCAGCCTACATTTAACCGCTGGGACAAATTAAGTCAGGAACTACTTCAGAAATACATTTACAAGCTTTTTGTGAGCAATAATTCCAGAATATTCAGCAAAAAGTAATAGACAGTAAACAAGTAAACTTACAATTAAAAAAAAAAATTTTTTTAAACATAATACAATATAATATAATATAATATACAAATAAATAAATAATATTATAATAAATATTAAATACATTAAAGTAATATATGTTCCTTAAATATATACATGGATGTATGTGAATTTATTTATACATAATAAATATGCATGCATTACGTGAACAAAAACTTTTGATAGCACAAATATATACATAATTTTTTATGAATGTAATTATTTTTGTTCTTTTTATTTCATTAAAATGTATACATTTAAATACTATTTACTGTATTTTACTTTTTGCTGAATAAAAATAAACAACAATGAAACAATAAAGCAACAAATAAATAAATAAAGATAGATATTTAATACTGATATTCAAGTTAAGTATATCCTTATACACAGTATAAGTATATATATATATAATTAATAAATAAAATATATTATATATAAAATATATAATTATTTTATATTTATTTATTTTTTACTAAGTGTAAGTTTTAAGGCATTTCAGTTTCTGCAACCCATAAAAATCAGAGAATGTTTTTACCTGATGAGTCAAATTTTAAATCAGTTACACACTCAGTTAATAATCATTAGCTCAGAAGCATGAGTTTCTGGCTAAAGACTTGCAATTTGCAGAAGTGCTGCCACCTTCTGTTAGACTGACTCCATTACAACAAGCGAAGCAAAACATTACATGCTGTTGTTGAAATATTTATTTAAAAAAAAAAAAACAGTGTTCAGATATCATAAATGACCTTAAGTCTCCCAATATGACATCAGCCTGTCATTTACACAGGGGAATATACATTGGTTCTGGACTGCAAGCTCTTCGCTCATTCAAAATTCAAGGATGTAAATACAAAATTGTGATTAAAAACAAGTGTCTCAAATAAACACACACAGTGATCCGACCAGCTAACACTAAACACACTGATGTAAGTGAACTACCCTCTCATTGTGAAACTATTCAACTGAATTCCATCTGGGGGGCTTTGAGAGGCTTGTGTTCAGTAGCCCCTTACTCTGATTGTGAGGCATTTCTTTGACTTCATCTATTATTTAGAGAAGCAAAGCCATGGATGGGGGGAGGTTTGCCCTTTGAAAACGCACTAGTGCTGTGAGGTGGTCTTCACACCCAGTCCCAGTCACTTATTTATTAAAAAGCCACATTCTCGTTTCTCCACAAGGAAAAATCAAGGACGAACAGATGAAAGAGGGTTCAAATACACTTCTCATGCCTTCAGCGAAGCCCTATAACAGATTAATTTACCCTATACTTATATACATATCCAGTGTGCTTCTGTACCATATTTAAATTTCAGGCTGAAAAACAATAGTAAAGCCTTGAAAGTAAAGGAAACTCAGCGAAGTCTATCAGTCATCTCCCATCACATCACTGGGTCCATTTTCAGTGCACTGTGCCACTGAGCTCAAGAACGAAAAGAAATAGAACGGAAAGAGACCGGGGAACAGTATCTGCTAAGAAAGACCTGGAATTTCCTTATCATAAAATGTTTACGACTCTTAAATTCCAGTGGATTCTACACAGACATAACATGTCTATCATAAAAATGATAATGGAAAAAAATGTTTCGTGTGAAGGTGCAACGATGGACTGATAAGAATTGTATCCATCTCATTCTGCTTTGTTGAAATTCCAAATGATACACTGTGAAAGGAAATTTTGATGTGAGAAGACAACACAGAAGAAATCTTATTATGTTGTTGTTTGTTTCTTCCAGAATCTATGGTTTAAATGCTTTTCACCTCACAAAACATTCATTGATGGCCTGGAGTCATATGGATTACTTGAGGATCATTGTAATATATTTTTAGCTATTTGGACTCTCATTCTGACGGCCCCCATTCACTGCAGAGGATTCCTTATTGAGCAAGTGATTTAACACATCCCCCCCCAAATATGATCTAATTCAGAAACAAACTCATCTACTTCTCTATTTTTGGGGATGAACTATTCCTTTAATTAAATTCAATTTGAAATCAAAAATTGCTGAGAATTATATATTTCCCCCCCATATTCATGCAGGTTTGGCTAGCCAAACCACAGCTGATTATACAAAACGAAAAGAAGAAAATAAATTAGCATTACAAGAGGTAAATGGAGAAGTCACAAAAGGTGTCCTACAGAGAGTGTTATCCAACGCCACAGACAGAGAGAACGATATTCAACCATGAGTATTTAAAGAAACAGTTCAGCAAAAATATTTAGATTGCATCTCTTTCTATTTTTTTAAGCATTTGAAGCTACTCTATCTCTATTAAATTGTAAATGCATTGATAAGGCAACTGCTCTCTTTTGATTTCGCTCTGAAACAGCATGACAAAATTTAAATTGTCCCATTAATTTGATCAATTTGAACCCCTGCTTTATTACAAAATTCTACAAAACATCTGTTATTTAGGTTCAAATCTGACCAAATCTGTTCACCAACCTTTTATTGTGCTAAACATCAGTGATGAATGTAGCATTGTATAGTGAAAGGCAGCGCATGACCCCGGAGACCAAGTCTCTGCTTTTAGCAAACACCAGCGTGCCCCAAGTCTTGACAGTGGGACAATAAAGAGAGCTTCTTTTGAATAAAGAACGTGAAAAAAACACAAAATTAAACCATACTCAGCCTTTCCGAGGCGTCCACGTTTAAACTGAAAGAGCAAAGGATGCCCATCTCTTTGATTTGTGGAGATGTGGTGTGACACAGCAAGAGTTGGGACTTCACCATGGAACGGTGTCCTGGTGGCAGAGCCATTTTAACTCTGCTACCAACTCATGCCACTAATGAATTATGCATTTAGGACAGACATGATGTCTGATTACAATGCTTAAAAGAATAGGTTATCATTTTTAAACTATGATAAATTCACCCGATAAGCAAAACTGTGGTATTAAGGCTAATTTTGTTTGTTTTAAAACCACTTAGTTTTTTTCTATCCCATGAGGCCATGGGAACTGACGAGTTGTCAGATTCGACTGCAGGTTCCATGAAGTTCCTTGCTGTTAAAATGCATGTATTTAACAACACCTGAGTAAATTATTTTCATGGTTATTGTATGTCAAAAAACAATACTTACTCTGAAACTACACTGTGGCCCGGTTTTACAAATGGGGCTTAGCTTAAGCCAAGACTAGGCATTAGTTAAATTAAGATATTTGAGCAACTGTTACAAAAATGCCTTATAAGAAAATATTACAGGTGTGCATCGTAACACAGAAAAATGACACTGACATGTTTTAAGATTTGTCAGAGCAAGATATTTTCATTTTAAGACAGCTCAAACATGCAATTTTTTAAGCTAGTCTGGGACTAGCTTAATCCTTGTCTGTGAAACTGGGGGTAAATCCTTTTTTTTGCAATGTATCCAACTGAATTCATATGCAACAGTTTGTGAATAAAAAGTACTAAACATAAACTCTCTTATGTGCTATAAAAATGCAGCACAAAATTTGGAATACAAATGTTTCCTGTGAAATAGGCCTATTACTGGAGGCTATTGATATTAGCTTAGCATCACCATGCGCTAACATGCATATTTATCTCAATATCACAGATTCATCTGTCTGGTCTCGTTCGTGAGTGATACAATGTCCTTTACACACTCCATAAAGTTTCCAACATGAAATACATTTAAAGCAGATTATTTATTTAATCCTGCTTATCTTCCAATGCAAACTCCTAGAAACAAGCCAGGTTTAATGACAAAGGAACCCTCATTACATTTAAAGACTGACTAGTAAATTGATCTTTGCTTTGCGATTTTGTTGTTTACAAAATGCTACTTAACCCAAAAAATGTAACTTAAATAGCTCTGAATTTGAAATGATAAACAGGGATGTTGATTTAATGCAATTCAACATACAAAAGGTTAATATTGAGTTACTTACATTACTGACACAATATATCGCCAGTTACTTTTTGCTCAGCCGACAACAACCGACTCCACAGAACTGTTCCTGAATCTTATCACACATACTGTATAGCGTTTCTTTGCTCGATTCAATAACTCGCTTTTAAAAAAACAGTTTAATGGTTCTTTCCTGAATGCTTTTGAATGAATCAACTGACTAAATGATTCAATGATTCACCAATTTGTATTGATCCTGAATGAATCATTGAACCAGTCAATCAAAAGACAGTAATTTCTCGCCACCAACCCTTACAAGTTGTGCTATAACTATGTATTTCTATCAAACGCTCCTCACAAACACAATATAATTAATATTTGTACATTTTCACTCTACATAGCTATTCAGAAAGCAACTGTTGGTTCAGCAAGGTCATTTAGAAAAAGTTCAACCTTTAACTCTGGTTTGTTGCCAATGATTAATAGTAGAAATGTGTTAGAACTGAATATGAACACATGCACTGGACCATGTTCATGGTTTCTAAACACAGGTGAACCAACAACTGTGCATTGAAAAACTTCAAAACGTTGATCTTCAGCCCAGTGGAACCTGGTTGGGTGAGTGCCTGGAATACAAAGCTAAATCAGAACAGCTCACAGTCACTGCAAAGTTCAGGGAAAAGAACTTCAGCTTTACTGATCAGTCAGACCGGTAGAGCCTAATGTCTACTGGCAAGCTCGTCTTCATTGAGAAGGAGGACTCTGGACAATTCCCCATTCCTCACAGCCCCTATAAAGTGATTAGATTCCGTGTCAGTGGAACCAGTTAATGGTGATGACAGGGCTAACAGTGAATTAACAGTGAAGTCCACAGGCTGAGCTCAACTTGGTCGTGAAAGAAAAGCATTCAGAGGGGGGTGATCGAGAGGGCTTCAACATTTTAATCTGGATTTATGTTGCAGACCTCAGTGGAAATTTTGCTGGAAAACCACACACACACACAGACAAACGGTTTCTGGAGAAGACCTGCATAAATAAGATCAACATCTCGTCTTAATTTAGAGAAATGGGGTATGCCAAGGGTTGGTGAGAACAACCTGTTCTTTGTTGAACTGTCAAGCCGTGACACCCTTATAATCATAATGAATGTGCAGCTGCACTGCAGGTGAACTGAGCAAACACTCCTTCTTTATTGGCTACAGAAGGATAGAAAAAAACGGATGCTGGATACTTCATAGAAACATTTTAAAAGGAACAAGAACATACCAGTATTAAATGCCCCTAAAAAGTATTCTAACATGTAGGCAAGACTTAATAACATTAGTATTTTATCAGATATTAAAATACCCAGATATAAAATATCACTTTTGAGCAAATTTTTGTATAATGTTGCAAAAAAAGTTAATTATTAATATTTGAATGCCTAATTATTAACCTTTTAATCATTATATATATATATATACTGTATATAGTACATAATTCTTTTTATATGCATAATATACACAGCACACACATATATTATGTAAACAAAAATTGCATGCACTGTATTAATTCATACAGTGTATGAATTAACTGTATTAATCATTTGACAGCACTAATATATACATCAAATTTTATATATATATATGTGTGTGTGTGTGTGTGTGTGTGTATACACACACACACATTTGCACAGTTGCTTTTAGTTTTATATTACTGTTATAAAAGAATAAAATTAAATAAAAATTAAAAAGTTGAATATAATTTGACTAATCATAAGCCTAGTTCATCCAGACAATTAGCCTGGCTTACATCAGGAAGGATTTGAGGCTGATTCTTTATGATGTTTAAGTTCCTACAATAGCCTCTAGGTCTGTCTAACTCCCAGAAATCATTAGACATAATCACCCTCACTTATCATGACAAATTAACTAATGGATTTGACAGTTAACATGGAATGTGGCTTCTTCAAAGCACTAGCATGGATGGTGCCCCAGCTGTTCGGATACGGGCATCTGGGGTACCAGCATCAATAGAAACACTCCACCATCTTAAGATGAAGACCATATGGATGACGTGCTGCTTGAGCGTCAGCTGTAATTTATTCTAAACACATGCATCCTGGAAAATTCAATGAATAAATGCTATGAAATTACCATGCATGTGGAAAATATGAATTTTAGTTCTGTATTTTATCAATTAAAGGAATAGTATACCCCAAAACTGACAATTCTGTTATCGTTTATTATGAAGTGTTTCAGACCCCCATTTACTTCATTACACAGACAAAAAACATTCTTCATAATCGTGTTCCACTGAAGAAAGAAAGTCATATGGGTTTGGAAGAAGTAAATTAAGACAAAATTAAAAATTTTGGGGTGAACTATTCCTTTAAAATATATTCAAGCTCTTCAAGTTGAGACTAAAGTGTGACTATAAAAAGAGTTAGGTCCAAAACAAATAAACTTGCACTCTTCCAAACTAGAAATGTTTTTGCAACAAATACATTAAATAGCTATGAATTTTCCTATAAAGTAAAATAAATAAGCCAAACATACTTTTTTCTGGTCTTCGATAGCATGGGTGACAGTCTTCCTCTTTTGCTGAAGCTGCTGTTGCTGGTGAAGCTGGTGATGAGGACAGAGCTGCTGGCATGTCTCTGAACCTACCTCCATTATATCAGAAACCCTAGGGCTCCCAACAAATCTACGCTCCGAAAAGTACGGGATATTCCGAGATCCTTCCTCGGTCAAGATATTCCTTGTTCCTCCTGATCAGACATTAAATTTGGTTAAAGCTACAATCAAACGATTGCTAACCTTCACTTGGCTTCTCGGCTGATCAGTGGATCGGTCGAGCACAACCATAGTTAAAGGATCAGCAAACACAGATCTTTGGTTCATGATCTCCAAGTGAGGAGTAATGTAACTTGCTGAGGGTGGCTCAGTCCTAGAAGGTCAGTTTTTTCCAGTGATGCACGAGTGAGCATCTAATGCCTCGTTTCATATCAGCCATAGAGCTGTCATGTTAGAGATCCTCTGCCACCTAGAGTCACGCATGGACTGAGAAGTGTGTGTTGGAGAGAGAGGAAAAGAGAGAAAAGTAAAGGTACAACTGTCAGAAACTGGTTCACTGTCTGTACATCTTAACATCTCTGAGAACAACTTTTGAACCCTGTTTCACATTCAGAAGTCTTGAAGCTGCGAAGTTCAGTTTCACTTATCTTAATTTGAAAACGAGATCAGTTCAGAATGCAGTTCATTTGCATTAAATTCACTTATTACACTAATTCAACTGAACTAAATGACTATAATCGTTTGCACTGTTTAACACTGACCAGACAGTTTTAGATTTTCATTCCCTTGCAGTATCGTAACTCATCAGACAAAAGATGATCATTTAATAGCAGAAAACTAGTAGAAGTGTAAAAGAAATTACCGTGGTATATTTTATCCCCCTTCCAACTCTTGCTTTAGGTTTTGCACGCGGAGCCGGCTGGGAAAGTAGCAGCGTTGTCTATGACGTCATGAGCAGACCGACAGAACACCCTCAAACTGGAGCATATGAGCTCTTTCAGAAGCGTTTATTGTTACCATGGGAACTTATAAATTAAAAGAATTTGTACGCCATCTAGAGGAGTCAATCCAGAACGACCCACGAACGCACACTTTCATTATACATTAGATTGGAGATCATGGATTTACTTTAAACTTATGTGTATATTTGTCTGGGCAGGTGTTGTATTGGGCATATACTTTCAAGATAAAGTTAACCAATTCTTTTTGCTTTTTTTGTGACAAAGTGCCACACTGTAAGTTGAAACAACGGAACAGCCTGTCGTTAAATAGCCTTTGATTTGCTGTTCACTAAAATGTTTAACCTTAATACAATGAAACGCAAAAATGTAAAAGATACTATATTAAAAAACTAACAAGACGATAACATGCATAAATCTAAAATCACTATATTTAGCTATATAGTGGTTTTATATATTTATTTATTTAATTAATTATTTATATATGTAATATTTATATAGGCCTATAGAAATGCACGTGAATACGTCTTAAAAACATGATTTCTAACCTGTTGGTTGGTTAAAATATAACTTTATTTTATTATTTAGACATTAGAATTTAGGAAAATATCAAAAGGAAGAAATAAAATATTGTTTTACTATTATTTACATGATTCAGAAGGTTTTGCACATTATTATTCTATTATTATTATTATTATCAAAATGTTCCAATAATTCTTGAACGTGTAATATGTACTGGAAAATACTGAATGGATGTATAAATAAATAAATAAATGAATAAATTGTCATGAACTGGGCTGTATTCGTGATATAACAGAAAGAGGCGCCAGAGAGCTATAACAGACATCATAATATAATAGAATAAACCCCTAAGAAAACACTCACACACACATTTAAAACAGCTGACTCGAGTCTTTATATTTGAAATTACATGTATGGATGGAGCAAAAATAAAATAAAATAAATAATCACAAAAAGAAGAAAAAAACAATTATTACATGAACACAAATCTCTAAAAAGACCCTTTATCTCATTCAGAGGGCATTAATTAGATAGTGAGATCTGAATAAACTTCTTTTTAATTAAGCTCAGCAACAGCCGCTTTCGGGGCTGTTAATGGGATTTGGGTCATAGTTACTCTGATTAAGGGTTTAATTTGTGGATTACAGCAAGAAGACAGAGAGGAGGTGTCATGTTTACTTGTGGCTTTCTGAAGATCCATCATCTGTGATCTTGAACAGGACTCCTCTATTCAAATCTGCCTGAATTCTACAGAATTAGTCTGACTGTGTGATCAGATGGCCTGAAATCCCACATAATAAATATTCACATCTTCGTCCTTACTTTTAGGCCTAAGGGATTTCATGATTAACGGGGTTGTGAATTTTGAAACCTTAAAGGAATAGATCAGCCTAATAATTAAAATTCTGTTAGCATTTACGCGATTCCAAACCTGTGTGATTCTCTTCTGTAGAGAAAAAAATGTTGAACAAGCTGGTCAGACCATTCTGTTCCATAGAACTAATTGCTTTGTCATCATCCTTAAGATTGAAAATAAAATTTAGCAATAAATCTATGTGTTAATGTATGTTTTTAGACTATTTACACACAGTTTATATATTGTTTGGGGTGAACAAAGTCCCCCTATAGCGAATCTACGCACTTTGGTAAGATAAATATCCATATTTCAAATTAATTAGCACTTTTCTCTCAGGTCTGCTGTCTAAAGACACCAGAAGTAGTCCCGACAAATGTATGCATCGTGCACGTGCCTCTAGGAAATCTAGTTTCAAAAGAAAACAACGTTTCCTTCTTAAGCAAAGCATCTTCTGAAAAGTAACAGCTATTAACCAGTTAAACCCATTCAAAGGCTTGGAATGGTCTGGACAATTTTTATTATAAGTCTGATAGGATTTGTCTGAAAGAAGAAAGTCACATACACCTAGGATGCTTCGAAGATGAAAAGACAGGATAGTTAAGTAAGTAACTCATATTAAAATAGGCCCTGAATGAATCGAATTTGAACGAATCATTTGAGTGACTGATATTTTCGAATTATATCAAATGCTTATAAATTTTAATATGATTATAAAAAAAATATCTAAAGTAAATTTACCTATCCTCATTAAGACACTGAATGAATCAGTGATTTGAAAGAATCGTTTGAGTATCTGAATCAATGTTCAATGAATCATCAGACATCGGTCTTTATGAAAGATGCAAACCAAACATATAGGAAAAGTGATAAAGTAATATTTGAACATATATATTTATATGCAGGCTACTCTTAGATTGTCAGTCAATTCGGAAAACTGGAATTGTTGTATAAAGGAACATGGATGATTTGTTATCTCTTGAGGCACGTCTCCGTTTGAACACCAAAATTTCAAAGGCGAAACACAAAAGCATCCTTTGCTTTGTCTCATTCCATGCAAATTCATGAGGCCATTTTGAACGACGGCCGCGGAGGGGCACGGGCATAAAATCTGTCCCGTTATCGTTGTTTTTATGACACAGGAAGAGAGTTTGTCACTGATGTGAAATTGAATACCATAATTCCTCAAACAAAGCTCCTGTCTGCGCTGTCAGCGAGTCGCGACGAGGCAGTTCATTCGCTGCTTTGCCAACGCGAGCACATAATAACCCGACAGTTGTCAGCAGCGCTCAGAAATTTATGACACAAGAAGATGCATATCATTGCTGTAATCTCTACTGCTTCGCAAGCTTCCCACTTCAAACACATATTAGAAACGAGGCATTAAAATTCATGAAGGTTCTCGGTGGTCCTAAACGCATGCGGTCTGGAGGTATTTACATGTGTGACACGTCGTGGAAAGCACTGATAGTGTTTGATAGAATTCAATTCTTTAATTTGAGCAAATAATAAGTATGTCTGTCCTTTGTGGAAGAACTGTAACCTGTGATAACCTGCTCTGGCAACATCGGTGATTGACGACAGAAGAATTAATTGAATCGGAGATTGAGAGAGACAGAGGTCCTGAGATGACAGAAAAGGGTGGGAATGAGGTTGAGGTCTAAATAAGCTCTTTACCCGAGACACACTGTCACTCTCTCTAGCCTATAGAAACAAGTCAGTGTATCACAGCACTGAGGACAAGGTGATAGCAAGGCCAGAGACACAAATCAATACTTCATTTGCAGGACAAGATTTATTTTCTGTTGCCACATCAAACCCATCAGATGTTGTGAAAAAAAGAAGTGAAAATTCAGAATTGGTGAAAAACTTCCTTTAAATTTCCTAAGACATGCTAAATGTCAGAAAAGGCGCAGGCCTATTATAAGTCAAGACACATTTGCAAGGTCAGGCCCTGTATATGTTTAAACACTTTTTTAACATCTCAGCAAACAATATCTCTTTGGGGAGGAACATTTATGGCAATTCACATTAAGGTTGTTTTGCTAATTGCTTGATTTAATGGAAGAATGGAAAAGGAACAAAACAAGCCCCCGATGAGTTTCCTATTTAATGTAACCCATTTGTCTTATATGCTGTGATTTTCCAGTGCAAAATTGGCCACTACGATGCTAGAATCTTGTAGGTTGATGATAGGGCATTGCTATGCCATTGCCAGGGTGTTTATGTGGTTGCTAGAGCATTGTTTTGCACTCTGGGATCTTCTGTGGGGTTCTTCCTGAAACTATAAGGCTTAGTTCACACTGCAGGCTAAAGTGGCCCAAATGCGAGCCATATCTGATTTTCTTATGACAGTCTGAACAGCACAAATCCGACTTTTTCAAATCACTCTCATATGTAGTCCTAAATCGGATACATATCCAATGTTTTGCAATGCGACTTCAGTCTCAACGGCCATTTTTATTTCCGCAAACACAGTGTGCTGGGTCTGACGTCACGTCTTCTTCGCATGTGGCTCACTTCAGGGCTGTATATGGTTCACACATGAGACTGATGGTAGTCGCATTTAAATCACATTGTGAACAACAGTGCAAAAAAATAAAATTTCAGCAAAGATTTCAGCAAAATGTCCGATCTGGGCATTAAGACCTGCAGTGTGAACTAAGCAGTGTTTTTCAGCGCCAAAGCCAGCAGTTTCAATGGCTGCTAGGGTATTGCTATGAAGTTGCTAAGGTGTTTAGTGTGGTTGCCAGGTGGTTTCTTTACACTTTGTGAAGAAATTGTGCCAATGACACTATGCTAGTGTGTTGTGAACAATTGCTTGGGTCTTGCTATGCAGTTTCTATGGGATTCTGGATAGATGCAAGTGGACGTTTTGGTGTTTTAGGTTGATGCTAGGGTCCTGCTTTAAACGTTTTTTGATTTTTTTTTACAAAAATTGTGATTGGTGCTTCTTTTGAAAGCTAGCACTATACTAGGGTGTTGCTATGCAGTTTCTAGGATGTTCCGTGGCGCTTGTCAATGAAAAGCCAGTGCTATTCTAGAGGTGATGTAGAGGGCTGTAATATAGGTACTTTACAGGGCATTGCTTTACAGTTGATTAGTGCAGTTGCTAGGCTTTTCTGTGCTGTTGCTTTACACTTTCTGAAGAAAGTTCTATTTATGACGTACTGTATTGGCACAAGTTTCAAATGATTTTCAACGGTCACTTTGTCGCGTCCAGTGCAGACAGGTTTTAGCTGTTGCTGTGCGGCGTGACAATTGTTGTGTCCGTTGTAGACACGGTGTTACACTTTCTGAAAAAAATGTGAGTGGTGCTTGCACTATGCTAGGGTGTTGTGAGTGGTTACTAGCATGCTGTGCAGTTGCGATGAGGTTGGTAGCCGTTTTTTAAGTGGTTGCTTGGGTTTTTTTGGTTGAAGCTATGGCACTGCTTAGTGGTTGCTTTACACTTTCTAAATACATTGTGAGTGGTGCTTGTCTGTGGAAAGCTAGAACTCGGCTAGGGTGTTATGGGTTTTACTATGGTATCACTAGGTTGTTAGTGTTTACTGGTATCATCACAGTCAATAGTTAGACTAGAAATGTATAATCCTTAATATAAGCATGATAATCTTTGGAATAGTTACCATTTTGCAATCCAAGTGATACAGTGGATGTGTCTGGTATTGGAAAGCAGCATCAATAATGTGAGAAAAGCTTAAGGGATTCTCTTCTAATGATTAGCTAACTTCAAAATCAATTTGCAATCTAAAAAAATAAAAAGCACCTACTGTACATTCTACTTCGATTAGTGTATGTTGTTGATCAATAACTGTACATCTCAGTTTGATCAGTATAGTTCTTTTAACCCTCATTCATCCGGTACTGTCCCCTTGATAATACAGTACACTTCCTATTGTTTGACTTATATGTAGAAAACGTACATTTACTATTGACTACATGTCGTTTGCAATGACTGACAGCTGCGCTGGAGAAAAGCCCCCTCTTTGCTTATTCATTGGTATAGTGGAGTGCCCCATTATTATACTCCTCAGACCTCCAGTAATTATGGAAAAGGTCAAAGGGCACCAGGCCTTCCTCCTCCAAGGGGGTTAAACTGTGTACTGAAGTTCCAAAGGCCCAGGAAGTCGCAGCGTCATGTGACCTTTGACATATTGACAAATATTCATGTTCATAAAAGACGCATAAACTGGGTTAGCTGGGTTACACAATCAATATAACACTCTACAGCAGATACATATTTTATTTCATATTCATGAAACTTTCAGTGTGATTTATCCATAAATGTATTACTCTCTTATATATTACAAAGCTTATAAAAGCCTTTAACATCTGAAATTCCAAATAATCACTATTCATAGCACAAAAACACAACCTGGTTTGAATTAGCAGCTGTCTTATTGTGAAATGAATGTGTCACCATCAGAAAAAAGGGTCCAAGGAAGTGTCGCCCCATGCCGCCCTTTACTAATTACCCCAGCCTCCCTTCAGTCAGTTCATTTCATAAGGGGGGACTCCTGGCAAGCTGCTGCAATTGTGAGGACTCTGCAGGGGACAGCAAATGCCCGGTGACTACTGCTGAGGACCCAAACCCCTCTGCATTATGTGGAATTAGTGTGTATTGATTCATCCTTTCTAGATTATGGATTTGGGCCCTTATTCATTACTTTGGAGGACAGCTAGTGGTCATGTTTTACAAAGGGTTCAGTTTTACTGTACTGTACTTTGAGTGTGCTTTTTAATGCTAGAAATGTAGTGTTCAATGAATACTGACTTTCATTTATACTTGATTAAAATCGCCATGGAGACTATTTAATGTCAATAAAGTGATACATCTGAGTAAAAAACAAACAACAAAAAAGTTTTTTTTTTTTTCATCAGGAATTAATTATATAATATTATTATATTATATTGTTAAAGGTGTTCTCTAAATGACCAGTGAAACTTTTATTTATTATTTATTTTACTATTAAGGGCAAATAAAAGTGATTAAGAATTAAATTAACGTTATTTACTTTTTATATTAAATAACAAACACAATTTTCTAGATTTTTTAATAGGTCAATTCAAGTATTTATATTTTTTATTATTGCTACTAATTTAGAGGTTAGCTAACAGTGATCTTTTAAAAAGTTAGTTTTACTTAGTTTTACTGTACTGTATACTGTGTGTGGGTTGTGGTGCTATAAATATAATGTTCTATAAATTATAGATATTAATGAATACACATTAGCAACACATTTCTGAGTCATATTAAATATTTTATTTATTTATTTCTGGATTTATAACTGGATTGTGTTCTCTAAACTCCCTGTGGCAAATTTATTTGAATAATTAAGGATTATTAATATATATATATATATATATATATATATGTATATATAATTAATATATATTTGCACAGGGCAAAGATTAATCAAGATTAATCACTTCCAAAATAAAAATTTCATATACACATATAAGCAAAAACTTTTATTTTGGATTTGATTAATCATTTGACAGCACTATTATATAATAAATGAAGCCAGACATGAAAAGAAAAGTAGTGTTAGTATGTTTATATGTATGAATGTATGTACACACACACAAACACACACACACACAAACATACACTCACACACCTGTTCAATTTCTCATTAATGCAATTATCTAATCAACCAATCACATGGCAGTTGCTTCAATGCATTTAGGGGTGTGGTCCTGGTCAAGACAATCTCCTGAACTCCAAACTGAATGTCAGAATGGGAAAGACCAATTGGAAAGCAATTTTGAGCGTGGCATGGTTGTTAGTGCCAGATGATTCGGTCTGAGTACTTCACAATCTGCTCAGTTACTGGGAGTTTCATGCACAACCATTTATAGGGTTTACAAAGAATGATGTGAAAAGGGAAAACATCCAGTATGCGACAGTCCTGTGGGCGAAAATGCCTTGTTGATGCTAGGGGTCAGAGGAGAATGGGACGACTGATTCAAGCTGATAGAAGAGCAACTTATAACCACTGGTTACAACAGAGGTATGCAGCAAAGCATTTGTGAAGCCACAACTAGATGGGTGGATGGGCTACAACAGCAGAAGACCCCACCAGGTACCACTCATCTCCACTACAAATAGGAAAAAGAGGCTACAACTTGCACAAGCTCACCAAAATTGGACAGGTGAAGACTGGAAAAATGTTGCCTGGTCTGATAAGTCTCGATTTCTGTTGAGACATTCAAATGATAGAGTCAGAATTTGGCGGAAACAAAATGAGAACATGGATCCATCATGCCTTGTTACCACTGTGCAGGCTGGTGGTGGTGGAGTAATGGTGTGGGGAATGTTTTCTTGGCACACTTTAGGACCCTTAGTGCCAACTGGGCATTGTTTAAATGAAACGGGCTACCTGAGCATTGTTTCTGACCATGTCCATCCCTTTATGATCACCATGTACCCATCCTCTGATGGCTACTTAGAGCAGGATACAATGTCACAAAGCTCGAATCATTTCAAATTGGTTTCTTGAACATGACAATGAGTTCACTGTACTAAAATGGCCCCCACAGTCACCAGATCTCAACCCAACAGAGCATTTTTGGGATGTGGTGGAACGGGAGCTTCGTGCCCTGGATGTGCATCCCACAAATCCCCATCAACTGCAAGATGCTATCCTATCAATACGGGCCAACATTTCTAAAGAATGCTTTCAGCACCTTGTTGAATCAATGCCATGTAGAATTAAGGCAGTTCTGATGGCAAAAGGGGGTCAAACACCGTATTAGTATGGTGTTCCTAATAATCCTGGTGAGTGTGGATGATTGTGTATATATTTATATTAATTTCACCTTTTTTAAGCTCTTTTAAACACAGAATCTGAGTGGTGCAACATCAGTGGAACATCACAACACGCAGAACATCTCCTGAGGGAAAACCATCCTAACATGAGAGGATTTGATCTCAATCCATCCTTTAAAAACATTCATCACATATTTTATCATCCCAAAAAAGCTCTGGGATAAATACGCACAACAAAGGCACCTAATATTGCTATAGAACCAAGCAGAACACCCACCCACCAGCACATCCACAATCCCACATACACCAATACAACTGGGCTCTGAATGGAAGACAGCAGTAATGATCTGACACTCGCTCTCCTGTGCAGAACAGACAAGAGAGCAGTGCTGGTGATGCCAGGCTCTGTCAGTATAGCGCTGGATGACAGAAGGCACGGAAGCCTGAACAGCCTGGTTGCCATGGAAGTAAAATTCTCTTTCAGCTTGCTTTCCCTGCCTCCCTCACCCTCTGTTCTTCAAAGAATGCCTCTTCTCTCACACACACATGCATGCACACAACCTCAGTCTGTAATGACAACGTGGCCGTGCAAGAACAAAATCTGGGGTTCAGTGTGCGTTTGCAAATGTGCAGGTTTGGTCTCTTTCACTGTCACCGCATTAACAAAATAATTCAACAATATTTAATTTATATATATAGCACATTTTATACACATGGTATTTCAAAGTGCAATTTTAAATGTAACTGGAAGTTGAACGCTGAGGTGATTAGCTCAGTTTATTTGGTTTTGTATGAATCGTTCTGTATGAGCTGCAGCTGTCTGATGTTTTTTGTGGGGAAGGCCGGTAAGGAATCAGTTACAGTAGTCCATCTTGCTGCTAATGAAAAATGAGTTAAATGTTTTGTAATGTTGACACAGCCGCTGGCCTTATCAAGCAGATGCAAAGACTGCTTTTATGTACTATGCAAACCAATGCACATTTAATAGTAACGGTTTCAAGCAAGTTGCAAAAGTAAAATAAAAGTTGATGATGGATAGACAGAAAATAAATAAAAAGATGGATGGGCATAGATACAGTGGGTACGGAAAGTATTCAGACCCCCTTAAATGTTCCACTTTTTGTTATATTGCAGCTATTTTCTAAAATCATTTAAGTTCATTTTCTTCCTCATTAATGTATACACAGCACCCCATGTTGACAGAAAAACACAGAATTGTTGACATTTTTGCGGATTTGTTAAAAAAGAAACTGAAATATCACATGGTCATTTGCTGTGACACTCATATATTTAACTCAAGTGCTGTCCATTTCTTCTGATCATCCTTGAGATGGTTCTACACCTTC
>JAUMHP010000084.1:6640819-6660886 GCA_032361065.1 Enteromius trimaculatus
ATTAATCAAATCCGTTAAAGGATTGTTAGGCTGCATTAATTAGATCAGCTGGAACCGGGAACACTCCCCTTAACACATGATGTACTCGGAAATGTCAATTTGAGAAATGAAGTCACAATTATGATAAATTGCTCCATGAGAAAGTCATCCTTGTAAAACATGAAATGTAGTATGTCAAATGCACCATTTTAATGTATGCAGTCATAATTATGAGATGTAAATTTGCAATTATGAGAAAAACTTGATTATGAGATATGAATGGGCAAATCTGATTTAAAAAGTTGCAACTTTAAGAAATGAAATATGAATTTGAGATATTTAGTCAAAACCGATACATAAAGGCCCGGTTTCACAAACAGGGCTTAGCTTAAGCCAGGATTAGGCATTAGTTAAATTAAGATATTTAAGCAAAAAATGCCTTATAAGAAAATATTACAGGTGTGCATCTTAACACAGAACAATGACACTGACATGTTTTAAGACATGTCAGAGCAAGATATTTTCATCTGAGACAGCTCAAACATGCAATGTAGTCTGGGACTAGCTTGAGCCTTGTCTGTGAAACTGGGGGAAAGTCAAAATTGTGAAATATAAAAATTGTTAATTAAGATATGAAGTTGTAATTGTGAAAATAAAGTTGCAAACATGAGAAACAGTCAATTGCAAGAAATAATTGTGAGATATGAATGGGCAAATTTGATACAAAGTTGAAACTGTGCGATATAAAGGGAGTTGCAATTATGAGAAAACAAATCTCATATTTAAGTCATAATTGAGATTAAGTCATAAATGCAGTATAAAGAATATAAAGATCCGTATTTGAGATATGATGTTGAAAATTGTGAGATGCAAAGTCAGGTATTTGTTCAGAGGTATTAAATTACAATTATGATAAAATCACAATTGCGAGATAAGAATGAGCAACATTGAGACAAATCAAAATTGTGAGATATAAAGTTAATTGAAAGAAGTTAACTGGCAATTATGAGAAAATTAAATATAAAAATACAAAAATTTGGTTTACTATGAATAACCGTGAGACATTATTTTGCAAATGTGATGAAGCGTTAATACAAAACAGATGCAAAAGCACAAATGAGCTATTAAATGGTATCTTCCGCCATTTCTGTGCACCATATACTGAAATGTGAATAAATTTTTCGTCAAATTACACAAAATTACAGCTGAACCCCTGATGTCACTCTGTTTTACCAATGCCCTTGCTATTTTTTTTTTTTTTTTATAAATTTCCTTTTAAGATTTGAAGGACACTACAACACAATTTAACCCTTTAAGTTGCAAATGCAAAAAAAAAAAAATAAGTTACAAGAACAAAACTAGAATAAAATTTTGACCTGCGGAGAACACAACTAAATTTGCAACAACATAAAGCTTCCTTTTGGCCACCAACACATTCTTTTAATAAAACGGCTGCGGTCGTTGTAAAGAACTCAAATAACGGCACTAAAAAAAAAAAAATCCAATCTTTTGATGTTGCCACATTTTGTGTGCCAATGTGCAACCCCTCCCTGAGAGATGTGCGTTCATGTTGATGATTGAAGTCGGGAGATAATTTCCGAAGCTTTCTGGAAAGTCAATTATCTCTCTCTGCCCCTCCCGCCCACGAGCGATCTCCCCCCGTAAGCTTCATTTATTACCTTTAGAGACTTTTGACAGAAATACCATTAAAAAAAAGACACTGACATTACTTAAAAGAAAGGGCATCACACAGTCAGCTGATGAAAACTAAGCGCCTCACGCGCTCGTGCGCATTCGAAATGGAGCTAGACCACTGTGACAGGAAATGCGCATTAAATGCGTCGCTGCAGTGGCTAATAGCCGTAGCGGTACCGGTGATGGCGAACGAGGGGCAGAACTCCATCAGCCGCCCTCCTTCTCCATCGTCCCTCCCTCTCCTGCTAAGAGAGTGTGTGTGTGCCACTCAGGCGGGCGAGAGAGTCGGCCTCCAGCTGGGCCACATTTAGGAAATGCCAGTGAGCATGGGCGGCTTGCTTGACTAAGCGCAGTCTCACAGAGCCATGCACCACTGGGGATAGTGTGAGAAAGGGTGCAGAACACCGCCCTCCCCCTTATAGGGCGACAGCGTGTTTGCTGTCACACACACAGGTCCGCACAACACAAATGCATGGATACAAGCATCCACAGTGGCCTGTTACACTTTGAATCTCAGACGTGCGCAAAGCTGCCACAGTTACGCCACCCACCTTGTGGCACGGATCTTCGCTTTGATGGTTTGTCTACTCGTGTAGAAAATGGATCAATGGGGTGAATGTGTGGAAGGTTCAACTGTGTGTCGGTTATTTTCATTGTCTGACAATTGACATCTCAAAGCAACTCTGAAAAGCTGTATGTAACTTCGGCCGCAGCCCGTACACTCTTCACTCGAAGTTGTTGGCAAGCAAACACTCGTTCTGGGCGCTATGCTAGCTGCAGGCTAGTGGCAAGGCTAGGTCTTAATTAGCTTTAACCTCTGGAAGTGCCTTGTGGATACAGAGCAGAGGGCACAACCCTGATTGAAAGAGGTTGCTCTTTCTATAAGCCGTGTGAAAAAGAAGTGGGCTGTAAATGTGCACTTAGTGTACTTCAAATCTTAGAAGTATATAAAAATATATTTTTAATAGCCTAGACTTATGCTAATTATAGTTCAAATCTATTGTGTTTTTACTGACATATTGCTTAGTTGAAGTACAGTACTACTTGCGTACAATGCACATTTAATAATGTCACTATTGATAAGGATTGGATGGTCTTTGAATAATGCTGGTGTTTAAATTTAAGACATTTGATATTTAAAATGTATCTTAAGTGTACTTGCAATAGTTCAATTTATCAAATTAGACGGAGTTCAGGACTACTTAAGCACAATTAAAGTATGCATTAAGTATAAAATTAGTTGTTCCAATTTAGACTTTATACTAACAGTAAAATTTTATTAAGTACATAAATACGTAAATGTATTTGTAGTATACTTAGCATGAAATACACATATTTAAATATTTAATTTTTCATTTTAAGGAATACTTCCAGATAATATCATATTAATCTAATAAAAGACAAGTTTAGTGTAAACCCACTAAAAACCTAAGAAGTGTACTTTGTAAAAAAGGTCAAATTAAAAGTTTTATTTTAAATTAGAGTATTATTTAAAAGAAAATACTATTTTGGTCTTTCTACTTTTAAATAAGCGTGTTTAATCCAATGTATTGCTAATTCTTTCTTTGTAATTTCTGAGTAAAAATGGTTCAGAAAACAAATCTGAAGACACTTCAGCAAATTCTCTATTTAGACTCATTACAGTTTTGGAGATAAATTATATTAAGAGATCCCGTGTATCTCAAACTAAATGTAACAGTAGCACAAACAGAAGTGCATTGTGCCTGCAACATCAAGGTCAAGAGTTTGATGCCCATGAATGCATAAACTGATAAATTGTATACCTTTAATGCAATGTGAGCTGCTCTGGATAAAAGTCTATGCCAAATGTATAAACGTAATATTAAAATTGTCTCCTTAATGATAACTGAGGACAGTAACAAACAGTAAAACATCATAATTATTACATCCATGGCACAGCAAGCATTATTAAGATGATTATAATTTCATTATCGGAGCTTTGCTTTGTTTACAGACAATTTGTATTTACATGGCAATAAACATACCAATTGAAAGACCGAACTAGTGTGTGTGTGTGTGTGTGTATTTTGAGGCAGTGTTAAATTGTCTGTCACTAAGACCTACATCTGTACTGAGGACGATGTTTCCGCCTGAAGCAGAATGAGTCGGTCTCCCAAGAGCCCAGAGCTTGTGTACAAAGTCAATCAGACACTGTTTCTCTTTCATTTTTTAATCTCAGAGTGAATGAAGCATAGACGGGATAATCTTAGTGCTGCTGTGAGAGAACGCAAAACTGTTTAGAGCAAGAGAGAAGGATATCCACTGCACACGTGCCAAAAATCTGCTATTGGCAGAGCGGCTGTTAACCAACCTGACAGTAACAACCAAACTTGGCAGGGACTGTACCAGAAATTGTGGATTTTTTTTTTTTTTTGGAATTATAAAACTCTTCATTTGATATCAGAAACTGAACATAATAAAAGCAGTAAACTTGAATATTTACTACAAGAAGAAGTGAATACACAGGAAATAAAAGACATTTAAAAAGTTATCTGAAATAAATCAAAACTCATGACAGCCAATCAATTCAGCAATTTAAAACTTCAGCTGGCAGAGATGAATAACAATGTAAAGTGTATTAATTCAGTAATGAGAGGAATGATAATGTCTTTAACATACTGTTAAAACACTGGGGCTTCAGAATACAGGAAAAGAAAAAAAAAAAGAATCAGAAACGGCCTGTTCATAAGTCTGAAGTCAGTAAATAAAACCACACAGAGTCTGTTGGTGAATTTGTCACTTGTTATTAGAATGAAAGCAAACTAAACTCTAATTAACAATTATAAGAACAATGAATGAATATTAAAATAGGAATGAAAAGAAAGGAGAATTAATTGATGAATTTAAAAAAAAAAAATCATCATAGTACAATATATCAAGCTTGATGTAAAGGTGTTTTTGTTTTAAATGTATGCCATGCTTGTTTTTCTAGTTACATATTTACACAAAGCTATGTATTCAGTGTACAGCACTTACAAATTAAAATTTAGTTATATTATATATATATATATATTTTTTTTTACAATTACCTAAATATCACATCAACTTAAATGTTGAGATTATTGCATGAATCAATTTGTTTGTATAACTGTTTATGATGGCCAATATAGATCAGAAATTATATTTGTACCTGTTTTGCATTATGTATAACTATTTAATATTTTATTAATATATTGAATAAGCTTTAATTTTTATATTTTCATTTATTCTCAGATGTTTTATTTTTATTAGTTTTTCTTCAAATTAGTTTGAATAAAAAATGTATTTATTTTTCAGTATTTCAGTTTAATTTGAGTAATTTCAGTATTTCAACTACAACTACATTTTTGTTCAAGTTTTATCTAACATTTAAATAGAATTTTTTTTAGTCATTTTAGTTTGAATTAACAGTGATAAAAATGTATTTTGACCCAAAAATGTAATGTAGTGGCAATAATACAAACAAGGAGACTGCATTTACATACAGCTCTTTATTTAAAATTCTTTCGAACAGCTTTAAATGGACAACTGCATGAACTGAAGACAGCAAAACAGGTCCTTTGACCTGTCCATGTCAGAGTTTAATGAACTATTGAGGTCTTACATGACCCTGAACTAGTAACTGAGTACCGAGGACAGATGAAGGGATTAGCGGCTCCCTAAGGGCCACAGGCCTGTCGCCCACCCTGGGGTAAGAGCAGGGGGTTGTCACCGCAACCCCAACTGCCACTTTCCCAGCCTGGTTCCCGGGCGTCAGACATGACATACACTAACAATGTTAAGAAGAGTTCTTGCAAAACATGACGCTAGGAATCAACACATAATAATAATGTGGATTTAAATTCGGAAAAAGAGACTAAATGCATAAGGGTTGAAGAGGAAGAGGCACAGAGAGGGATGGAGAGAGAGAATAAGGGGGGAGAGGATGAGAGCGTCGCCCCCTCAGCAGTGCAGCTGCCCAGCAGGCAGTGGGAAAACAACAGCGGGGTCCTGCACAGCTGTGCCCGGAGTGGGGCCTGTCACTAGCGCTTAGGCTGACAACCACTCGCCGCTCGTTGGGGCCCCCTCACAGGTCAGTGGGTGACAGGAGGGGCCGTCATGCTTGACTGAACAGCCCCCCTCCCCAACGTGCACACACACAGTCACACGCGGCCATCGGCATACTGGGAAAAGGTGTTCGCCACCTCATCTGATTGGCTTGTAGCAACAACTCCATTTGCAGCGCTCCCCAGGTTCCAAATCCATGTTTCTAATTAAGTGTTACAGTCACACGAAGTCTAATGAAGATGTGGCCTTTTCAAACGAGGCCATGTAGTGTTAGGGAGGTGATCATGGTAGACGTTAATGAAACTCTAATGTGTTTGAGGCATGTGTCAGTCTCAGTTCAAACTATCTGGGCTATAATGTAATTACGCATGATCTGAATGATCCATCCAAAAGAGCTGAGAAAAGCTTTGAGGAAGTTCATTTGCGCAACTGTTTGCTATCTAATCTAATATGTGCTAGCACAGTGCTGAAGTACTTTCTTCAGTGAATATCTCTAAGGCATTTTCTTAATATTTCACACAATGTAAGTGCTTGATTATTTTGGACTGTTTAGATGGTTTTGAAACTATGGCACAACAAATCAACAAAAGAGCACTGTATGACATTTCAGGTTTAATACAAGTTAATCCCATCTCAAAGCATTTGTGGCACAGTGTTGATTACCAAAAAATACTTCCATGTCTTTCCTTTTCTTTAAAAAAGCAAAAATGGCAAAGATCTCACTTAAGGAAAGGAAATTTCGTTGAAAGTCACTGGGCCGATCCATAAATGTTTCTTAATATCCAATTTCACACCTTTGTAATACAACTTTGTATTATTAATATACTATTACAGTATTTTAAAATTATTATTAATATTATTAAAACATATATTTTTTATTTATAAGATTTATTTTATATACTGTAATATATTTAACTTTTTTATTCAGCTATATTTCAATTAATATATATTTTTTATTTGTAATAGTTTATTTTTTAATAGTTTACATCAACAATAACTACACTGCTGAATCGACATGGCAGCCTAACACCATGACAATGATTCACAATGGTGTGACATATCGTGCCCTATTCGCTTCCATTGTACCGTATATGCTTTACTACAACCTACAATTTTTGCTTTTTGATGAGTCAAATTATTATTCATTATTTATCAACCTTATGCCTCACATGCTGCAGATTAACATATAATGAACCCAGAATATTCCTTAAACTAAAGTTCAACCATCATACTCCAACTCAAGATCAAGGATTCCCCATGTGTCAAATATTTACACGTTTACTATGTATTGTTTCTCCGTTTAGCATCAACGGTGCCAAGTGGGGCAGAAACTCGCCAATAAGCAAATCAACTACAATGCACTTGGCTTCAAATGCAGAAGGGGACACTGCTCACCCTAATGTTGAAACTCTGGTGATGGGATGAGTCTGGAAGGTTACACACCTATTAAACATAGTGGAAGTATTGTTCTGTGCCATTAACACATCTGGGCCCATCAAGCGGTGAAAGCTACTTGTTGAGGTGGCTTGCTGTGATTGAACGTACTGTCATCATGAAATATGAAGTGGCAAATGCGACATTGTTAAATTGAATTACAGAGGCTGAAATTAGTCAACAACACGCACCATGTGATACACTGCCTTACGTATGTTTTGTACGCATCTGTCCTCTATTTGATAGTATCGAACTATTGTATGGAAGAACCATCCCCTACGTGGTTGAATGACAATGAAGCATGACTTGACTTGACATTTGAATGCTATTATATTAATGTCTCTTTATGCAAGCCTGATATTAGTGAAATGCTTACACATTTGGATGCAGATTTCATTTAAGACGTAAGGGGTAGCAGACCAGATCAGGTTCCTCACATAATTTCTATGAATATGAAATCAGAGTGAAGCAATAACACTGGCTTATGAAGCAGTAAAATGCTTTGAATATTTAAAGTTACAGTTCAGTGATTACTCAAGGCCTTTAAACCTTAAAGTAACTGTAGAGGTTTTAACTTTGATTTGTTATCTTAAACGTGTTGGTTTAAAACTAGCATTAATAGAAAGAACTACCATTAGTAACTCTTAATGTTGAATTGTTATTAATCTTTTTTTTTTTCTGGTATCACTCCTGCAATACGCAAAAGCAAGAAACGGTGCTAATATGTCATGTTATATTGACATATTTTTCCATTCAGATTGAAATGTCAATCTTTTTTACATCTGCATTACATCTGTAAGACGTTAATGGTGCTTGCTAATGTGCAATATGTCTGCAATAGGACGTTTTCTATTAGATTTTAAAAATACATTTTTTTAGATGTCTTTAAGAAGTATATGATTTAGAATGTATGTAAAACTGATATCTTTCAGCATTTATCCAATGTTTGTATACAGTAGATGTATTCCAGACATCTTACAGATGTGTATGTTATTAATATTTTTTTCTCATAGTGGAAAGTGCCAAAAATAATTCAAATCAGTAGTAGTGACCTACTCTTTTATTTCTGCCATCCCACAGCTGTATAGTCACCTGTGGCTCGGTGAGATCATCTTTGACTTTTCCGAACCCATCCTGGAGGTCACCAGGGGTAGAGCTGTCTATAAGGCATGAGGAACTGGGCAAGCATTATTATCACCAGGCCTCAACTGCAGGAATGTTCTAATAGGAGCAAATAACTAAATCGTGTAGTTATACACTTCGCCATTCGTATGCTAGCTCACCTTAAAAGCTCCTCTGTGACAAAACCGTTGGTGTTTGTTTCATAGGTTTAAGAGAACCGTTCCATTTTGGAAAAATATTTGTAGCGTGTGATGTTCGAGTTTGCTAACTGTTAAACCTCTCTCTCTCTCGCACGTTATATAGCACGTGACACCACTGCTACAGAAACTGAACGTGTAGTCCAAGCAAAGTATTCTAAAGAATCAGATTTTTTATTGTGTATCAAAAACATACGTACAGCGCAAACGTAACGCACGTCTGATTCCTAAACTCTTTGAGATACGCATCTACCCCACCCTAATCCTTCCAATTGCGTAGCAAATACTGTACACGCCCAAGTCCATTTTTGCATATCTATACCACAAGCTTTCGTTATTTTTTTGCGTAACCTACTAGCCTATTTGTACGCACTTTTTACCTTCTGACTGGTTGAAAGTGAATGATGTTTGCCACTCCTTAAATGTCTAGGTAAAGCAACACAGTCTCACCACCAATTCGTACGTATTCGTACAAGGTGTCAAATTCGTGCTAATTCGTACAAATTCTTACGACCTCATTTTGCGCGATTTTTCTAAAACCCCGTGGCTGGTACAGTAGGTTTAGGGGCGGGGTTAGGTGTTGGTCATTCATACGAATTCATACGAAACCTTACAATTTAGCAAAAAAGTGAGGTCGTACGAATTTGTAAAAATTGGCCACCTATATAAAATATGTACGAATTGTCGTGAGATTGGGTAGGTGTAAACGCACCTTTATGCAAGAACCGTAGAATATATGTAGGCACACTTCATTCATTTCTCACTATTAAGTAATTATTAAAAGATTTTCCTTAAGAAAAAAACAACAACAAAAAAACGTGTTCAACCATGTAATTTATAGTAAAAGCGTGATTATACAAATGTTAATCCATATGTCAAAAGAAACATAGTTCCTAGGCTACAATAAAACTAGTGCAATTACTCCATAATGAGAATTGGTCCCTAAACTAAAGTATTAGAACTGAAATATATTTATTATCATCAAAATAACCATATCTTTTGGAAATGGAATGGCATTTTTCCAAATATTTTATATATTGGCTCAACCAGTAAACCGTAGCCCAATACGAATGCCCCCTCATCCCCCATCCATGTCTAATTCCATGTTACTGACATCCTTTTCCTCATTAGATAAATTTAGTGACTACATAGACTTGTGGAGCATGATGCCTTTCTGAGCTTAGAGTTCATTGGAACAGATTAGATTACTCAACAGTGATCCAGCGATTGAGATGGTGTCATCCTCTGCGATTAGGCTTCAGAGGACAATCCCTTCTCCGGCCCTGGAGGGGAGGCAGCGAGGGGGAAGATTGTTGCGCTTGACACATATTAGAGTAAAGTAAAGTAAATCAGCGGAGCTTAGAGCTGACCTGTGCTATCTGTTATGTATCAGCCTCACACTAACTCCCACACTTCATTGATTTCACACTCCTTTTACCACAAATAACTCCCTTTCCTTTACTTGTGTGAGAGGCACTGGGCCGTAAGAATCCTACTGGGTAATTATGAATCATATAGTAAAGCCCATATCTTCAGGCAAGTTGATGAGAAAGATTGGATGTGAGCCATGTAGCATAATGAGACTAATGTAATTTGAAAGATCCATAGAGATAGACTGAAGAAATATGCCTTTTTTGTTCAGTTTATAGTTTCTAAACTGCATAATTCTGGAACATTGGGGTGAGAATGTGCGAAATCCAGATGAGTCTGAATCAATTCCAGTCACATGTGGATTTGAACGCAGCCAGAGAATAGACCGCAGCTCGACTCACTGATCCTCACCAGGCTCGCTGAACCAGAAATCACCTGAAAACCCAACTATAACAAATGTCCTAGTAACAGAAAGCAGATGTGGTTAGAAAAAGCATTGTTGTTGAAAGTGAAGACCTAGTATGACCTTCTGAGTTTAGTTTGCCAATATAATTTGGAATCTATCCAAAATCACATTCTCCAAATACCTGGATAATAAAACAGCCATTCTACTTGGATATATTAAAAACAAACTCACCAACTTGACAAAAAAAGACATTGCATGTATAATATATGCCTCTGCATGCCTCCCCTGCAATAACTTAAGTTTCTTTGAGTTGAAGCATGTCTAATTATATGTTATGTAGATGCTACTTTTAAACAGCACCTTTCCATTGAGTTAACGAAAGGACTTGCCTTCTGCGAGTGCGTCGCCACCTCAGACGGAATTGCACCTATCTAATTAATGCATAACGTGTGGGAAGACATATCATCTTCTTTCAAAGAAAGAAAAAGTTTCGTTCCAATACACTACAATTAATAGCTTAGGTTCGTTTGTATATGCATTCGAAGCCTTCAAGTTTATTCGGTTCACTAAACTTAAACATGGATACAGTGAGGGAAGAAATCTCATTTTAACAGTCTAGATTTTAATTTTACAATATGAATTTCTACTTTCTATGTCAAAAGTAGTCTTTTGGGGTGTGCAGGGCAATTTATGTGCTCAGTGTGAATCTATATTTGCTGTTCATTTTTATTTTTGTAATGTGATATATACAGTAAAAAATGTACCTTGACATTAAACTAATTTTTATTGAATTATGAACTTGGTATTTCTAATACTACACTCTAATGTTTGAGCTACTGTACAGGAAAATGTATGTGCAGCTATTTGCATATTTGCTAACACTATCCAATAGCTTGCTTGGCTATTGCAGTGTCTGCAGTAGAGGGCATTTAAATAGCACGCACCAATGAATCATTTAAAATAAGGAAAGTGTACTAAGAAAGTAAATCAAAAATAGCTGAAACTGTGATATATAAATAAATCTTAACAAAGAAAATATATGTGCATTTGATGACTTCAAGTTGCTCCCCTGAACTTAAACAGGGATACAATGATGCAAGAACTCTACACAGTAAAACATTTCTGTAGAAATTACAGTATTATTCACAGCTGTTTGCCAATAACTTACTGTAGATTTAAACTTATGCTATATACTGCCAAGAGATTGTT
The DNA here is from genome assembly GCA_032361065.1 of Enteromius trimaculatus. NCBI lineage: Eukaryota > Metazoa > Chordata > Actinopteri > Cypriniformes > Cyprinidae > Enteromius > Enteromius trimaculatus. The sequence goes on from JAUMHP010000084.1 coordinate 6,652,280, forward strand.
CAAAAATAAATGAACATTAACATTAACAAATCTTTATCCTTACAGGACAAATTAAATAACAGCCTCATGCAAAGCATTTCGATGAACCAATATCAGGATTTCTGGTTCCCAGAATGCTTTTATGTTCATTTATATTTGAACAAACTATTGCCAATAACTTTGATAAATATAAATCTACAGTAAGTTACTGGCAAATAAGCGGCATAACTACAGTTTATAGATTTTAATTCTACAGTTTCTAAGAAAATTCTTCTTTTAAAATGTCAAAAAGAGCTTAGAAGTGCAAATGTTTCGGCCAGCATGATTCCAAATTCATTGAAACAGTAAAACAGGATGTTCTATGAAAAAAAAAAAAAAAAAATCTATTTACATATTCATTAACATTATCCAGTAGCCTGCATGGCCTAAGTGACATCAGCGGAAAAGCACAGTCTTTTCTGCGCAAGAGTATTCTACAAAAACTATTAAACTTTTATGTGAAAATTACTATTTGGAATAACATGCACTGAGGAATAGTTTCAAATAAGATTAAGAAGCTCGAAAGTAAACAAAAACTGAAAATGTGAAATCTAAAAATCTTTTCAAACAAAAGAAAACAAAACTTTAATTAAGCTCATGTGCCGTGTGTTTGTTTATAGAAGGATCCTGGTCATTATATTACTACACTCGAGGTCCCTTGTGTCCCGGCTAATCCTCTTGCGCTGAGAGCATCTTCTCCCCCTTGCTGCTGACGTGAGGAGGAAAGAGACAGTGACGGGTCACCGCAAACACTGAGCTCTACCCTGCCGGAGAGATGGCCCTCGTTCGGGTCTGGTAATTCCTTTCTTTCCAGCCGTGGTAGTTCTCTCCATCACTGTTGTGGGCTGAGCTTGAAACAGAGGCCTATGGAGTAAGCAAGATGAGAACATGCGTTAGGGACATTTGGGACATTTAGAAACAAATTAGTTTTTAATCACATGGTTCTAAAATACACAACAAGAAGATGTATGGTTAGTACAAAAATATAACATTTTGCATATATCGAATGTGAAGTAATAAAAAGTACATTGAATATTTTGATTCAAAACAATAATAGCTTTATTTTGTGTGTAAACCATCTATAATTTTTAATTAGTACATGTACCAAGTACACAAGATATTATATATATATATATATATATATATATATATTCCTGTAATTATCAATTGGACAAGTGTTCTGCTAGAAAGATAATTAATCAAATTAACAAACCCAAAGCAGAAATAGACTAATTAGCAAATGTTAAGACATTCACACTCTCTTACGAGACTAATTTGATTAATGCCACGTTTTCTTCTCAGATTTAGACAAAACATCAGATAACTGCTTTAACTGCATTAACTGCTTGAAAAGACACTCAACATCTGTCCTAAATTAGCTTTGATTTCAAAGCAGTCAACCTTGAAATTTTCAACATTTGATCAAGAGTCTTTCAGAGCTTAAAGCGAGAGTGAAGTAATCTCGGAGAGCAGCGAATTACTGTTATTTTAAAGATAATGTTTTTATACAAAGTCTCATTTCATTTGTAGTTCGAACGTACTTCATGACAACTTCACAATTACTTTATGAACTGCTTCGTGAGCGCCAGGATTAATTAAGCTTAATTATTAAAGCCACTAACTTGTTAACGCCTCGAATAATTAGCAAGAAATGTTCAGCAGGCTTTGACCGCTGTAATCTTGTTTTTTATTTAATTATATTTGCTGTATGAATCAGGTTAATTTAGTTATATTAAATGTTTCTGCTTGGATCACATGTTGTACGATTCAGATCCCGGCTTGCACTTAATTCAGATCGTTCGTTCACTGAGAAATGAATCTGACCTAATGAATCAGATCTACCGAAGAGGTCTGCTAAGCTTGTGCTAACACAATCAAGGTTACGAAGACCAGGGCTAATGTCAGTGAAGGGCTGGAGAAAAGACTCTCAAAGCCAGCCCCAGCCCCGAAAGAGCTGTAAAAGGTCAGAGTCCAACTTATTGTGTTTTTTATATTTTTATATGTTTAAACTGAAATATCCACTTAAACTCACCAGAACCATTTTTGTCCCATCACATACAGTTTGTTACTGTATACTGTAGGACTACTGTCAGTTAAGTTGTATATGATGTTTATTATTTTTCATATAACAGGTAATAACTCCCCACCCATTTTCCATTGTGTTCAAAACAAAGATATACAATGAAACGCAACTGAAGGGAGTCCAAGCTTGAGCAACAGCATTAGGGGACAAAACCAAATTGTTTCTGGATGGCTGCTCAGCTCATCCTAAGGTGATGTACCAGGCAAGATGGAGGCCAGACTCCGCACAGCTGCTTGCTGCTCCCCATGGCCCCCCACTTGGGAATGCTAACCCTCATATCTCAGGGGCCATAAGCAAAGCCTGAGGGTCCCCTGAGACCGTTTGTTGCCATCGTGTGGCCCACTTCCGGCCATCATTCAAATGAGCTACTAAAAGAGTAGCAGTGTCTCTATCTGAAGTCATCAGATAAAAGCAACGTGATGCTTTTAGAATGCATCAAAATACATTTCCAGACTAAACAAATGTTTCGTTGCATCTAGAATATAAGTAAATAATAACATGTGTGCCTCACATCGAAACTTTAAGAGGATCAACATCTTTTTGTTGATATACGACAATCAAAACAAGCATGACTGCGCGTCTGTTTTTGTAAAAGCAAAGTGACTGAAGTTAAAGAGCAGAATTAATTCAAGTCAATAAGCAAATCATTATTAATCCTTCTAAAAATCATACATTCCAGGGGAGGACCATCATCGTGGATAAATTATTTCAGCGTTTGTCATCAAATTATAAACAACGTGAACAACTTCTGGAAGTGCTTTCTCTCATTTATTCGAGAATAAATACATGCCGGCTCAGACAAATTGCATCCTCGGATATAAGCAATTTGCTCTAATATACTTTTCAATTACTGTTCGGCGTCAGAAGGCAGAAGAGGATGAGTGTGAGTGGGTCAGGGCGGCCCCAAAACAATGACAGGGCCCCAGAGCCTCGGGCCCCCTGCGGCTCTCCCATCTGCAGTCATTACAGTGACTAGTCAGACATGAAGGAAAAAGCCCACTCTCCACTCTCTCTGTCACACAGCCGTCAGGCAGGACAGCAGAGACGGATGGAGAGAGAAGAAGATGCCACTATGATTTCATATGCCACTCTGTGGGTTTTGCCCCAAACCATCCATTATCAAAGTATTAGTGGGAGAGCAATGCCCTGCGCCTGTCGGTAGAAATACCGGTACACGAAGGCCAGCCCGGACAGTAGGAGTCCCATCAATGAGCAATTATTGAGCAATATTAGAAAAATAGTCGGCCCATGTGCCTCCCTCTAAGTTGCATAAACCTTGAACCCTTTCCGAGGGGGGCAAAGGCCCACTCATCAAACAAATAGTCAGGGGCCCGTTGAACTGCAGCCGGCCAATGACCCCAGCCTCTGAAGGATTATCTGTGGAAGCTGGGAGGACCACATGACTCATCTAAGAGAGGAAATAGACTTTTCATAAGCATAGGGAGAAGTCACTCAACTCCAGCTCCAGGAAGAGCTCTTGAACCTAGCAGACAGACGAAGAGAATTATCCTTTCGTAGACGGCGGACAGAAAAACTGGCACTGAGACAAACCCCTGCTACACGAATTTGATGCATCTGACCAGTAGGGGGCCATAGAGGATTAGTATTGGGCTCAGCGAGGATCTAACCTCACAAGTAATTTTATGAGCATGCGGAGTCTAATAACACAGAAAGCTGCAAAAACGGAACTTTACAGAAAACAAGCAGCTATAACAGATGGGACTGAATGTATTTGATTTATTTGGGCTATGCAATAACTTACATTTTAGACATTTTTAAATGAAGGATTCTTCCACAACAACAAACATTACACAGAACCCAACACTATTATCTGCACTACATGCTTTCTGTTTATGTTATTTATTTTTATTTATCAATAATAAAAATATATAATGGAGTGTTTTACAAGAAAATGTTTAAGGATGTACGTTCCTAAAATAATCAAATGGTTCCCACAAGCACATTTCTTAAAATAACCATTTTGATAATCTGAAAAACTTTTTACAATAACTTTTTGAGAAATAAAAATGCCAATAAAGAAGTGTATCCACACTTACATCTCAAGTTTTCTAGTGAATTGTCACAGATGACTTGGTTTTATATCACTTCTCATGAGATTTTTTTAAAAAACAATTCAGCAATTTTCACATACCCTGCAGGGAATGTAATTTTTGTAGTAGCAGCAGCATATTTTTATTTAAGGCCATGTCAGCATATTGGGCTGTTGTCATATCAAAAAGAGTAAAAAAAATAAATAGAAAATACAAGTATAACAGATGCAATAAAAACCAGCAAACAAACAACCCCAGAGAATGTAACTTGGACCCATTTTTAAGGAAACAAGTTAGGAAACTTTGCTACATTAATATATTTTATTTTAGGGTATCTTAGTTGCTTATTAGCGTGCATATTGCTAGAATATTGGCTATTTATCAGTGCTTATTCTACACGACCTTATTCTACCTCCCTAATCCTACCCAATATCTAAACTTAACAACTATACCTTACTAACTATATAGAATTAAGAATTTATAGAGCAAAAACTGGTGGTTAGTTGTTAAAAAGTGTTCTAAAGTGTTACAATACCTTCATTTTTGAAGAATTATTACCAGTGCTTTAACAATAAATAGTTGCACATTTCCTTTAACCTTTTAACCCTCTACAATGCTTTACTCAATTTTCGATAGATTATACAAAATTTTGTAATGAGCTGCATCCTACACAGCTTGTTTTCAGCTCAAACATTTTCAAAAAAGCAGTCTTGCTTGCAGAGAATAATGCAGTTATAAATAACCAAGCTCTAGTGGAAGAATTACTACTTTCTAGCAATAAAATAATGTAAAATGCAAGAGGGCTGTTTGCCTTGTTTTGCGGAAACTGTATGGCCCTCATCACTGCACCATCTCTGCGCTCAACACAAAGCAGCATCTGAAATCTCCAGCTGCCCACAGAGACAGTGAGTGAAACTAATACAAGCCCTCGCGGCACTCATCAAACCACACGAAGGCAGAAAGAGACAGGGCTCTGCTTCCCACACACAGGCGACAGGAATCTTCCCCGCTTTGCTTCTAATTGAGAGGTGAGTGGCAAATGAAGCCGGACATACAGCTCTCTCCCTGGAGACCCAGCGGCACAGGTCAACGCCTACTTCACACCCTCTGAGCCCAGAAGTAGAAAGGGAGAACTTGAAAAAGATGGAGAATTTTGCCTGGGTGGGTATGAATGTGGGAGTTGGGTCACACCCAAGCCGCCCGCCCAACTGGCTGCTCTTATTGACTGTCAGGGCACATAAGGTTGTGCAGGGGAGTTTGAGGGTTGCAGGGGTGTTTGCAGGCCACCAGGGACAGCTTGACACCATTTGCAAACTTCTTTGACTATCTTTCACTTCAGTCCTGTGGTTTTTTGTTACAGTGCTGACTAAGTTTCATTCTTGTAGGTGTTAGAAAGGATTATGGGTGTTTGATTGTATCTGCAGGGGCCAGGGAGAAACTGGTTAGGCTAAATCATTCACATTAGTGATGTGCATCTCCATAACTGAGGCCGATGCGATACGCATCTCCATGCATAGCCAACCATACGCTACATTTAGCAGCTAGCGATGCGATACGATCCACCCCTGTTACGATGCAGTGCAATCCGATTTTGATTCGATTCAACACGATTCGATGCAGTATGATGCAATGAAACAAATATGCAGGTATACAGGTATTGGAAGCCCTCATTCTCTGTAACGCTGTAAGGCTGAATGTCTTTACATATTGTCTTTAATGTCTTTAATAATATATAAATATTTTATAATGGCACAACATATTTTACAAATTCCACTTTCTAGATAATGAAGGTATGTCTGCTAATAATTATAAAGAAACAAATCGGGTTTACCGATAGACGCGATGCATCGCGATACAAATGCCAATTTGTACCCAATGCACACATTTTAAACTTTTTAAGCCGATGCACTGAGCAAATCGGGGAATCTTCCCATCCCTAATTCACATACTAAAATAATTTAGAATAAGGAAAACTTATTCACTATTAACTACCACTTTTCCCTCAACACATTCTTAAACTGCTGCTTATTAATAGTTAATAAGGTAGTTATTAAGTCTAGGTATTGGGTAGGATATAGTCATGTAGAATGTGCTTAATTTGTGCTAATAAATGTCTAATAATTGAGTAATTTGCATGCTAATAAGTAACTAGTTAAGAGACCCTACATACTTAAAGAAATATGCAGGTAGCACTTTAGTATAGACATACATTTTCAATATTAATTAGTTGCTTATTAGCATGCCTATTAACATATTGGCTGTTTATTAGTACTTATACCTGTAAAAAACATATTTTCATGCACATATACTCCTAATCCTGTTAACCACCACTTTACTATTAATAAGCAGCAGATAACCAGCAGCAGTTTTATGAGTCAAAGTTATATGGTTTATTAATAGTGAGAATTGGACATGTGACTGAAATGGAAGAGCCTTACTTCAAATATAATAACTGTAAATTAAGTGTAATGTACATTGAACCTCCAATATAAATACAATACAATAACAATATTTTAATAAGGAAAAACATTTGTGAAAAAAAACCCAAACAAATAAATGAATAAATAAATCAATAGAGACAAACATGACCACAGAAATACAACAGGATTCAATGCCGTATTTTATTTTAATAATTGAGCAGCATGGTTTGTTAATTTACTTGCTCATAAACAGCTCCCTCTTTCTTTGTACTTTCTTTAATCCAGTCTCTGTCGCTGTTGGTGCATGTAGCTCTCTTGGGCCACTTGTGGCTGACAAACTCAGCACTGGCAATTCAGTGATGCCCCAGTGCGAGGATGAGGTCTGCTAGCTTTGATCACATCTAAACTCGAATGTGCTGTTCATACACACACACACACACACACAGACACACACATGTACACCCCAGCAGTGTTTGAAGACAGTAGGAGAAGGAGCCTGCAGGAAAATGGCATTGCACAGCATGACAGTCTTGCTGTTGTCCAATATGCTCACAGTTTATTTCTACCGGGGCTTAAGACACTAGTGGTTGCCTGAAAGTTTCGTTCTCCTCCAGTTGTTGTTGTCATGAGTGCCTACTCTGACATCTGGACCCAGAGAGGAGAGATAAAAAACCATTCAAATGGTGGACAGATTTGAGATATGACTTAAGGTTATACAGACTTTCAATTTAAAAATGCAATTTTAAAATACAAACATAAAATATTAGAAATTGTGTACCTAAATTTAATACGTTTAAAGTGACAGTTACTTATTTAATCACCCTCTTGTTTTTCTTCTGTGGAACACAAAAAAAGAAATACTGAAATATTGAAGTAAATAGTGAAAATACTAAAGTAAATAGTCCATAAAACTTGGGCTATATTCCAGGTCTTCTAATCTGCCATCAGATGCTTTATGCATTATGCTATAAAATGGCACAATACTTTGATTCAGATTCAGGAACAGTGACGTTACACTTTCAGAAGAACTGCTGTCGAACAACAGATATACAGGCAGACAGATTATATGAACAACAAATACAGAGACTATACAAACAACAGATATACAGACAGATTATACGAACAACATATACAGGCAGAGACTACACAACAGATTTACAGACAGATTATACGAACAACATATACAGACAGAGACTACACGAATAACAGATATACAGACAGATTATATGAACAACATATACAGAGACTACACGACTAACAGATATACAGACAGATTATACGAACAACATATACAGACAGAGACTACATGACTAACAGATATACAGACAGATTATACGAACAACATATACAGGCAGAGTCGTACAACAGATATACAGACAGATTATACGAACAACATACTGTATACAGACAGAGACTACACGAACAACAGATATACAGACAGATTATACGAACAACATATACAGACAGAGATTACACAAACAACATATACAGACAGATTATACGAACAACATATACAGGCAGAGTCTACACGACTAACAGATATACAGACAGATTATACGAACAACATAAAGATATACAGACAGATTATACGAACAACATATACAGACAGAGACTACACAAACAACATATACAGACAGAGACTACACGAACAACAAATATACAGACAGAGATTACACAAACAACATTTACAGACAGATTATACGAACAACATATACAGACAGACTACATGAATAACAGATATACAGACAGATTATACGAACAACATATACAGACAGACTACATGAATAACAGATATACAGACAGATTATACGAACAACATATACAGACAGACTACATGAATAACAGATATACAGACAGATTATACGAACAACATATACAGACAGACTACATGAATAACAGATATACAGACAGATTATATGAACAACATATACAGACAGAGACTACACGAATAACAGATGTACAGACAGATTATACGAACAACATATACAGACAGACTACATGAATAACAGATATACAGACAGATTATACGAACAAC
>JAUMHP010000084.1:6660986-6681847 GCA_032361065.1 Enteromius trimaculatus
ACAGACAGAGACTACACGAATAACAGATGTACAGACAGATTATACGAACAACATATACAGACAGACTACATGAATAAAAGATATACAGACAGATTATACGAACAACATATACAGACAGACTACATGAATAACAGATATACACACAGATTATACGAACAACATATACAGACAGAGACTACACGACTAACAGATATACAGACAGATTAAACGAACAACATATACAGGCAGAGACTACACGACTAACAGATATACACACAGATTATACGAACAACATATACAGACAGAGACTACACGAATAACAGATATACAGACAGATTATACGAACAACATATACAGACAGAGACTACACGACTAACAGATATACAGACAGATTATACGAACAACATATACAGACAGAGACTACAAGACTAACAGATATACAGACAGAATATACAAACAACATATACAGAGTACATGAATAACAGATATACAGACAGATTATACCAACAACATAAACAGGCAGAGACTACACAAACAGATATACAGACGGATTATATGAACAACATATACAGACAGAGACTACATGAACCAGAGATATACAGACAGATTATACGAACAACATATACAGACAGAGACTACACGAACAACAGATATACAGGCAGACTATATGAACATCATATACACACAGTGTATGCGAATGACAAACAGACAAAATAATAAACTATATGAGCAAGAGAACTATTCAGTGCCCTTTTCAACATCTTTAGGTAACAGAAGTATTTAGCGCTCACCTTGTCCATTTCAATACAGCGTGCTTCTTCCTGAGAACGGATCCCAACTCACTAAGATAAATAAGCTCATTGTGAGGCAGGTCTTTGGGTGGCTTACGTGCAAGGTCCAGTTGTCCCGTCTAGAGGGTGTCTTGTTGTGTGTTTGTGTATATGTGTTTGGGTTCAGTGAGGCAGACAGGACTGGCCGAGCTAATGAACAGCATTGCTTTCATGGACAAGCAAAGCAGGACCAACAGGGCCCCACTGCTCAAAGCCTCCTCATTTCCCCCTCAAGTTCACTCAGCCACCAACACAACAGAACTGTTGGAATCAAGCATGGTGTGCGTGAGTGTGGCCCTCATATCTAGACAAAGCCTAGCAGCATCAAAAGGCCTCCAAAACAGTTCTTTGAGTGGTTTTGTACCACTGGGCTACTGTATTTGAGAGGTCTTTGATTGTTTTCTCATCTGATCAATTCAATTTCTTTCCCTTCATTCTCCCCCTAGTTTTCCAATCATTTGCCTTGTTTTGTACCATGCCAAATCAATTATTCATTCTGTGGATGGAAGTGAAGCTGGAGTGATAAAAAGGGTGATGTATACAAGTCAATAACAAATGAAAGTCCATTGTTTTTGATGGAGAGAAGACTGTAGAAATGCCAGTTTGACAGCGGATGCTTCTCAACAGGTCTCTCAGGCGGTGGTATTGAGGTGAACAATATATTTCCAAAGCTCAAACGGCAGTCACAAAGTTACACAGAAGGTTATCCACTTTAAAGCATTGCTGAAAAAGAAAAAAAATTGAGAAGTAATGCACTACGTTCAAATATACAAAAGTAAATTTAGTAACAAGTTCATTTGTCCTATTTATTCACTAGCTGGGTGCACAAAATTTAAATATCACATAAAACATTTGCGAATAAGCAGAGTTTCTATTCAACGAGTCACAGAGAACAAAACTCCTGGTAAACCGGCACTATACATCACTAAGAAAAATAGAAGAAGCCCCTGAATATAGCCTTGTCAATATATTTGGGGGAATAAAAAAAACAAATTAACAACAAGAAGTTACAATGAAAGTATGCTGAAAAGAGCACTCTATTAAATATGAGATGAGCACTCTGTGATAATTGGCATGTAAATAATCTAACACCCCTTTATCCACAGTTGTCTCTAACTCTTTAGCAGAATTTCACAATACGTGGCAGATCTGAATCTCGCTGAGAGAAGAGGATTCGTCTCACCCCTCGTCTCATTTGCAGTCTTCCAGTATGGGATGGCACTGAAATTGGAATGTTATGCATCAGTGGTCACACTCGAACTCCAACTGTTCTCTCTGCAGCGAGTGTCGGGGCCTGGGGAGCGGCAAGTAACCTGCTAAACTGAGGGTGTGACTTCACGGTCTTCGTGAAAGACCCAGGGCTGAAGAGAGGTGGGGAAGTGCCACGCAGTCTGTTTGTATTTCAAAAAGACTTGCGATGTATTTTTAAAAAGACTTCATGGTGCCTTGTTTCTGCTGACAGGCAGAAGTCTGTCAAGCATGTTGCACTGGCAAGCGATAAAAGCTTTCATGTATATCTGAGCGACCATCAGCGGTTGCTCTTGGTAGCCCCACCCTCAGTGAAACCTCATTGGTCGGAAAAACCTGCTTGGAAAAATAGTAAAGTACATTTTTGGCTAAGTACAAACTATTAGGTGTCATGTGTATTTAAGACACATGCCTGCCATTTCTTTCCATAATTAACATTTCACTGTCTACAATGGTATTTCCTTCACATATTATGTAAAACATATAATTTGAAATGCGATGGAAATGCTGGAAATGTGTTTTTTTTTAAATAAAAAATAGTTTTATTTTTAAGACTTAATGTATTTCTTTTTAAAACTAACAGATTAAAATAAAAGCATAAAATTTGGATTTCTTTTTAATTGTGTGTATTTAATGTATCCAAAACACAGTAGCAATGATATTAGCTTCAGCAAGACAAAAACAGTGTGCCATTTAATAAAAATAAAAAAAAAAGATTAAAAATGAAACAAATCTGACATAAAACTATCAGGATTACTGTAAGTAAATAGCATCAAATTTTCCCAAAACTTTAAATATTTAATGTGTATTAATTTCAAAAATGTTTAAATGTCTTTGCCTCCACATAACATTATATTAATTTAAAAAGTAATAGACAAGGTATTTTTTTTCAATTACATTAAAAAGTTTTATTCTCCTATGATGCATATACAGTATATCTTGACTTTTTAATATATATTTTTAAATATTAAAATATTGTTCTGCCAACATATTTCTTCTTAACATGTATCAGACATAAGAGAAAAATATAACATTTTCTAAAAAAAAAATGTATTTAATTTATTTTGTACTTAAGGTATGAAACTGTTCTAAATTATCCTAAATGGAGTGTTTAATTCACATAATACTGTTTAACGTATACTGTATAATTAGATATGTGATGAAAATGACAGCAGTAGAAATGTTCACAACATTTTCCATAAAGTGTGTATGTTCACTGATGGACGTTGCTAGAAGACAAATCAAACTAGCGAGAGCATAAAACGTTTTAAGAAATGTATAAATTCATATTTAAGTACACAGAGCCAAAAGTGCCCATAGTTGAAGAAACACCCGAATACAGCAGAGAAAGAAAGCGGCCCACTGTCTTGTCACTGTCTGCGATGGCGTTGCAGATTAGCTGTGGCCTGGTTGACCTGGTCGCGAGAAGAGGGCCAGACAGCTGTGATTGCGGTAGAGATTTCACACAGTGTAATTACCGCACTGACACCAAGGACTCAGAGGTAGAGAGAGAGAGTGTGTGTGTGTATAAGCGAAGTGTGTAGCGGTGGCAGAGGGGGGAGGGAGCAAACAGAAGGAGAGAAAAAGGGGGCTCTACAGGTTATTAGCACTAAACACTGGGAAATGAAACAGCAAAGTCAATGCGTAATTTGAAGACCCATCAAGCCTCATCAGGAACAGCAGGGAGGAGAGTGTCTGACTTCATCAGCTCGCTCTCCTGACTTGTGTGGAAAATTACAGTAATTAAAAAGGCAGCTAAGTACTCCGCCAAGCGCAAGGGGATCCTTTCTTCCCCCCCCACCTCCCGTCACCTTCAGCGTGGCCGGCTGCTTTTTGCATGACCTCTCCGTTCCCCCGGCCCTTGCTGCCGGGCTTTGTGTGGAGCCAGAGGGATGGTAATTACCGCCTCACTGGCTGATGTCGTATTGATCAGCCGAGAAAGGTGCCGCAGCAAAATGAGAGTCCCAATACAGTGAACTCAGGCCAATCGAAAGGTAATTCCAGCCCGTGCGATGATTTGGCCCTTCTCCCCTCACTCCGGCACTGCCTCGTTCTCCGCTACCCTTTCATTAAGAGACAGCTGTGATATTGCCGAATCGATACCCAACGCTGCATTGATTGCGCTGTCAGCGAGGCTTTCTACATGAGGCTCAATCAGTGAACTCTGACATGCGCCCTCTGATCCTTATACTCTCTTCACTGTATTGGCACCGCCATTCAGAAAGTGATGGGAGGAGAGCGAACGCCGTAACTACTTGGTTGACGCTCTGGCATCTTTAGCGCTCTGTCGATACTCTGCTTATTTGGCAAATTCTAGAGGCGACGTCTTTAAGATGGAGGATTATGGGTAATGATATCACTGTCGAGAGCTGCCAGAATGAAGTGGTCAAATTTAGTAAGTAAATAAAAGTGTAGACGCGCTAAACGGCGAGGAGGATGCAAACAGATCGATTGCGGGAGAATAGGGTTGAGCTTGGAAGAAAAATGAAACGCTAGCCAGGTGATGATAAAGATTAGAAGTCTAACAACCTCTGTCAAAACATTACAGAGGGCTGCACGGGCTGATGGGTTTCTTAGTTAAGCTGTTAAAAAAAAAAAAAAAGCAAGCAGGGTACTCGCTGCCAAGACAGTAATTAAGATCACTCTGTCATAGACTTTTAATCACCTGGCTGTAACTCCTTCAATGCTAAGATACATTTCAAACCCCTCCTACAAGTCTGTTGACATTGGAACTCAACCCAAACTCTTCTACTGACATCAGACGCTGCAAATAATATGTTGTCAGTGTTCAAAAAGTATTCAAATGTCACACCGGTGATGAGTTTTCTCGTACAGGTGGTAATCAACAGGTATGTTTACAATTCTTGTTTACAAAGTTTTATTCTATATAGACTTTTAGAGTGTGCATATTCCACAAGACACAAGGGAAATGCACTAAGAATGAAATGCACCTGTTGTTTACCCTGTTTTTGTGCTTGGTTACGAAAAGGATGTGCACATTTGTGCCATTTGCTCAAAGCGACTTCTGATCTTACTCCATTAATAGCGGAGATAAATAGAGTTTTGTGAATTTGATGCAATCTATTGAAAACCTAATTTACATAGAAACGAGCCATGTTTGTTTATGTAAAAATGACACCGACTCAGTTTATATACTCACAGTGCAGCACTACTTCCATATACTGTAGTAACACCCAAGAAAGCAACGAGCAAACGAGTGCAAACCAATATCACACACCCTCAATACACAATAGCTCAAAAGGTTGCTGTAAATTTGGAACTGCAAGCAAATGCATTGCAAGCATCGGGTCAATACTTCCATATACTGTACTAACACCCAGTTAGTGACTAAGACATAGGTTTTAGCTTGAAATACAGCATTGGAAAATAATATTATTCAGTGCAAGCTCTAAAATTTAAAGGTGACAGTGAGACACTTACAAAAGTCAATATTTAATGTAAAAAGTATACCGTGTTAACATGTAGTAACTGAGGGGGAAAACAAAAAAGAACATACTAACATCTTCTGTTGTAATTTCCCATCTCTAAAAATAATGAGAACAACTTTAACTTTTCATATTTCTGCTTAAATCTTCCATAATTATGTCTATTGAGTCTTATTTTTATTTATTCATTTATTATTATTATTATTATTATTGTTTTTTGCAGTTATCATCATTATGTCAAACACGCTATAGATTGAACTTAACTTGTACTATACCTAGTGTATCTCTTTAACACTAAATCTTTTCAGAAGAAATCAAAACTTCTTATAGATGATGTAACACAACCACTGCAAGTTGACCAAAGCTTAAACTTTCAAGTACTGTAATTAATGGTGACTGTCTGTAATTGAGGCCAGCCACGAGAGATGTTTGTGTCAAGTTTAACAAAGCAGTCATCATCCAGAAGAACCGTTCCACTTGCACTCTCAGACGCTTCAATTTTCCTTCTCAATTTGGCAAAATCTAGAGGCTGACAATTCCTCCATTTTCTCAGACTGAGCTAAGGGTTCTTAATCACCTACTTCAACTTAACACTTAATGCGGGGCGAGGGGAAGTGCATGAGGAACACAGGTCACTGTGGAGAAGAGGGTGAATGACAGCTTGGGCTTCTTTATGAAAGGCAGGGCCCTCTGAAATGGCTGCTCAGGTGCAGAGTTTGACAAAGAGAAGAGAATGGAAAGATAGGCCTCCACAAGGGTGTTGTGAACCCTTCCACAGAAGACAAACTGTTGTCTTTAGAATTATTGTGTTGGAGAAACTTAACGTAATGACAGCAGTTGGAAAATTTGTGTGGAGGTCGCACCATTTTCAAATTGGGGGATATGATCCCTTTTTAGCATCATTGGGTCATTATCCGAGCTAACAATTGAAACTCCCAAATAATGGAGCGATATTGTGCTGGTGCAGTCAAAAACAGACAGGCTCATACAATGCTTGTACAATGAAATTGAAAGGGATGAAAGGAAAATCTCTGTTTCTTGTCATTTGAATAGTGAAATAGTAAAAAGGTGCCACTATATGTGAAGAACATGCTTATTGAAAACATTTAAGCCAAATGTAGGAACTTGAAGAAGCTGAATGAAAGGATTTTGGTAAAAGCCATCAGCCAAAAAAATCCTAAGCCTTAAAAAATGACTTTATGTTGTCTTTTGTGAAGCACAAAATATGATATTTTGAAGAATGTTTCAACTGCTTTTGCCCAACGTAAGTATTTTTTTTATTATTTATAACGTGCACCAATGAATTGATCAAAAATGTGCTGACGTGTGCTTGTTGAGCAGACACTGGTAGCTCTTCATAGTTCAACAAAAGCAAGACTACCCGTAAGCAAACTCAATTCCCATTTTGCAAACCCAAATTTCCCACTTTTCATTAACTAATCACGTACTAAATGGTGTCTGTGCAGAAATCTGTATCCATCAATAGTATATTCTTAAATTTCCGTTCTTAAGCATGCATTTGCTTGCGATTCCAAATTTTCAGCAACTTTTTGAGCTATTGTGTATTGAGGGTGTGTGATATTGGTTTGCACTCGTTTGCTCGTTGCTTTCTTTCCTCCGTACCCCCCACCAGTCGCCACTAGCCTGCATTGAGTAAGGCCGTGCTGTGTCTGATTGCCGTGATTCTCCGGCACTCTATTGACAACGTAGCAGGTGTTCGTTCCGCATCCTCTCTCCTCTCCCTGGGAGACGCTAATCCCCTTCAGGAGGCCTGGCTTCAGTCTCACCCCCGAGCCTCCCCCCGATCCCTCCCCACATAGGACAGTGGCACTAGTCTTTGATATCCAGCCCACAACCAACAGTCGCTGAGCCTGACCGACGTAAGGGGCAGGTGCAACCGAGTTGAGTGTTATATTCAAGACACCTCCACTGCCTTTAGTGTGGGTTCCCGGACCTGCTTTGTTCTTTTTTATCCCTCTTTATTTAATTAGATAAATATAGGGTAAGGAATTAGGGTCATTGACACCGTAGTCGGCACAGTTTTTGATCATTGTGGCAATCAAAAATGACTTACTTAAATTTGTTTTTTCAATTTAAAAAAATAATAAAATAAATTAAATTTATGAAGTGCTTTAAGTGCAAGAGCATACTGAAAAAAAAATCCTACAATTCTCCTTCTCACACAGTGTGTTCCATGATTACTTGTTTAACTCTATCATAACGTTCGATTCAGAGAGCCGCATGTTGCCATCATATTCGTGTTCTCTGCAAAACCCTGCTGAGCTCAAGAGAAGCAAGCAACACCTCTCGTATTAATTAAACCCTCCACATCATCATAACCTGCCAATCTTCCACTGACAAATGTCACAAAATACACATCAAGGTCCTTAAGAAACCACACCTGTTCGACTACAACAGAAACAATTGACCGTACTTCAAACTTCCTCACCATTTTAAAAGGTTCATCGTAATTGTTTTGGAACCAATTAAAACACGCGTCTGGCTGCATTATGATTTAAAAATAAAGCAGAGAAACTGAAAGGGAGAAAGTGGTGTGGCTAATGCGATGCCCCTTTTAATTTGCGCCCCTCATTGGGCAAATATTCACGTTCCATTCTCACACTTGGAAGTCCCGCTATTGTATACACAAGAAAGCCACTGTTAGCCCAACACGGAGCAGGTCAGGCAGGAGTGGGACTGGATTGCGACCTCTTGGCATGATATTGCAGTATATTATTAGAAAAGCCACATCTTCGGTTCTCACACAAAACAACCTGTGTTTACACTGGCTAGCCAATCGGGCTGTTTTACATCCCTGTTCTTCGACAGCATTTACTCATAATGAATAGTATCCTGTCTTGAAGAAATAACGGCTCACAAAGCTCTAGATTTTGAAAGGCAAATGGATCCCGTTGTATTAACAATTCGAAGACTTTAAGAGGCAAATGGTACAAGTTTAAATTTGACCTCCAAAAAGCACCAAAATAACACACTATCACACAACTAACACACTAACACACAAAGATGACCTCTTTATAGTATTTTGCCAAACGTTTGAAGGTTAAATGAACATTAATCCCATTACCAGGGGACTTGGTTAGTCGCTAATAGTTCAGTTTGGACCAGGATGAAAGGGGTGGCGCTGATCTCAAAGGACAGTTGAAGTGGTCATATGTAAAACGCACCAAAGATGATCCATCTAAGCCTACCAGGTGAACTGTGCTAAAACTCTTCTGTTCCTACTTGGTTAATGGCCAGACCTGGAATACCCAAAAGCCATGACCAGCCATCAAAAGAGAGCGCACATATACTGTAACACCACAAGTATTTCATATTTTGAAATTGGAAGCAAGATCTAAGAGCAAATCCTCTCAAAGAACATACCAGAGGAATTTTGGAGAGAACTATGGCGAAGGTATGATGAGCAATGTCACATGGTGGATGCTAATTGTTATTTTTCAGGTCTAACAAGCATGCCACCCCCTCCCGCTGCTCTGAGAATGTTTTCAACTTTTGATCCTGACACCTGCGTCTGCCTGGAATTCCACTCCAGCTCCGTTTCTCTCTGATGTACCTCCAGGATCTAATGGATTGTAAAAAGTCTGGCAGGATGTAATCTACAAAACAGAGAATACTTTCTGTGTGAACTGCAGTGTGAAGCACTTCTGGCCAAATCTATGTTTCAGGGAGAAATATATGAGGTAGAGAAGTTGAAATGTCAAGAAGATCACCAGCGCCTTCCAAAACGTCCAAAGGAAATATGGGAAAGAACATCTGTCTCAGAGACAGATTACAATTCAGATAACTCAAGCACAAGACTAACTTTTAATCCGTTTGAGTACCCACAGTTTTTATGTTTTCACAAAATGGTTAAATAGAACTTTAAGATGGGAATTGAACTTGGGTTGCTGTGAACACACTTGCACTATGCTGGAACAATAACCACAAGGCTATCAGCATTGAAATGATTAAAAAATAGATTTAAATTCTAAATTCTGTGATAACATATCCCATATAACATGACCAGAGTCACGCAAACAGCTTCCTGTGTAGATTAGCGGTAGTAGCGAGAGGCTGTTGTGTTTGGCCTGGCAGTAAAAATATGCCTGGTGACTTCTCTGATTTGTACAGCTATATTAGTGTGGCTGACGGAGACATCGAGTGTTAGGGCGCTGGAAAGCATCCCCAGGACCAGTGCTGCTCATGGCATACTGGGTAACATTGAGACATGACAGGTTGTGTTTGGACGTTTGGACGGCCACAGCCATCAGGCAACGTTATGCAGATTTCTGATGGGAGCCGCGGAGACTGGCATTCCCCCAGGTGCCACGGAGCGCCTTCTTAATAATAGGAAGTGACAAGAAGCAGACGGCCCACATCTCTTTGCTTGCCATGCTGTTCAGGACAATGCCACTTAAACGGGTGGCTGCTAAATTGGGTGTAAGGGGAAAAAAAAGAAACATCAGCCTTTTGTTGTTGTCGTCTTGAGCGATTCGGACAATAAATCAGGCAGTTGTCGTAGGATCCACATTAACACTCCTGTTTGGGTGACAAGCTAGTTATTTAGAGCAGGCTGAGATGTTGTTTGCGAGGGCAGAAAATGCCTCTGTTGGCACTAAAAGGTCAGATCAATCTGAAATGTCATATTTTTACTTGTCTATTAAATAGATACAAGAAAGGCATTTGGCAGGCATTCTGAAAACACTTTCTTCACCATTTCAGTGAAATTGCAATAGAAGTAACCAGTGTTTGAAACAGATATGAAGGGATGGTTCTATTAAAGCAATACGGTAAAGAAACCATGTCTTATAGCAATTTTATCATAGGAAAGAATTATTTAATAACTATGTACTATTTGCCTAAACCTCAATGATGGGTATATTTATGGGCAGAGTTAGGTATAGGTAATTTGCACGAATTAGCAACTCCTATGAAAAAAAACGTATGAATTTGTACCAGTGAGGTCATAAACCACGTCGTAAGAATTAGCCACCTTGTAAATTATGTACAAATTGCCATGAGATTGGGCTGAAATTACTACATGGAACATCCAATCAGAATTCCCAGACCAGTCTCAAAGCAATTCGTACATATTTTATGAGATGGCTAATTCATACGACCTCGCTCAAATTCTTGCGATTTTTGCTAAATCGTACGTATTTTACAAGTTGCTGATTCCTATGAATTTGTACAAATTATCTACACCTATCCCTGCCCCTAAACCTACCCGTCACTGGGGTTTAGACAAATCTTACAAAGTCGTAAGGTTTTACGAATTCGTAGGAATTAGCACGAATTTGCCATCTCATACGAATACGTACGAATTGGTTGTGATACTGTGGTGGAATTCCATTAGTAATATTACCAAAATATCATGGTTTACCATATTTGATGGTCTGTAAAGTTTTATGATTGAAAATTTCTGTAGAACAATAAGAAGAAAATCAAATACCACTTTCTGAGAAGGGAAGGTACCAACTTAAAAAAAACACAATAGTCTCTACCTTCTCACCATTTAAGACAATATCGTTTTGTTTTGGGCCATGCAGCTGGGGGTGAAATGACCAGTGAAATCCGACGGCTGGTGTGTTATTTCACACCCTGGGCGGCGACTGTATGTATTTATTTTCACACAATAGAGATGCAGCCAGGCTGGGCGCTCTTTCATTTTCGTCCACAGGGGTGTTCGCTCTCTGTGGAGTGCAATTAGAAGCTCGTCACCGCTCCAGCCGTCCTGCGCCTGTGAAGGAGCACCGCTCAGATGCCCCAGCCTCTGCAGGTCCCGACATTGATCCTATAGAGCAGCTCGTTGTGCACGGGAGCTTCAATTAAAACCCCACACCACAACTGCTTTATGCCTTTTTTATACATGTCTTGCTGACACCAAGGAGGTGAATTACAGGCTATCGTTCAAGATGTTAAAATAAAGATCCTGGTGCACTAGAACATGAGGGAAAATATAACTTCTTCATTATTGCATTAAATAGGTTCACCATGTTGGAGGGGACTTTGGAAATAAAACACTGGTCTCCGAAGAAGGAACTAAATTTTGTTAAAATTTGGAAATTAATTTCCTGGTATATATGCATGTTATTGTCCTTTTGATACATATTTGTTCAGTGGCATTAATTGGCTGGATAAATGAGCAATCCTAAAAAAAAAAAAAAAGGTTCAGGTGTTTTTTTTTTTTTTTTCACGAAAGCTACTTTCTACATACATTTTCAAATAACAACCTTAAATGAAACCTGATTAGTAAGAATAATAAATAACAATTGGAGCTTTATCACTTTTAATTTGCACAAAAAGGCAAAAAAAAAAAAACACTTGTCAAGCTGTAAATAATGCAAAAATGTCTACGTCAAAATGTCATGTTCAGTGGGTTCCTTTTTGTTTCTTTGTAACTTTGATAAACTTGCTAGCAACCTCTGAGTTTCGGCAATGACTAAAATGTAATTGTGAAATAAATTTTAAATTGAAAAATTCATACAGGATAGTTAGATATGATGTAAATTACAAGAAATGAAGTTGCAGCTGCATTTCTCATACCATGGCTTTTCTTATTCCTTTACTGCATTCCACATTTACCTTTTTAAATTTATTTTGGATGAGGAAGAAATGGGCTTCCATTATAACAGTTCACAAAAGACAGTAATTTTTGCCTGACAGAAAAACTTTTTTACTTGACATTCTGTGCATAGTACTCTTCATACATAAGTTGATTCAGGAGAGGGCAATCGAATAGGAATTTTCCACACGGCGACAAGGCTGTAGCATTCTGACAGGTGCCTGTTGGAATTGAACAATCTCAGGTTGCCGAGTGTTATTGTCTGTGAATTGTGTGTGGGTGTACTGGACATTACTGCAGGGCTTCATAACTCCAGAAAACAAAAGGCTGTATAAATGTATAAATCACATAAATTCTGTAAACTTTCTTCTCTGTCTTTTGGGGCTTTTACAGAAACAAACGCCCCAGATATGTCAAAGTCATCTACAGAGATTATACTGAATACAAATGTATTTCCTCATCATTTCTGAAAATAAATTCTGACTTCTGTTTACCAGCCCTTTCTTTGCGTATTGTTTTCTGTTTCTATGCACTAATCAAGAATTCAGCCCAGCAGCCACTAACATCTCCAACACAAAGCCCACCCTCAGAATGGCTTTGACGTTTTGATGCAATGCAAGACAAATTCAGAAATTTCCATACATCATTAGATGGTGGTTTTCACAAAGAAACCTACAGTGCTGTAGCTCTAGATGGGGACAAACCTATATGTGGTTGGTTTACAATAACATCCAACAGCTTTAAATCATATTCCCAAGTGCAACAGCTCTGATCTCTTTAGACGTATGAAAATCAGCTCCTCAGTCAGCCTCATGTTCAGTGACATTTCACAGTATTGCTGGAGATACACCATTGAACCCCAGTTGTAATAGCACCTACGTTTGCACAGGGTGAATCAATATGACAGGGCAGGCCAGGGTTACACAAAGAACATCTGTGCTAAAACTAACAAGAGACAGGACAAAAGGAACACGGTACCTGGCACATAATGGAATCTTAATAAAGTTAGAAAATGTAGAATTAAATAAAAACTGATGAGCACTTTCAATGATGATTTCTAGAGTGCCTTGCTTCTGTTAAGAAACAACTGTATACTTGCTTAAATAAAATTATTTTAATTATTTTATATTTAAAATTATATTAAATGTCATACATGTAAATGGTACGTCCATGCTAGTCAATTTCACTAATTAACTAATCTTTTCTGATACCCCCTCAACTTATGAAGATATAATACTAGACTGGATGCACTGGAACTACTTAAAGAGTTAATATAAATCTGAAATTAATTACATCTAAATAAACAATAAATATTCTGTTTATTCTAATGGACACAATGGAACATAGTATGCACAAAAACACTTGCAAAAGCACACACACCCATGTCATTTGTGCCACCCATCTTTGTTCCGTCCAATCCTACCAGCACCCCAGCATCCATTCATCCCTGTGGCTGCTCCCTGCTCTACAACCTGGCTTCAGTACAACCAGATCCCCTCCTGCTCTTGCTTCAAAGCACCAGACTAGACCACTTCCCTAAACCAACTGATCTTTGATCCCAACACGGGAACCAGGTTTCCTGGGGATCGGGGGGCTAGCACACATCACCCTGGCCCTGCCTGACTCACCTGGGTCATGAGAAGGGAGCAGCTGGGTTGAGGGTGTTCAGCAGGCCCTCCGCAGATGGATGGCTTGATGCGCAGTCTCACTCATTAGTAGTTTGGCACACCTGAAAGGTCTGCGAATCCCTGAGAGGGGACTTCATCTTGCCTGCTAGCAACGACAGTTTTGGCTTGATTTTCGGGTCTGTGAGAGAAACTCTAGAATTGTAATTGGTAAATAAAAACACATTCCGTGTGGATTTTTATAAAGACATCAGCATCTCCCCGGAAACAGACGAGAAACACCTGCCCTGCCTCGTCACCGGCCGATAGGTCACAGCTGCTGCAGCTCATCAGGCCACAGAGGGTGAGAACCTTCTCCATGAGAGCACATGCTAATGTTTCCTTGCCTTCTACCCTCAGACAGCAGCCCGTGACTGACTGCCTCCCCCTCACAGGACGACTTTACTTACCCGCACCAGGAGCACAACAAGCATCGGCGCACTGATCTCACTTACCTCAGTATTGTAAATAAAATCCACCCTCCGGTGCTTTCACTGCATATCCTTGTCGTGTGATTCTTCCACCTGGGACAGTACTAAACAGAACAACTTTGAAAATATGTTAGGGTAAGTTTTGAGTAACTACACGGAAGGTTCTAAGCTGTGTTTTGTGCAAATTATTGCCATTGTTTATGAATTAAAGCAGCAAACAAATTTCACTCAATCTTCCGAAGCTCAATAACTGTAATTTACTTCTAACCAAGCACATAGAATTTTCTAGTTTAACATTGTCAAAGTCAAAGAGGAATATTTTGGGTTGAACACTGGGAGACAATTGGCTAAAACCATGTAATTTGAGAAGAGAAAAGCACAGTTTTTTTTTTTTTTTTTTTTTAATTTTATAACACTGGGAATTCAAATAAAACCACCATGTGTTGTGGCATCAAAATGAGCATCATCCAAATGTGCTCCTGTCCATAGAGGGGTGAAAAAAGGTGGGAATGAGTGCATCTGTCTACGCTAAAAACGCACACATGCACAACCACACACACCAAAGCAAATTTCTCAGGTATATTTAGCAGTCTCTAGGTGGCAGTGTTGTCATGCCACCAGCAATATGGATGCCACATGCCTCAGAAACTCTAGAGATCTATAGTCTCTTATTTAAAAAGCAACGAAGCGCAAGGCAATGAAGTCTTTCATTGATCACAGACATCACACTTTTCCCCCGTCTTTCTCTCTCAAACCTTTTCTTCTCCTGTCATGGCAAATATTCACCTTACCCAGTGAAGCAAATTGCTGACACCTTTTTAAGAAGTGACAACTGTGTATATTTCATGATAGCAAATTCCATTTTCATATCAAGCGAGACGAGAATACAATTTTCACTTCATTTAATCAAGGTGGAGACTTCTATGGGTTGTGGCACTTAAAGCTGTCAGAAGTTTAAGATGCACCATTGCTGTCAATCTCACACCTTGATACTTAATGAAGGAGTTCATTCAAAAACTTTCTAATTAGCGCAGAGAAGGTGAAGCTTTGCGTCATTAAATTAAAGTGCAGGGTTTTGATATTAGTGCGTGTTTTTAGCTCCACTATATAGAATTTATATTAGATAGAGTTGCTATTACTTAAATGGTACAAAGATAATTTGACAAGAAAATTAAAAATGAGAATGTCTGAAATTGTTACATTTGAAAAAAAAATTAACTATAATATTAATAAACATTATAATAAACATTTTATTTAGTTTATCGAATCTGAATGTTCTTGCTTGGCAAACCAAATACTGCAAAAGCTCTCTCACTTTCTAATGATGTGACTGACAGTAGACTTGGAGAGCTGGTAGTGCTGGCCTCTGCCATTCAGTCTGAAAACCCTAGCCCTTTCACATCACTATGCTGTAGGCCTGTTTATCCCCAAACACTGATTAGCAACCCCCACAATGCTGTTCAGTCCTTCTACCCCCACCCCCAAAACGCTCACATACACAAGAAATCACACATATACTTGGTCAGTCACACATACGTGGCATCACCATTTTACAACTAATGTTACTAAAACTGCTAAAATAATGTTTGA
Organism: Enteromius trimaculatus; assembly: GCA_032361065.1. Classification (NCBI taxonomy): domain Eukaryota; kingdom Metazoa; phylum Chordata; class Actinopteri; order Cypriniformes; family Cyprinidae; genus Enteromius; species Enteromius trimaculatus. The sequence continues at coordinate 6,676,740 of JAUMHP010000084.1, forward strand.
GAGAACATACTAACTTCATGTTAACAATGTAACTTTCCTTCTAAACTCATCAACATGTCACATGTACACAAACGGAAAAAGTAAATGGTTAAAACGGACAGAATTGGGTAGTTCTGGAAGACAGCATGGAAAGATGGGTGAGCGACTAATGTGAGGCATTATACCAGTAAATAAACAAAAACAAATCTGAAACAGAAAAGTCAAAAGTAGCAAGTACATAGAGAATGCCAAAACTACACAATTAAGAAAAAAAAAAATACAAACACTGAGAAAGAACAACATCTTGCTTTCTGAATATATTTTCCGACATGGCTGACTCACACTCTCAAACACCCACACATGAAATTATAAAAATCATATAGAAATCAAAATCACTTTGGGCAAAAGAACATGAAGTCCATCTTAAGTTCTTCTGAACTCCAAGTGAACCTGGCCCTTCCCAGCACGTGAGAAAGATGATAAAATTTAGACATGTCAGTCAAGGGCAGGGATTCTAGCAGACAGTTGAAAATTACTTTAGGTTGCAAATGTGAAATTCATTTAGCTTCTTTTATTTGCGTGCAGGGAGGAAAATGTTAATAAGCAGTGAGTGAGATTGCAGGGAGGCAAGAAAGAAGAAAATGACACCTGTCATACCAGTGAACCACATTCAAACTGACATACCTCAATAAGGTTGTCTAAAGTAAAACCATGGCGACATCACTCAGCCCAAACCATCCACGTACCTGCCTCAGGTGTTCCTGGTTGTCATACCCCAAGAGACCCATTCCAAAGGCCTTTGTGAACTCCTTATTTCAGAGGCCTCCACAGATGCCTCTAGTGAAATCACAGACCTCTTCAATTTTCCATCCAATAGCAAAAGATTCTTCTCATTCCCGTACTGCATACATGCATTCTGATCCAAAAAACGTTGCAATACCTGTCCTGTCAACAGAAAGAAGCTACACCAAGGAACCAACATCCAGCTTCTGCCTGAGTGTTGGCCACCATCAGGGCTGTGTACGTATATATAGAGGGCCCCCCCAACGTCAGGACTCACAGGCACACCTGAATAGGCTCGAAGTGTGCCTAACTAGCTGCACACCGTGTCATGGTGTGCTCTGATTGCCTTATCTTCTCATTTATCACAGATGAATTGGAACCAGCCTTGCTGAAAGCTCCTTTCATTGTTGGGGAATGAAAAACTGTGTGAAGCCCAGTGTGCATCTGAACAAGGGGCCTTCTGTCAACCCCGAGTGGGTGAGGAAGAAAGGTGAGTGGAGAGGAAGAAAAGAGAGAGGTGGAAAAAGAGAGAAGGGAGAGAGAGGTAATGAATAAATGTGAGTGAAAAGCAAGATTATGTCAGCCTCACAAGTTATTGAGTAGATTCCCCGAAAGGTAACAGTGAACCATGATGCTTAACAACGGTGCTTCACACTAACCAACCATAGGGCGAAGTGAGCATGTTTCCGCCAAGTTAGCGCCCTGCCAAGCTCATCTACAACAGCTTTGGTCGGTGTTAAAATGAAAACAACAAACAAACAAAAAACTGAGGTTTGTGTTTCTTTATATGGAAGACTTGCAGCCCTCATCACTCATATGCAGATTTAATTTGCAAGTTTTGACAAGCAGTGGCTGTATGTCTAATGCCATAAACGTTGCTGTAAATGAGATGCAAATCATTACTAGATGCAGATACGATCGGTTGTAGACAAGTTGTTTAAAGAGGACCCATTATCCAATGTTTTTGACTCTGCACCCCAAACGCACCTTTAGGTGGTCCCACAGTATATGACAGCTGTCCATCCAAGAGTAGACACTTGGCCTGGCTGGTGAGGCTAGCGCTGTCCCTCAGGGCCTGATTTAAAAACCCTTCTTCTCCTAAATATCGATGCCTATCTTAATTTGGCTCAGCACAATACAGAGGAGAGTGACAAGTGCACCACTGAAGAACTTTAAGCAAAACCTCTCACAGCTGCTTTGCACTCCAGTGATCCCATTAAATTGACAGCGCTCACCTGAGGGGGTTGCCGACAAAGGTTCTACATGGCGTGGTGATTTTGCACCTTGGAACCTTAATGGGACATCTTCACCATGGCCTGTGAAAAAAACTGTTCAAAAGAGGCTGCCACAGCCAAGAAGATGAGTACTTTTGAGATCTGAAGTGATGTTTTAATTGCCTGAATAAGGTGCAACGTTAATATGGATAGTGGCAAGGCAATTGAGAGTTCCTCATCCTTTCCCACCCCCTAAATCAAAGCACACTTTTGCAGAATAGCTTGCGAGTCATGTCTGCCCTGATATATAGTGAGGTAGCTGTGCATTAGATATGCTGCCGGAATCTTCTGCTTGGGCGAGTGGACTGAGAACGATGTGAATTGTTAATGCCTTTCTGCCTCAGTTCACGCCTGCTGATTGATCAACTCGCAACTGTATCTACTCTTTCTTCCATGAAATCCGGTGTTAGTGTCTGTGTGTGCGTGCGTGGGGGAGACGAGGCACAGAGGGTTCATCAGATTTCGGGTTAAATTGAGAGAGAAGGAGGTTTGCTGTGTAGATAGAGAGAAGGGGGGAAAGACATGTTGGGGCCCAGCCTCCAAGCAGCATGGGCCCTAAAGGAGGACATTCAGAGGCACTCCGCCGATCACACGCTCCCTGAACTCCAATGGGACCCAAATTGCATGGGATGTGTGGGTCTTTTCCTAACATATTTATATCCTTTACTCTTTACAAATCCACTCAAACGCGCATGCCGCTGACTGGCAATGGGGTGGGTGACAAGGTGGGTGGAGGGTTAACAGAACAGTGCTGTAATACAAGAAGGCTTATTTGATTTTGGATGCACACAGCACAGGCTGCCTCATAAATAATGCATACTACTGTACGAACAGAGAGCTGCGTGGTGACTTGTTGCTTTGTGTTTGATTCCGCCAAGATGGGATTATTCAGTAGAGTCCTGTGAAGCTACTGCGTCGGTATGAGAATACAGAATTTGGCTTTTCTTTGTACTTTCAAGTGCCAATAAAACTAGAGTCCTTTGACTTGCATTCTTGGGAACCAAGTATGCCTAGAAAGAAAGTGAAAAACATATTGAATTAGACTTAGGACCAAAGCCGGTGACAGTCAAAGGAGGTTCAGAGGTGCTGAAGTGTGCGTGTGCTCGCAAGTGTGGGTAGCCACAATCACACTTGGCTACAGCGTTGTTCTCCACAGTAAAGGTTAGTGACAGACTGGTCCCCAGTGCTCAAAGCAATCACTTGCAGAGGTGTCAGAGAGGAGATCTTCTGCATACCACAACTGGGGCCTGCCCTCACCAGGAAGATGTGGCGAAATTAGCAGTTAACACTGTTTAAAAATGAAACTTATGTATTATTAATAAAGTCTCTCTAAAAAAAACAGGGAGAATTGTTACAAGAACGTTAAGGGGCATCTGAGTTAAACATTAGTTTCCTCAAATTAAAGGATTTTTAGAAGCAAACATGTTTGCTATCTTACCTAACGTACTGTTGAAAGAAAACAAGTCCAACAATGAACCTGTAAAGGTAGACAGTCTTTACAGTATATTACAGTTCAATTCATTTTCTCACAACACAAAATTATATATTTAAGAAACATGTATGTTACACTTTGTATGTACATTTTTGGTGATACACAACCTCTAGAAAGCTGCACCATGATTCATAGATCTTGGATTAATATCTGTGTGATTAGACTGACATTTTTGACACAAAGAGGAATGACGGGTTGTCCGTCACTTCACGTTATAGCATGCCAAGTCACATTACAGTGGCTCTGCAGACCTGGCACCAGCGGGTGAAGCCCGTCATTCCCCTCAGCGGCATCTACTTACACTCCAGGTGCAAGGACCGAGAGGAAGCAGGCTGCCCACACAGCCTGCCACCCTGCAGGGAAGAAATAGCGAGGGAGGCGAGCATGTTAGCATGTGGAAACTGTCTACCCTGTCTTCTCTTCTGCATTGACTGTCACTACAGTACGCCATATCACACAAACACACCTATCAAGATGAGAGCAGATCTGATTGGACCCTGCTGAGATCATCCAGATAGATACAATGTGGATGAAGGCTAACATTGTCACGGTTATTTGAAACTTTCACAACATTTGTGGGAAAGTTGTGCATTGGCATTCCATGCAGTTTGCCAGTAGAAGTAAAACAGAAGTCAGTGATATCATTGAAATGATTCCCTTGGAACCTCTGATACTTGTTTTTACATTAACCGAAGAAAAAAAAAAAAAAAAAATGAAAGCACACTATAATTTTACTTGATTATACGGCTAAACAATAATATCAATATATATCGCAATTTTTTTTTTTTCCAATAACAGTGAAATGATTTCTGATATTTCGATACTGTATGTATTACTAGTGTTTCCCATACATTTAATATAATAATAAATGTTTTTTTAGAGCTGGAAATCAGAATAGAATTAGAATTAGAATGATTTCTGAAGGATCATGTGAGTGGATTAACAATGCTAAAATTCAGCTTAGAAATCACAGGAATAGTTATTTTAAATAGTAAAAATATTTTTAAAATGTTACTGTTTTGCTGTATTTTCAATCAAATACATTTTAGGCTTGCTGAGCAGAAGAGAAACCTTTAAAATAGGTATGCACCGATCACGATCGGCCGATATGTTTGCTCGTTTTGTCAGTAAAGCCGGTTCTGTAATCAGTGGTGAATGCCATCAGGTGCGTGATTTCACATTGAGCTGTATATACTACACACAGTATATATGTTCACTGACGAGCTGCGCAAATCCACGCTGATAATGAACATGGTTTTGCGCAGCTCGTTAACGCAAACATATCGGCCGATCTGGATCGGTGCATCCCTACTAGAAAACATAAAAAATCTTATTGTTCAAAAACTTTTGACTGGTAGTGTATATTAACCTAAACTTGAAGTTAAAGATAGTAATAATAAGGTGAATCTAAGATGTTTATTTGACAGTGATTTCACATTGTTTCACGTTTATATGAAAAATACATAAAAGGTGGACATTAACTTATTTGCTTTTTCAGACTTGGCAAATTCATTTTTCATGAGATTAGGTATAGAGCAGGGATCACCAAGTTCGGTCCTGGAGGGGGGGGGGGGGGGGGG
>JAUMHP010000084.1:6688125-6704660 GCA_032361065.1 Enteromius trimaculatus
GGGTCCAGTTCTCCTCTGGCCGGACGCCCAGCACCTAATTTCCAGTTCAATTTTAAACATGTTGGATTGTGTAAGAAGGCTTTAGGTAAGTGTTATCACCCTTATGGTAACACTTAATTTTAGGGTCTCTTAACTAGTTGCTTATTGCATATTACTGGAATATTAGCCATTTATAAGTAGTAATTAAGAATATATAAATGCCTTATTCTACATCCCTAATTCTACCCAATATCTAAACGTAACAACTAACTAATAAGCAGCAAGTTAAGAATTTAATTAGGGAAAAATTGTATAATAGTGAAAAAGTGTTCCCTGTTCTAAAGTGTTACTATATTTATTTGCACACACACAAAAGATCAGACAAGATTTAAAATATAATTTACATGTATAAGTTAATTACTTATATTTGATGTTATTATACTGTATATATGTATATAAAGTGTATATATAATTTTCATTATCTATATTTAACATTTTTGTTGTTTTAAATTAAATATTATATAACAATAGTGCTTATAATAATTATTTAATATTTATAGTATATTATTATTTGTATATAAGACGGCATCACCATATATTTGGATTTTATGTTTTCTTATGATGTAGATTCAAACGCGGCAAGTTCAGTATAACACCAGAGATACATGTATTCTTTGTTTTGAATGTTTAATAATAATGGTAATGTCCCAGACATTTAATCTGTTGTATTCTTCAAAATATAAAAAAAATGTCCACTTGCACGATTCAAACTCAATTAAGTGAAAACGAGAAAAAGGATTATGTGGTTTCCTCTTGCTCTTAATTGAATAGAAAACACCCTTTCTTTGGTAGAGTTTCTAAACTGTACGAATACTCCCAAGTGTCTGTGCTTTCTAAAGCTCTTTGACTGCATTCCCCATGTGGTCGGCGTTCCCATTGAAAAACAAATACGAGCGCTGAGTGCTTCTGGGCTGAGCTTACCTCCTCCAGGAGAGCTCAGAGCATTGGGTCGGTTGGGCGGCCCACTGGTGGGGAATTCACCTCATGGATAATGACGGTTGGCAGGGGTGCTGCCTCGCTTGTGGCTCCCTGCCAAACTACTGTCGGTCAAAGCCCCTTTCGCGGGGGAAGCCATTGTGGTAGATTTGCATTAACTGGTGAGGCCTTGTGAGTACAGTGCGTGTCGTGCTGAGATATAACTCTTTAATCCGTCATCATTCACTTGAACTCCTTTCAGCGCTGCGTTCCGCCACGGTACCTCTGTGTCATCTCAGGTGTGACACGCATCCACAACAACATTCATTATCCGGGACCACTTCCCTCCCTGAAAGTAAACCGTGTTTGATTTAACAGCCAGAATGAACCGAAGGGCCCCCCATGTAGACGGAGACAGCAACCCTAAAGCTTGGCATCCATTCAAGCCCTTGAATTCCTCTCTCCAACCAGGATGTCACAGCTAAGACATAGAGACTGTATTTTCCTTTCTTCTGCTGGATCTTCTTTCCCCTTTTTTTTTCTCACGTCTGTATGGTGGAGGCGCTCTGTTCAGACTGATTTGGGGGCATCCGTGTCGACCGGGAACAAACGGTGAACCGAGGGACAAAGCTGCCCGCTCTACTTGAATTACAAGTGCTTGGTACTCATGGAGAAGAAAGGGTGTTTCAATGCACCCTTCAGGGGGCAGCGAAGAGCCTCACCTATGGAAATGATGAGTACAAGAACACATACGCATACAAGGAACTCAAACACTTCCCTCATCGCCACTGGAGTGCTTTGCAAACAAACACAGGGATAATTTTCATACTAATGGCCAGACGTGGAACCTCAGTCTTAAACTGCTGATTTAATGTGGTTTGTGTGTCACGGTTGAAGTAAATAAGTGTTTTTTATGACCTGTAAAGCGTTTGTGGTGGAAAAATGGTACCGTTATAGAGTTGTTAGTGGATGTATTGTATCAAAGAGGTCTGCAAGGAATCAGAGAATCATTTGAGATGCAGAAACTTCCTGAAAACACTTTCGTTTATTCATTTAAGTTCATTTGTAAACTTACAATGTTTCCATTCCATTCGGATACATATACCTTAAATTACAGTATATTAGCATAGTTCAAAGTATAATACAAATATACAGTAAAATAATATAAATATCTTTTTTTACAATTGAATGAACCTGGTACCAGAGAAAAATATATAATATTATAATAATATTAAATGTATAAATATTCATTTGAAAGTCATTTTAAAAAAAAAGTACAGTTTTTTTTTAAAAGTTCCTGTTTAATGTGTCTAATATAACGCAAAGAAAAAAGGTAGGCTTTAATAAAATCACAAAAAAATATTAAGTAGTTGAAAAATACCCATGCTGTCACGTTCTGGCTGGTGGAAGAATGCAGAAGTCGGGATTATATCAGAAGAGTCTTTAATTACTGAACTTAGAGATAACACAGTACATTACATGAAAAACATAGAGACAATAATAATGACCAACAAGAGAGGCTAGGAACACAGAGTGTTTAAATACTGAGACATAATGAGACAACTCAAAACACACGGGGAACACTGCTGGACACCAAATCAACATTACAAATTAATCGGGTACAGGAACTACCAAATTTGGGCAAACATGTGGATAAAAAAACAAAACAGAACAAAATAATTGTAATAATAAATAATTGTAAAAGAAAGAAATACTTATGATAATCATGAGTTTTAAGAAATATGTAGGCTGAATATAAATATAAATATAAATCCATGAAATATTTCTTATACCAGCAGTCTGTGAACCACAATTGAACCAGTGTTTTTAGTATCACTGATATACCACAACAGATTATTGTAAATATAGTGAATTAAATTGTATTTTTATGTTCAGTTTTGATATTGATTTTGGTTAAACCTTGTGTTTTGTGTCATTCTTAGTTTAACCGTTAATTTAGTTTCTGTTCTTTTAAAACAAAATCTCATGTAGTTCAGTTATTTTTTTTTTTTATTCATTTAAAGTAAATAAGGGGGGGGGATTTCAACACCAAACTTGTCAACATTTTTGTTAAAAATGACACTATGAGAGTGATAATACACTGCAGTGAATCTTTACCTTTAACTAAGACTGTTTGACTTCAAAAGGATCAATAGTGTTAGCTTCATTTTCAACCTGTTACAAACAAAAGATTGGCCTTCATCTCATTTAATTAGGGCCTTGGCATTGCAAGACTCCAGCTACCCACGCACTCTCTGGTGAAGATGAATATGTTTGAGTGTGCAGGGTGGGGGTGAGGGTCACATTGAACCGCACCTGATGACTCCTTCCTGTTTAGTCCCGATCATGCATGGACAAAAGGAATGCAATAGAATAAGTAGAGACAAAACCTCATTTCGTTTTAACTGCACAAAAGGTTATTTTGTGGGAAAGTGTTCTTTAATGTTCTATACACTAAGAAAACAACAGTTCTTAAGAAGTGGCCAATGGTTTGTCACTTTTTTCCAATTTTTTCATTATTTTGAACATTTAACAACTTTTAGAGGTAACCTACAGCTTCTTTGGCGCCCCATTTTAAAAATGAATCTCTGGAGTTATGGACACAGCAGGTACAGCCAGTTTCCTACAGCCAAATTTCAGGGTGAAATTCAGCTCTGGGTCAATGAACAAACCGATCACTCATAATCTCTGGCTTCCACATCCCTTACATCAACTGAATAAAATGATTTGTCTGTCATGAAAATTCATTTTTCTTGACAAAATATGAACCATTCACAATTGAACTCGGGCCAACAGTTTCAACCACAGACTTCTAGATGTCTAACTAGTCCAAAGGTTTCGTATTTGCTTCGATGGTTCCATAAACTGCCTTTGTTTGTATTTTGTACTGTTCCCTAAGGCCCACTTATATCAATTTACATAAAAAAAATAATAATTTAGAAATAATAAGCTATTTTCTGTGTTATTTTAACCCCCCCTTATCAGAATGTTCTGTTTGAATAGGCATGGCAGATTATAGACCCCGGAAGTAAACGCCCACTGCTATGATTGGCTAATAGTTGTGTGTGTGTGTGTGTAATAGCATACATTCCTGGTCTCTGTTGTGATTTAGGTCAAAAATGCATAAATAATCATTACATAATAATCATATTCAATACATATCAAACAATCTGCAAAAAGAGACAAGGCAGTAAAGAAAACAGTTACTCATACTTGTGTTGCGACATTACTGTCGGATATAAGTTTCAATCTTTCGGAAAATCAACACCTGCATCGAATTGTACCTTGTTTGTAAACAAATCTGAGGTAAAATGAAGTGAACAAAAGAACGAGTTCTAACCGACAAGGACACAGTTCTTTAATAAAATAAATAAATAAAAGTTCACTCAATTTTTTCCTGACATTGGGATCAAAAGGAAGGCAACGCAAACACAATGTAAACGCAGCATTTATTCACTACGTGGCATTGTACAGCATCTTGTTGTCTTCAGAGAAATCTTTATTGTTTGGTTTAACCAAACATAGACACTGCATGTGAATTGGTGGGAGGAGCAAAACAGGCAATGATGTAGAAGCAAGATCATCTTCTGTGGAGGCGGTGCTTAGAATGTTCCAAAAGCTGTCATTTTGGCAGACTGCCTTTAATATAAGCCGATTTTATACTGAAGGCAAAAGTTTTAAGTTCTGAAACTTACAGGATGTTTTTATAGTACATTGACCTTATATGTGAAAAGGTCAAGGGAATTTTTGTTTCTCGGTTCATGGCCCCTTTAACATCCACTGAATCTTTCCATTGCACAAATACGTTCTTTAGATTATTAAAATGTTCTTTGCACTAAGAAATAAATGACTTTTCTTAAAAGGTTCTGTGAGGAGCCAAAGTGTTTCTATCGCCGTAAAACCCTTAAGCTTTAACATCCACAGAACCTTCTCGTTACACAAAATGTTGTTTACAACGAACCAACGCTATTACAGCTTATTCAGTTGTTCTTCAGAATAAGATAAATTAATTTAGGAACTGTTCAATGTTTCTTTGATGCACCCAAAATGGTTCTCTTATATATGCTAGAAAAGCCCTTTTATTTTTAAGAGTGTATCTGTTAGCATTGTTTTTTTTTCTGTAGGGTTGATAAAGCACTTCCTTATTAAACCAAAGACAACCCTGCTTAATTTATGAATGACCTTAAGACCTCAAAGACACACGTTTGCTCGTTTGATCATCGAGTAAGGATTTATGCATCACACGCATACACAAGAACAAGGCTCGAACTAATCAGAATGCTATTCGCTAATTACTTTGTTTAATACCTCCCAACTTTTAAATCAGTAATTAGCACAAATAATTATATGTTAGAAGTGTTGCACAATGTCATGGTAAAGTTTGTTCTGTTTGCTTTGTTTACTTTTCAGTTCCATTAATTAAAGTAATATTTGAGTGCTGTTAGATGTACGCCAGTCGAAAGCTTTTCTTGTTAACACCTACAGAGTCTGTAAATAACAACAGCAGTCGAATAATATTAAAGTCTCCACAACAGACACTGTTTGACACATAAAGTGTCGTTATAATTCTGTTAAAGTGCTTTCTAAGAGACGTGCTGAGTATTTTGAATGCTGTATTTAAAAGCTGCCTTACTATTTTTAGAAAGGGAATCACATTAGCATAAGTTCATGATAAGTGTTCTGTAATGAAGCTGCAGTAGTCTCTCTACAACTTTTCAGATTCTCGAACACAACAACTTTTCCTGCCCTTTAAGACTTGATTTTCTAGAGGTGAAAGTGGAATTACAAAAACGAATTACACGCATCAGTAAAACAAGAAAACAAACAGCTGTTATTGTGCTTTATACATCTGAAATGTCAAACAAAAATAAATCAGTACATTTCATCATGGAATTATTAATTGCTGCATAATAAAACCAAATTGAGTAAACATGCATTGACAAACAATGTGGTTTGTCTGTTACATGTGGCGTCTATCACAGCGCTCATTAAAGACTTTGTTAATTAGCAGCTGGAGACAGAGGCTGAGGTGTGCACCGTGTGATTTTTTTTTTTCCTTTTCTTTCTTTTTCTACCCTCTGTAGACTGCGACACCCAGGATATTTTAGATAATTCCCAGCACAATTAACAAACATCCACCAACTTTTCTCGCAACCCTTGTCACATATGCTGCCAGATGGAAGTGTTTTGACTAATTTTGCCAATGTAAAAAAAAAAAATCTCACTATTTTGTGACATCTCTTTATAATATGATTGTTGCATGTTCTTGTTTAGCTCAGTTCTGTCTTTGAGCAATATTTGTTTCAAAAAACCATGCTTTCTACGAGGATTTCTGATGATAAATAAAAGTATCATTAGGATTTATTTTAATTAATTGTAATAATATGCGGAATTACAATCTGTATGCATGTTCTATCATATGCCACCCCTTGCAATCCCACATATCGATCAATAAATCTATTTTATTATAGCCTATTAATCCCAATAAATTGCGCTTAGCAACCAGTCTACTATTTTTATTCGTAATATTAATAATAATAATTAAATTGTAAATTAAAAACGAAACAAAATGCGAAAAAGTCTGCTATAATTGTACTTAGAAATTGACACGCTGCAAACAAAAACCTCTTTGCTTTGAGTACGTCTGTTTCCACAGATACAGCTGCGTGTTTCTCTCTGAAGGATCCGTGTAGAAACGTTTAATTCGATGAGTTCCGCCATCTCGAGAGCAGAGGGATGTCAGAACATAGACTTTTAATTGTTGAAGTACGAACATAAGTACAAATAATGTGATGCACAATTTGTGTATCTTACGTATATATCTAATTACAAAATATGGCTTTTTGGTAACTCGTACGTGTTTCTGTCAGGGCGTTAAAGAGCGAGGCAAACGCTCTCACACGGGAAGCAGCATGGACTGGAAAGGCCGACGCTCATGACAGCTACATAGAAACGGGGGGAAAACCTTAACATTAGGTTAGTACGCATGACAGTGTAATTAAACAATATCACTCTGGAATGTACATGTGCATTACATCCTTTGCCGCGTACATGCTGTAACGGTGGTTTCAGTCTTCATCTTGTCCACTAACTGACTGCTAAAGCCTAATGGCTATCAACTAATACTTGCTTTAAAGGATTACATATGGGGGGTGTATGTTGTAAACAAATAGTCCTGGACGTACCTCTTGTTTTAAACACATAATTCATGCTGTCCTATGCTTTTTGTGTTTGTATTTTTCAGGATTATGGTAGATTCAAGTGGTCCCCAGAAAGACTGGTACTCAATACTCGGTGCCTGTCCAACCGATGACATTCAAGAACTGAAACAGAAGTATCAGAAGCTCATCCTCATGGTAGGTGTTCAGCAAACTATTTTAAACATTGATAATAAGAACCAGTGTTAAAAATTGAGCAAATCAACATATTACAATGAGTTCTAAAAGGATCATGTGACACTGAAGGCTAGAATAATTGCTGCTGAAAAGTCAGCTTTGGCCATCACAGGAATAAATTACAGTTTAATATATATTAAAATAGAAAACGGTTGTATTATAATAATATTTGCAATATTACATATTACTATATTGCAAGAGTGCTCTTTTTTTTTTTTGGCCAAGTAAAAGCAGCCTCGGTGAGCATGAGAGACTAATTTAAAAAACATAATACAAATATTATATTTTTCCTTTTGTTTCCACCTCACGGGTTACTTTCAATTCACTTCTGACCATAATATTGAGATTTGGTCCAATATGTTACAGTCATGCAACATTTTTCAAAACTAATAGCAGTTTTTAATATTTTAATAAGTCATCTAGAAAAAGACCGTGAACCACTGCCATAAATAGTGTTTAATATATTATTGAGTGCGTATCTACCAAGTTCATGGTGATAAAATTCAAACCGAGATAAAGATTATGCAAATTATTCTTGATTCTCCCATTAAAGTTTCCTCCAAGGGCAAATTGTTCTTGCTAAATACAAGCTTTGAAAACATATGCACAATTAATCAATGGCATCAGTATTTCTCATTAATACGCATTGCAGGTTGACTTATCCCAGTCAAGTTATACTTAAGCTGATTTGTTTAATCCCAAACCCATTTTAATTACAGCACAATCACATAACACCAGTCGATCAATCAGGATGTGTGCCGTGCAATTTGTAGAAGCAGAGTCCAGCGCCTTATGCAATATTCAGCAGGAAAGCAATTGGTAATGAAATTAATGATGGTTTAAAACTTCAGAAGTCAAATGTATCAGTGTTGCATGATAGAAATGATGTCTGTTTCTTCATATTTTAGCTAGACAGTTGAACAGGAGTCAGTTTACGTATCCAGAATCAACCACACCATTTGCATTACCAGTGTAACCTTAGGCTTAAACCAATGCTGTAATACGGTTGGTCAGTGTCCTGCTTTCATCATCAGATCAGCCTGACAGTAGGTGGCAGTAGTGTGATGGAAGTAGCCTTTGTGCCCCCTGTCTCCTCTCCTCCCTCTTTATTGAAGCAGAGAGTGGCTGCAGGCAGCATGCTGGAGCCCAGCGGAGGATGTGGCAGTGCTCCCTTCGCAGCCTCTGAGAGATGATGATGTATTGTTAGAGCTGGCGAGTGCTCCAAATTGCCCAGCCCTTTATATTGTGTTCCTGCTCTCCAAGCTCCATTAGCCCCAGTAAATGAATATTTTACAATGCGTGCAAAGAGACAGCAATTAAAGCGTGCAACTCCAGAGGGGCAGGAGGACGGGTCGCTCTAACCGAGCACCAGCCCCTCGTTGTGTTATGTATTTATGACAAGTACCTGAGCCACGCTGACTGGAAGTTGTAGAGCGACACCACTGGAAATGTGTGATAAGTGTTTGTAACATCAAAATGCGTCATGAGAAGACTTCGGAAAAGTGTAAATTTAAGCATTAATGTTCAAATCTAGCTAATGTTTTAAGAAATTTTAGTGTTGTAAGCTGAAAATCAGGTGTAGCAATAATTTACATTTAGAAATACTTTTAAATGCATTAAATGGAATGTGAAATTTCGACTGAAATACTATTTTCTTGTAAAATGTACCCCAATATGAAGAGAATATATAAATATATAAAATTTACAATTTAGGAAAAAAAAAAACTTTAAGGCATGTGACATAATCAGTTGACAGAATTGCGTATTGCATGAACTTAATATTTAATATTAATTATATTTAATATAGCTAATTTAACATTGCAGCTGTTCAAAAGTTTGGGGTCAAGTTTGATTTATTTTTTTTTAATTTATACTTTTTTCAGCATGGATGCATTAAGTTAATTAAAAGTGACAGTAGGGGCATTTCTAATATTATATACGTATATATAAATATATATAGAGATATATACATACATACATACATACATGCTACATATACATATATACAGCTATTGAAAAAAATAAGAGACCACTGCAGAAAAATCAGTTTCTTTTTGGTTTTATTCTTAAAACTGTTGATCTCACCAACACACCACCAATACAACACAATGCACATTCGTTTCATTTTTTGTAAACTGCCTTCTTTGAAATATTAAGGATAAAAGCAACTGATTCCTGATGCTCGCTGATTCCTTGTGCCAGGGACTAGGGTTGATGCCTTTTTTTGGATTTAAAACTTTTCTTTTCACTGTTTTTGGCTTGTTTAGTGTTTATTTTTACATTTCTAATTACTTTTGAAAGACTAGCGTTTTTTTTTACCAATTGACTGGTCACACTGCAAGAGTATAGTGTTGATTACAGCAGTGCTTTTTATACATTTCCCGTTAAATACAATTGGATTCAGTGCTTACCAAATAAGTACCTCAACAAACAGAATGAAGTATGTTTGTGTAGAAATTTAACAAAAACTGGCATGAAATGCTTAGAGAGCTTAGAATACTCAAATAGATACTAATGAGTAAATTGTAGTGGTCTCTTATTTTTTTCCACATAAATGCTGCACTTTGACCTTTTTGAAAAATAATATTAATCAACACAACTGTTTCAACATTTATATTAATGAGAAATATTTCTTGAGCTGCAAATCAGCATTTTAGAATGATTTCTCAAGTCTGGAGCAATGCTGCTGATAATGTATTCATCCTCATCAAATGTAATTTAAAATATATTAAAACTGAAAAGAGTTATTTTAAGTTGTAGTAATATTACAGTATTACTCATTTGATCAAATAAATGCATAAGAGAGTTATTTTAAAACCATTAAAATATCTTACTGTCCTCAAACGGTATTACATAATATTCTTATAAACGCTAATAAACCATGCCTAATACAACCAGGAGCATTTTTACTAAATAAAATGCTGCATTTTGCTCAATGTCTACATTTTGTCTTAAGGCCATTTCAAAGTATACATACATTTTTTTTCTTTATTAAAAAATGTGCCATTTTTACATTGAGCCCAGCATTCTTCATCTTTCCATCAGACGCTGAATCAAACGCTCAGTTACGACAGACCTGAAACCCAGTTCACAGATATTGTCTATTTGACAAAAGACTACCCAGGGAGATGTTTGTGAAGCGGCAGTATGTGTTTGCCAGGGCTAAGCTGCACTTCACACCTGTGGTCCTGACTCCTCTAGCTCACCTACAAAGAGTAGAGGGAAGCAAAACCCTATCTCCGATTCCGCCACTGGGGAGAGAGTCTAATTCTCTGGCAGAATCTGGCATCCTGCTGGAGGTAACTGAGAAATTGTGCTGCCAAGCTTGCGCGACCATTCTCAGGGTTCAGGAACCGAGCTGTTTTTCCGTGTCTGGTCTGACTGAGAATAGAAGTGGACTTTAGGATGGGTAATATTTTAGATTTACCACAGAAACATTTCTGATATCTAAACGTAAGGGTTTGGTTTAATTGGGGGAATTTTTGCACATGCTGATTTAAAGTTTCACTTACAGCTCAGGTTTTCACTTTAGCTATTTAGCTTTGGTCATTCTCTGATCCTCTGATCTGAAGCGTCCTAAACACAAATCGATTTAATCCTCTTAGCTGGTATCCTGTGCAGTTCCTAATCTTAATATCTTTTTTACTCTGGTACTTTTAATTAAACTAAGATTTGACCGAAAAAGGATGCTTTCTTGCATTTCACCAACTTGAAATCCTCCATAAGAGCGGCGTGTGAAAGCACTAGTACTGGCGTGAACTCGCTCCCAAAAGCCTTCCATCTTTTGGATGGCCCCAATGAATGATTTACATCAATATGTTTAGGGTTCTTTCAGTTAAAGCTCATCAGCCCCTCTTTTTCATATTCGAGGTGGCTGAGCGCTTGCCCTCTTTCACCCGCACCGTGATGACGCCAAGAAATGGTTAATGATTCTCTCAATCAGGAAGTTAATTTTTGGCTTGTTGCTGCATTTGCTTTTCTCATCCAATTCTGACCGCCCATTAACAAAGTGAAAACAACAACAAAAACACAAACAGAGAAGGGGGGGATGAACGGGAAACAACGGAGAACAGGCGCCCTTAAATTTTAATTAGTTTTAAACGTAATTGCTTGAAATGATTAGTTGAATTCAGTCTTCCTGTTACTTAAAATTAAAAATATAATCGCTGTGGACAGTAATTGGCTTGCCCCGGATTGTCGGTTATTGTAGCCCAGTGTCACCCCATGCATCATTACCCGACTTTGGCGGCGGTGCAGCTTCTGAACTATAGCGACCATACAAAAAACACAAACACACACACATGCAATGCTCTGCTCGCCTGTGCCAGAGCATAATCAGAGTTTGGTTGAGTGCCTGCTTGAAAGGATCTAAGTTGTTTTCCGTTTGCCCCTCTCAACCTTGCTCTTCTCCAGTGGGCGAATGAAGAGCCCCATGGCTCTCTTGACCCTTGACCCCCACTAATCGATAGCCACAGTCTGCGCTCTCTAGATTCCTCAAGGAGAAGAATACTGTAAGAATCCATCCAGGCTGGAAGGGGCTGTCAAAATAACCCCTAAAGCTCACTATTGGGGGCTGCATTAGACCTCTGGATACATTTTTTTATTATTATTTTTGTGAAGCTCTGATGTTACGATATGAACTGTCATATTTTAGGATGCAAAGTAGAGATCGCGTTAGTGTTTATGGCTGGAGGAAGAAAGCACCCATTGCCCTTCTAACTGTCCACTCTGTCCAGCCTCGTCATTGAGAAGACACATCTGTCCTAACTGATATATATTTAGCCTTTTTTTGCACCATTATCCATATTAGTATCCATGCTCTGCCTTCACTGCTAAATTGTCCAAAAGCAAGGCCAGTCCATCAGCAAATTGGCCATGAACTTCCATCAACTGTCGTTTAGTTTTAGCTTCTTCTAGTCATATTGTCAGTAACAGTTGGGATTTAAATTAAAGGTAAAAGTCCATGTGTAATAGTTTCAGTAAAGCATGATTGACATCAGTCTCATCGCTCTATTTTGATTGGTAGTTTCACCCGGACAAGCAGAGGCCAGACGTACCACAAGGTGAAGTGGAGCAGCACCTGCAGAGATTCATTGACGTTGACCAAGCTTGGAAGATCTTGAGTAATGAGGAGAGCAGGAAGGAGTACAACCTTCATCTACGAGGTGCGTTCCCATTGAAGAGATTTGAAGGAATCAGCTGTTTAGATGGGCTATGTTTTATTGAATTTCATAAAGGCTAAGGAAATGCTTTTACTAAGCAACCATGCTTGCATTTTATGGAATTATAAAATGCGCAAATGGGATTGCTAATTATTGTCTTAGCAACACTTTAGCAATTCCGATTTCATTCACTTTTGAACAGAGTACTAAACAACTTTTAAAAGAATCATGTTCAGATGTAACAGACTTCACTTTACTGAGTTTTGTGAACGCACAGCAAAGCATTTACTTTAGTTAATAATGTCAAAATCTATCAATAAAAAAAAAAAAAAAACTGGTTTAAGAGCATACACAAGATTTGTCACTAGCCCTTTGGGGCAGATAACTAAAATTGTCTGAAATATTTAAAACACCAAAGAAAGGAATGAAAACAGAGCTGTTGTCTTTGGTCTGGACAGATGCTTCCTCACAGAAGAAGATAGGGAGAATTTTGGGTAGTAGAGGAGGAGGGAAATCAAGAGAGATAGCGAGACAGAATGTAGGTCAGGTCTGTCACACATGGCCAATTCTTACATGAAGTGATAGTCTGCTTCTCTCCTCTCTCGCCTAAGGAAAAAGCTCCCCCTAGCCCTCCATTAGGACCTTCAATAAGTGTACATCCAGGGTCTTGTGTGCCATTAACTGGGGAGCTGTGGCATCGCCTTTGGGGGGGCACACTGCGCAGCTACTTGCTAACATAGATCGCCACAGCCACAAAATTGACATTTAGAGAGCGTACACAGAAAAGCCAGGCCTCGTCTGGGCTGCACATGCAATTAGACATGCTTTGTATTGACTTCATATGCAAGTCTTAAATTAAGGTTTACCTTGTATTGTAGAACTATATTATACATCAAATGTCTGTGTGTTTGTGTGTATATACATACATAGACTATGTGCATGCTCATATACATTCTGTAATGCCATATCTTTCATTTATTTACTATTTTGTATGCAAAACAGCAATTTAAGTATCAGTTTATCTTAGGGCTGGGCGATATATATCGAATGATATATTATGCTCATCTCGTCAGTAAAGCCGGTTCTTTGATTAGCGCTAAATCTCCGTCAGCTGTTTTTAAAAGGAACGCCAGCTTATACACAGAGCCGTAGATCACGCAGAAGCTGCGCCATTGAATCACCCGCGAAACTCAACGCATAGCTTGTCTCTGATCTACGGCTCTGTTCATACGCTGGCGCTACATTTAACAGCTGATGGAGATTTACCGCTAATCAAAGAACCGGCTTTACTGACGAAATGCGCATAATATATCGTTCGATATATATCGCCCAGCCCTATTAAGAAGTGTTTCCTCTTCTAAAGTGTTACCAGAAATTGTATCGGTAAAAAAAATCCACATTTGCAGCCCTAAATAAGACTATACCGATATAAATTAAAATAGTGTGCTTTGTTCAAACTGGTGGAAGAATTCAGACATTTAGGAACCATTAACCACATCAAACATCATGAAGATTCTAACAGTGTTAGAAACGGCACACACGGGTTTGGTTATACACAGTGTTCAGTGGCTGTGTAATGGCGTCTGAGAAAGAAGCATCACGAGCCTGAGCTCAGGACATCAGATGAGAGGTATTACGAAAGTCAGCTGAGGGCAGGACACTCTGAACTCACTGTCTATCCTGAGCTGCTATGTTGTCTCTCTTTGTCTTTGTCTGTAGGCGGTTCCACCATTCCCTGACCAGCAACAACCGCTGGATCCGAGAAAGAAGTCACGAATCGTATGCCAAAAACTATTCGGTAGTTTTCCCATTTGATGAACCTTTGGCCAGCCGCAACATGAGGAAAGACCCCTTCCACCAGGTTCAGCCCTGCTCTTACCTCTCTTTATTCTCTTTATCCCACGACTTTTTTACTGTCCATAATAATGAAATATAATTTCTTATTCACATATGCGTATTAAATGGGCCCATCTGGTAAAAAAAAAAAAAAAAAACATTTTATCTAAGAGCAAAATTAATCTACTTGAATAAAATCTACTTTTTGATAATACTGTGTCAAATCAGCATTAAAATAAATGGTAACATAAAGGCTACTACTCAAATCAAACCAATACATTTTTTCAGGCTGGTAAATCAACAGATGTTGCCATTATATAAAAATAATAACAATATTGTATTTAGTTTATGTTATAAAATATTATATATATATACACGCATTGTTTTTTTTTTTACTGTTTTTATTGAGCAAGGTAAAGACTTCAAATAAATATTTCAAATAAAAACGTTCTTAACAATTATTTAAAATAAAAATAATACATTTCTTATCAATTATTTTAAATAAAAATAATACGTTTATTAACAATGCTAAAGTGCAGTTTTATTAATCAAAGAATCGTGAAAAATCTACAGCAGTGTTTTCTGTATGTATATATTTTTTAAAACTATAAAAAAATAAAATTACAACCACAAATGTATAAATAGTAGTACGCAACAGTGTTAAATGTTAAACTGAATTTAAGGTCATGAAAACAATGACAAAAGAATAAAAAAAGATCTTAATGGTCTTAAATGGTCCTTCATTTTCTATTGATTTTCTAGTGAAATATGAGCAGAACATATCAGGTATATGGTGCTTTTTGCTGTTAGCGCGTCTTTAACAGTGAGCTTAATTAGCTTCGTCAAGAGAATACTAATGAGAATCAAACGCGTCTTCTCTCAGTTTCCTGCTTTCTATCCCGTCTTCCTGTCAGTTTGTAAATTGCTGGTATTGAGACTACAAACTCTCCACAAGCCTGTCCCAAGAACAAATTGTGTTAATTACATCAAAGCGTCATCCCTTTAAGTGTAAATCATTACTTAAGTTGAGAAATCTTACAACTTGGCAACTTGGCTCACACCTAGCTAGCCAAAAGTCTTGTGTGTGAATCTATTAGCCAGTGTTTCGCTGCCAGCATCTGAGAGGCTCGAAGGACTTGTTGCTAAGCTACTGCTAAAAAGATGATGTTTAAGTGTTTCCAAAAATACCGCTTTGTTCTGGCTAGGCTCCAGGCGTGAAGCCGCACAAGAAGGCTTCATCCTTGTGAATAATAGCCTGCTGAAATATAGATAGCTAGCAATAATAACACTCTGCGTTCATTTAGACCACTGAGCCTCACTAAGATGACTATAAATTAGACATTCCTCCTGAATATTTCATCTATTTCCAACTTAGAAATCTTCCTAAGCTAATCCAGCTAAATTCTAGCAAAATGATGTGATACCGATATAACGTGGTTAAAAAGACGTCCGCCTTTCATCTGATGTCAAAAGTTAACTTTTCTCCCTTCGTTCATATTAATATTAACCTTGAGCAGTGTTTTGTGTGTTAGAGGAAAGATGAATATTCTGTCATCATTTGCTCTCGTTTCGTTCCAAACCTGAGTCACTTTCTTCTGTAGAACTCAAACAAAGGTATTTTAAAGAATGTTCAGGCTGTTCTTTTACATTTAATGCTAAATAATGGTGTGGCCGCACAGCCCTCCATGTGCTCGCCAGAGGTAGCCTGACTCCCATTAGGTACTGAGATGAGATCCTCAGACCCCTCGTGAGACCATATGCCGGTGCGGTTGGCCTTGGGTTCCTCCTAATGCAAGTGTGTCAGCAGTTCCTGCAAGACAAAGGCATTGATGCTATGGACTGGCCGCTCGTTCCCCAGACCTGAATCCAATTGAGCACATCTGGGACATCATGTCTAGCTCCATCCACCAACGCCACGTTACACCACAGACTGTCCAGGAGTTGGCGGAGGCTTTAGTCCAGGGGCCTCATGTACAAAGACTTGCGTAGAATTATTACAAAAAAATTGCGTACTGACAAAGCTGGAAATGTGCGTACGCACAAAAAAAAAATCAGATGTATGAAACACTGCATACGCGGAATCCCTTGCATATTCTCTTTGTACATCTGAATTAACCCTCTGATGCATAGTGGTCACTAGAGTGGACAGCTACTAAAACGTACACATCTCTTTAATGCAATGGTTTCT
>JAUMHP010000084.1:6704760-6721430 GCA_032361065.1 Enteromius trimaculatus
CTGTTTATAAGCTGGCGTTCCTATTAAAAACAGCTGACGGAGATTTAGCGTTAATCAAAGAACCGTCTTTACTGATGAGATGCGCATAATATATCGTACGATATATATCACCCAGCCCTAGTTTATCTGTTGTTTTACTTATTGTTCTTTTCTAAAATGTTTATGTTGATGGATTAGCATGCATAAAATGATTTATAATACTTTATAGATGTCCTGATTTTGAATTTCCGACTCGGAACGTTTACTAATTCCACTCTCTCTCTTTTATTTTTATTTTTTTATTTTTTCTTCATTTTATTTTTTATTTTATTAGGCATTATAGAATTTTAACAGTGACCGTGGTCTTCACTTATAACATGATGACAATTATCAATACATGTAAATATTGATGCATTAGAAGATGCGTTTAGAAGAAGAAAAATCTGCGCAGATCATTGAACAAAATCTATTGTTGATATTTTAGCGTGAAGGGATATCAAAAGTAATCTTGGCTCTCCACTCAAGTCTATATGGCCTGCTGTAATTAAGTTTGGGATTGATTCTGGCCTGCTCAAAGGATACACTAATCCCCATCTAACTTAAGTAGCTTGCCCTGCAGTCATTCACTAGACATCGAAATGTGTGTCAATATTGACCAGACATGGTTTGCAGTCAAACACTGTGGCCTCCATTTAAAAGGCCACGTTTGATTGGCTTAATCTTTTGCCGTTACAATGAGTATTTATAAATATTCATGCACCCAGCTTATAAGAAATGTTTAGTCATTAATATTCATGAGTTTTATTCCTGAGATATGAGAAGATAGCATTTTACTTGTGTTTACTGTCATAGGAGAAATCTTTATGCTTCTAATCAGTTTATGCATCTCTGATTTAATGACTGAGCAGAAATGCATCAAGGGATAGTCGTGTATTCGTCAATGGAGTTTATTCTGGGGTACTCTCTGAATAGTGTGAGGTAATTAATCGAGTTGGGTTTCATAACTAAAGTCTTCCCTTCAGTTCCTGCTGAATGTTCGCTATATTTTAAACCGATATGATATATTTTTAGGTAAATGGAGACGCATCAGACTACTCATTTGAAAGCAGAGCTCATTTCTTTGTCTCATCAAGTTCTTTTTTGTACCTGTAGGGAATGAATGATGTAAATTAGTCGCAAGAACTGAAATGGCACCTACTTAGGACATTCCTTTAAAGTAATTAAAAGACAGCATGATAAAACGCTGCACTCAAACCTGTTAATTGCCAGTATCTCAGACAGGCTGCCAGAAAGGGACAAGAACCTCTACGTGGATGTGCCGCGTCTCAGATTCCTCAATTCATTATGAAGCGTTGTGATCTAAATTCATTCTCGGCCTCTTGACAATTAATTGTCATATTGTACTTTTTCACACACCGTTTTAGTTTTAAATTCACTTATTAGCCGCCTTTAAAGTGGTGCCTTTTGAGATGCCCAGCATTCCCTGCTTGAATATTCAATGAATATTTTAAGACGACTCATTTGTGTGTATTCATAGCAGCAGTAGGAGACATGAAGGTTTTGCAAAGACACTCCAAATGACCTCAGATGACTTCGCAGCTTCCCTTTTTCTAAATCTCGTATAAGTGGAACAGCAGCCCACCAATCCTCTGTGATTATTGTTTAAATATTTAAACGAGCAAGGATTGCACTGGAAACTTTTACAGATGCTTTGAATCTTACATGCATTCTTTCTTTTTTTTTTTTTATTTTTTTATGTAGTTCATAGTTGATGAAATGTAGCTTTCAGAGTGCATTGAAATATAGCTCCTAGTCAGATTAGATGTCATATTGATTTTAATATATTGTATTTAAAAAAAAAATTGTATTTGTTTTTATTTCCTTTTTTATGTGATGAATTGGTATGTTGTTAAAGGAATAGTTTGAAAAGTGGTGCTAAAATGACTTCTTAAGTGATCCTTTCGGAGATACCCGTTTGTCCGTGATAGACAAATAGCATATTTTTTCATTGCTTGCTGAACTCGAAAGCAATTTAACTGCATCCTCATATTCTGTTTCTCTCTGCAGCAAATGAACTGAAACAGAGCTGGCCAGTGGACGCTCATATAACCCTCGACGACATGTACTGGGATTGTGGTTAGTGCTCTGTTCTTAAGCAGTTAACTAGTTAATTTGGGTTATATAATTACAAAGCATCTCTTCTGTTTCAGACACTGAGTGTTATACGTACAGCTGTCGCTGTGGAGGAGAATTCGTTTTAGAGAAGGAGTACTTAAAAGAAATGGAAACAGTTGTGTGCTGCGATTCCTGTTCGCTCAGCATTGAAGTTAAAAAGGTTACATGACACTTTTGGATATGTTCAGCAAGATTCTTATTGGACTATTATTATAATGGGACATTCTATGGACAAACGGTTGATTTTTAACAGGAATTTGACAGCAATGAGAAAATTGTTGAAAATTGTGAAAAATATTTATTCATGAATTAAATAGACATTTCTTTCTTAGTGCTCTTTAAATGAGCTCCATGTGGATGTTCAAATCAACCACACTGTAAAAACCTTCCCATTATCCATTTCTTTTTTTGTGTAAGGGGACAAAAGTTTCATTCACATGTACCTTACAGCCAAGTGCATCACCAAATAACCAGAATTGGGTAACACTAGCCTCTCACTGTCCTTTGGCTGTTTCCTCTGAGCTAGACGTGCTCTTTAACAAACCAGACGCTTACCAAAAGAAAAGAAAAAAACAAAAACTTTCTGTTTGTCCCCAGCCCCCTCCTTTCATTCCCCTGTGTTTGAGAGGACCAGGCGGCTAAGTAACCTCTTAGCTCTTGTCAACTTTGTTTGCATGTAAATAAATGCACTTTTTTCCCTCCTCTGACAATGTCACAAACTGCTTCCTCACATCACTGGTCGAAAAAGGCCCTCCAGTTAATGATGAGCTTTTCTTTGCCTTATTGTTCTCCGGTCCGCTCAATTTTGGGGGTATCCGCAAGGTTGCGGCATCGGAATAGGGTCATGGCTTTATTAAACTTCAAACAGTCATTAGACTGTTTGCTAAAATCTGTCATCCCACAGTAGAAACAGCTTGATCGAGGCAAAACCACGCTTTTCATCAATGTCCTGAGGCCTGAACCGAGGCTAGACCTGCCAGTGGACCGGCAATGGACCGAACTGTAATCGACTATGACATCAATTACGGATAATCTCATCACTTTTGGAGAGTGGGCTTGTCAAAGCTCTAATTAAGTCCTCGGTTCCCCCTATATGTGCAGACAGGATCAACAACACATTATAGTGCAATGATAGACATCATCATTCTATTTTTGAGAGGATCTAACTTTTAACCTAGCATGCACTTGTAGGTCTGGCCACAGAGTAAGGTTGCTGTATTCCTTTAAATTTTGTTTTTTACAAGACTAGATTATGCAAAACAAATCCTAATAATTCATAATAATTTGCATGGTAATTATGCTTTATTTAATGTTTTTTTATCACTTCAGTAAACTTTATTTATTTTATAATCTTTTTCAGGGTTTCGTAAAAAAGGCTTTTTTTAAATATAGTTTTGCAATGTTTTCTACCACTTTTTTTTTTTTTTTTTTTTTAAATATTAATTAAAATTATTGCCAATACCTTATCAGGACCATGGTAACAATAGTACTGCATTATTGTGATTCTCATGTAATTGTCCCGATTGACGTCTGTGTGTCACCTGAAACCATTGTCAAATTAGCCAAGACTTTCAATGATCCTGGTTCTCATTTACAGGTAGTTTTGAAAGTTTCCTTTGATGCAGAGCCTTCACTTATTTTGAACGAACCTTAATCACCTTTTTTCCCCATCATGGTTTCACATTTAATGCAGACATAATCTCAGTCACACAGAAGAGGAAACCTTCCTCCAACTTTGTAATTCCTATTTTAGTTCAAACCTAATTGCTTCCCTGTTTTGCACAAGGCTGCCTATATATATCAAAAGTTTCCAGCCATTTTTTGAGAGTGATGAGCATGTTTTACCTTTTAGAGTATATTAGATGTTATTTATATATATATATATATATATATATATATAAGGTCCATTAGCCTCTTAAATATTCAGAATTCGAGCCCCTCTTTATATTAAGTGGTCTTAACTACCATGTACTTGCATGTAAATAAAATTAAATAAAATTAAAGTAAATAAAATTAAATTACATTTTAAATTACACTATTGACCCATCATCCTTAAACCTATTCATACTACCAAACCTGTCCCTAACCTTACCCGCATCTCACCTTACTAGCAGCAAAAAATGAACAGAGAAAGTACTTTGTAGGTAAGGCCACCTAACTGTATTCAATAATAGTACATTAGTATTATTGTAGATCTGAATTTACACTTTTACAGGCTTTTATGTTCTTATTGATGCAATAAGCGCTAATCAAATCGGCCCCAAACACATGCTATTGATTTGTCCACTTAAACAAAACACAGCAATGTTTTGAAATTGCAGAGTTTCTAGACCCTAGACTTCACCTTATAGGTTGTATCATTTTGCCTCTATTTTTGGTGGATGAGCTCTACTAAAGATGTTTGTGGGTGATGCAACAAGCTGACGGCTTTATGCTTGTGTTGTGGTTGTCTGGTTTGTTTATGACTGTGAGTCTTTCAGAGAGCCAGAGGTTTACTGCCTATCCCATCATCCTATCCGTTCAATTGGCAATAATGCTAACAGCCCTCGTGCAATGCTAGACCTCTGGTTGTGTGTGTGAGAGAGAGAGAGAGAAAAAGAGGAAGAAAAAACGATCATGTGGGATACAGTTCTGTAAAACAAAATGTAACCTCTTAACATACTTATGAAACATTATAGGTACGTTTAATTCCAGGTTCCTTTTTTGATGTAATGTGTAGACCAAGCTATGTGCTTGAAATATGAATTGGTGTTTGAATCATGACTGTTTTCTTTTAAAGGCTATTTACACATTTGTTGTGAAAGCAGTTGCCTAGGGGAGTCACAATGCCACAGCGTCCCTGATGTGC
The DNA here is from genome assembly GCA_032361065.1 of Enteromius trimaculatus. Lineage (NCBI taxonomy): Eukaryota > Metazoa > Chordata > Actinopteri > Cypriniformes > Cyprinidae > Enteromius > Enteromius trimaculatus. Next base: position 6,709,763 of record JAUMHP010000084.1, read on the forward strand.
TCATAGACTGAACAAGTGACAGCACTGGTGCACCCATGAAGCCACCGGGCCCTCAGGTGCCCCCACCCCGCCATCACAAGCCTGGACATGTCAGGACCTGGTTTTAAAAATAACTCCTGCTTGTTAATCAAGCAAACCCGACCCCACCCACTACGCCAAAAACACGCACCGTCCTCCCTTGCCGATAATTATGTCAACCTGCTCGTCACACACCTTCATTTACCTGTTTTTTTTTAATATTAGCATGTTACACAAGTTGGCAGACAGATGATTTCTGTGTTTAGCCAGAACGGCTTTGAAAAGGAGCAGCAGTAATGTCTCAAAAGAGGCGGGCTTGCTAATAAACGACTGCAAGTTGAATTTGAAATGCAACAAGGAACTGCTTGGCCTTGCTTGGAGGTGCAACTTCATTGTTTGCCAATCTCTTAATTGGTTATTGGCCTTATAGCTCCATTGAGGGGAAACCCACTAATTTGGAATGAGAGGCAGTGGGTGGTAATTTTGACACTGTAGCCATAGATGTGTCATTTTTAGGAAGTGAGCATCGCTCTACAACTTCCGGGACCATCATGTGAGATTCCAAGTGAAATGGGAATGCCTGCATATTTTAGGCCGTGGTTGGGATAATGTGTTCGGCCCTTTATTCCCATCGCCCGTCGCTCCTGGTGATGGAATTAGCTTGAAGCAAGCAGAGCGGAAATCACTCTCAGCTTTATGAATGACATCCCAGAGGTGGGAACGGATTAGTCTTCTCCCTCTCTCCCTCAGTCTGTGTGTCTGTCTCTCTCTCGCACTGCTTCTACAGCACCAGGTGGCTTTTTTTCTGGGCACAAAGGTGTTTCACTTAATCCCATTACGCTAGTGCTAAATCTCACCGACATCAAAATTACCCCCAGCGCCACCAACCTTCATATCTCTTTGCTTCTCCCACCCTCAGTTTGCTTTCCGTCCACTCTCTTTCTGACTGATTGGAAAGGTGGCTTCACCTCAATGGAGGGGGAGATCTGCAGGCAGCTGCTGTTTTAGCAGTCTTTCGTTAGCGTTGCTGACTCACAGCGATTGCCAATCCTGATCCAATTTCACCATGCTGGTGGCCCCTTATTCCCTTGTCCAATATTGTGTCTGCTGGAAAAAAATCCCACTGCTCCAAATCAAGTCTAATCCTAGCTGGAGACCTCATGTCAATCTTGTTCTCCAAAAGGGAAAAAAACAAGACAAACCAATACATCTGGTCCCGCCCCAGATCTCTCTTTCTCTCCTTTTCTTTGGCCTCTAGGGATGACTTTTAAGTCCCCCATCTTCTCCAAAGAATAGAGAAGGGATCACGCAACATGACCTACCAGAACCTTGATATCACAATATTGCCACCCTTGGGCATTGGGACATAGGTGCGGATTAAGACTTTGCATAATAAGATTACACGCTGACTGAATGATATCAAGGGATGATCCATATGTGGGCAAGCTGGCTCACTGTCGCCGGCTCATTGGCGGGTGGTACAGCTTGTGGAGAGAGGTGCCTGGGAGAGCCGCTGGGAATCAAATGGGATTCAGATTGTAAATGAGTTGGCCATTTGCAGTCATAGCTATCAGCGACTGGATCTCTCCTAGTTCAGCATTTAAATGTGAGAGGTTAGATCAGCTGTCCTTTGTGTGATTACCACCATGACCTGCAATGATGCCCAAGTCTACTGGGAATTTCTACACTGATTTGTATCTTCTGATCGCAGATGTCTGACAAAGACCACTTGCTGGGCAAGACTTCCTTTTCTCAGTGAGCAGTCAAAGCAAGTGAGATGCTCTGATTCTGTGACTTTCTGTCAAATGCACTTCTTAATTTTTGACAACTTATTCCTTATCGTAGATTGACCAAAGTGGTCAAGAAAGCTGGCAGAAGTTTCTTTTGTCCACAGAATACCTTGAATGCCATAGTTCAACAGTGACAGCCCCTGCTGAGAAACCCCTCTATCCCAGGAGCTGCTTTTCTCTCAAGAATCTCACCATTCATGGCTCCCCATTCCCGCATCTTCAAAGCAGCATTCCGAGAAAATCCCTCACATAAAAAGATACCTCTCCTCATGAGCTGATGATCCAGGGTGTCAAGCAGCAGTTCCTGTCCCACAGTGTGTTGTGGGAAATGGATGTGTCTGTCGGCTGGATACGATCAATAAGCACAAGGCCGCAACATCGACCCGCTGCTCTCCTAAATGACTCCATGAGTCCTTGTCCGCTGTGCTAGGCAGTCAGACACTGTGGGGAACTTACTGGAAATACTTCAAGCCAGGGGGTTCCAAACAGAAAAACGTACCTGCTAGTATTAAACAATACTTTCCGCACAGTGTATCAAATAGAGACCACACTATGAATGAGGCCAAGTGCGATGTTGGGTTGTGTCAAAATGCTGGACAAAAATGAAACCATTAAATGAAGTTAACTAAATGCCAACAGAGGTTTAAGCTAGATTAAATGTCAAAAAGTACATTTTCATAATGTTGTATTGTCTAAATTTACTTGTAGCATTTCTAACACCTTTATAGTAAACTGATCTCGCACTGTTGAATTTTGTAATTTTGTTCCAATGTGGTCCAGTATATTACTTCATTGCAGTCATTTTGCATTCGATCTCTCAAAACAGAGATTCCATAGAGAGACCTATTCCTTAGGCTGCTTAATAAAAAAACACATCCGTTATCAATGTTAATGACAGCACCCCCAGTCATAATTGTAGCATATAATCACAGAATATGTGACACCTGCCTGTCTAGTATCAAAGCTGCCTACCACTTATGCAAATACAGCAAGATAGTTCTGTAGATCAATCTATGAGGCCCCACCAGTCACACTTCCCAGGAGGTTTATGTGACTGATAGCAATCACTGCCTCACAAGCATACGACATTACAGACTCAAATTAGCAAAGCACGGGAGAGAGAAAGGGGATTAGAGAGATCCGCAGTCCCACCGGCCCAACTTACAAATTAGAAATGATAATCAAACAACACGATCACAATTGGATTTGATGACAGGGGTTTAGAGAAATTTAACTCGTTACCCATGGTTGCACGCTCTAATTTGGAATTTCTTTTTTTGTGTCGATGGTGGTGATTATGGCTTCTTTGTTTGTCTGTCTTCTTGTATTACTAAATGTAAGTTGAAAGCGCTTACAATGTCTTCTGGCTGCTTGACTTTAAAAGCGGCAATGCTTTTGAATTACTGTATCCGTATTTGTAACTGTCGATTCTCATTATTTTTATGCATCTCAGCATTTTCTTAACCAACTGTTGTCAGTTTGCTTCATTCAGACTAATTTATCTTTCTTGGGTTTATGTGACTTTTTGAATTATTCATTAAAAGGTCCAATTATGAATTGTGAAAGATTGGTCTTGGGATTTTATAAATTGATATGGAGAGCATTAAAATTAATTGATTAATTGGGAAATGTTATTTTTACTCAGCCCTAGTTCTGAAGACAATCAGAATTGTTAATCTCTGGAATATGAGATGTTAGTGGAAACAAAAGGAATATTTTGTCTCTCTAATTTGACCCATTTCCTTCCCTCAGTTTTTATTTCTCACTCCTCGGGCCTGTAAGTTGACCCCATTCAACAACTACAAGGGCTTTCCAATTGCAAGAAAACAGCTGGCATTCAAATTGGATTCCCGGTCTAATTTCCTCTAAGGTAACGCTCACGTCTGTCCCATCTGTCAACAGGTGAGAACCAGAGCTGAAGCTGAATGCTCTGGTGGCTGCCTGCACAAACAGCTTAATTCAATAAGGTGATGTCAGTGTCAGTAAATGCTTATCTACTGAATTCGTACAAGGTGTCTGGGAGTTTGAACAGCGGTGGTCTGAGCAAGGTGGGAAGCTGACACCTGCCTTTCCAATCCCTTAAGACAACAGTAAGTACCTCACCTGCTGTAGTCGTGACCTGACAAATTTGATCATCCTAAATAAATAACCTGATTTTATTACAGCAACAATTCTATGTATAGCTATAATAAAAATGAATTAGTCAAAAGTTCCTTGCAACAACCAACAGATTGCAGCATTCATGACTCGCAGCTTTTCAGCTCCTTTTTTTTTTTTTTTTTTTTGTCAAAGCAGTCGGAAGTTTATTCCCAGTTAAGAGCAATGAGAGAGAGTAGAGTGAAAAAAAAGAAAAGGCCCGAAACACAATTGTTTTGATGACTGATCTGTGGCCCAGACTGTCATCATTACCCCCCATGAGAGGGAATCCCACCCCCTAAAACAATCCACTCTGGGCTAATGGCTCCTACGCATTTCATTTGTAAGACACTATAGAAACTCTGGTACAATAGGCTCCATCTTGAGAGGGCCCATCTGGGTGCCTCTTAGATCCTTTGAACAGCACGGAGGGTCGCTGACCTAGAAAGCCATCAATAAAAGACAATCCTTGGGAGGACAAATTGAAGAGTGGTGGAATCTCTTGTCTTTGCCTTACTCAGCTTGGAGTTTATGGCTGATGATATTGGGCCACTGTACTGTTCGTTACTCAACTTTACTGTAATTCTTTGGGCGTCAGGGGGATAAGTTGTTTCTGAGGTGAAGCGTACAGTGGCTCCTTGGCAGGAGATTTGGAGCAGGCTGTCACCTTAAGAATGCTTATGAAAGTGAAATGTAATAATTTAAAGGGATAGTTGTAAAATGTGGTTCCTAACTCATAAGACCATCGCTCATTTTCAGAGCGCAAATTAAGATATTTTTGATACAGTCTGAGAACATGTATTACACTTGTGAACTTTATAAAAGCTTCATAAAATTATCATTGGATGCCTTGGATGATGTCAGTTGCATCTCTGTCTGTGCAGGGTCAGATTGCTCTCGGATTTAATCAAAAATACCTTAATTTGTGTTCTTAAGAAAGATAAAGGTCTTATGGGTTTGGAACGACATGAGGTTAATGACAGAGTTTTATTTTTTGGGTGAACTATCTCTTTAAAAGTTTCTACCCAGATTTTCCAAACCGGTCTAAATTAGGCTGGTCAAAATGATCTGGCTTTAAAAGAATGTTCTAGGTTTACCACAGGTTTAGATCATATTGAACCAAGGATATTCCATTACCACAGTCATACCTATATTAATCTACTATATTTACCACCAAGTTTTATGTGCTTTTATGTTTTGTGGCATGCTACTGTTGATATTTGTTAGCCGCTTCGATGATCTAATCAAGCTTTGATATGCTGGACCACATTATTGACCTCAGAAAAACACCCAGCGATGTCCTACCGCCAGTCCAGCGCCAAATAACAGTTTTTAACCACCTCCTGTAAATGGCCAAATGAATATGATGAAACGACACAATAAACCACACATCTGAGCCCATTGACAGTCTTTCAGTCAAACGTATAATATACATTGTAATTTAAGCTATTGGCCCGTGGGAGGGGAGCTAATTGTTCACTTTTTTGGTCAATAATCAGAAAAGGTCAGCGGTGGAGCTGTCACTGCCTTTCACAATGCCAGCCAGGCAACAGATGTTAATTCGAACCATTACTGTCCTATCGCTCGGCGAGATGAGTTCATGACAAACAGCAGAGCGCTCTCCCATGCCGAGAGAGAGACAATCCAACAGACTATAATTACCTTCAGTGCCATGAGACTGATGGAGACAAGCCCTGCAGAAAAGGACCCATCACCTACCTTAGATATAATATTTTACTACCTAGTAATTTATCCATCATTCCTGAAAGCACTTGGGTCCTATTGTTGTCAGAGCAGGGGAATGAAGGCACCGACGAGGACTTCAATCTCTGAAATTACACCGTTTTGGAGACAAAGGCGGGATGGAGGGAGAAACAGGGAAGCCATGCTTTTGGGTGGCACTTTTATCATTGAGTGGCAGATAGTTGAACAATCAGCAAGTCTGGGGGCAAAGTGATGTTGAGGCAGACAGTGCCTTTTGTTTTTAGGCTGAATCGAAATGGGTTTGGGGCTGCAAATGAAAAGAGACATTCATAGCATATCAAAATATAATTTTACTGTAATCGATTCTGTTATTTTGAAAGGCTTGGTCTGGAGGGGGAAAAAACATGAGTTCTCCTGGAACTGATCGTATTTCATGCTGAAGTACGTGTGCGATAGCTGTGTTTCCAGTCTGTCAGGCTAGACATTAGCATGCAACAGTTTCATTCCTAGGCAACTTTTGTTACACCAGGAGGCTTTCCATTCGTTTAACGGTATGTTGTTTTAGTCATAGTTTTTGTCCCTTAATGAATATATATTTAAAAAATTTCATCAGTGTTTGATGTTCTATTCATTAATTTTAACCAGTGGTTATTCAAATGTAAAAAAAATTACTAAAAACATGTGAACTCTCTCAAGATAACATTGGAATGAGTATGCTGTTCTAAGATATGTAATATACTCTAAAAATATTTGAATGAATTCTTTATTTAGTGTGTTAGAATGTATTCACATGACTTGCAAGTAAATTAATGTTGACTTTTGTGTTTGCATCGTTTTGGGGAGATATTAGCAATAATATAACATGATTTTGTATATATATATTTGAGTACTTGTATTTGTACAAAGAGCTTCAGTTTATGGGTGTTCATTCACTGTTCAGCTCCACTCAAGTATCTTGCAGAATTATTATCTTGTCATATTTTTGTATCAAAATTCTTCACCTTTTCCTGAACCTTTCAATCCAGATCAGGCCTTGGGAGCAAAACAACCAGAGTCGTTACAACGAAAAGCCACAAGCCAAGTCAGTGAATCCCACTAAAAAGGAAGTGCATCTTCTGCTTGTCATTACAGCTCGGTGATGTTGCTGGTTTTAATGACCTCCCCGAGCATTCACCACAGCCAGGGGGTCATACAAACCCACAACTCTCTAGGAAAAGCCCTCCATTAATGGGAAGAGGAACAGAGGCACCCGGGCCGCTTCAGTTCAGTGGACAGATGGGAGGCCATTGTAAATATTTTGATTGATGGAGGGTGGGGTCAATGTTTAAACCTTTGTTTTCCATATAAATGGGTAGGGAGGGAATCCAATGCAGGATGTTGGCTTGTTTTTGATAGGCCTCCCATTCCTTTGCATGGCAGAATGCAGACACTAAAGGTTAGGGAAGGTTTCTATGGATCTAAAGGCGGTTAGGAATTCTGCAAACACATTTTGTGTGTCTGACCTTGTTTTATTTTAAAGTTCCTGCTGGTCTGAGAAGAATATGCTATAGCAGAAATGTCTTTGAGAAAGATATGTTCTTATTTGAGTTTGCAAAGTGACCATATGGGTAATTGTTGTTTCCCCCCCCTTTAACAGATTGATCTGACCCAAGGGATTGCCTTTTTCATCAAATTAGACCTGACCAATGTGATTTTTTTTTCTTACTTTCCCAAGAGGCATCAACAAGCAATGGGTCCAAAGCAACAGGTGAATTCTGCCCCTCACATACACTCTCACACCTTCCTCTCCTCCCCAAACAGAAAAACACTGGCAATCTGCAACAGTGACCAGCCCAGGGATCCAAATCAGCCTTTACCCACACATTACCTTAATGATGTCACAAAGGAATGCCCCATGGTCCTACCCTCTGATTGGCCCCCAGCTCCTCACAGATCTAATCAGGAAGTGTTGGTGTTAAGAAGAGTGGCTTTGCTAATTTAAGGTGTTATCTGCGAGACAATGGCCTGTTTTGTTATTGCATTAGAAAGGTGATTTGTCCCAGGGGCTCTGACACATCTTCTCACACAAATGTACCCTGTTAAGGGGACAAGAGACCAGTACAGGCAACATGTTACAAAGTATAGACTGAATCAGATTTAATATTTGACATATTTCAAAAACCCTTTAAAAGTAGTAATATCACAGTAATGGCACGATAGAATAAAACTAGTAATAATAATCATATAACAATAGCTACTATTATTAGTTTATTGGTTTTGCTTTTAAAATGTGTGTATATTATTTTTTTTTTTTTTCCAAAGTGCATATCCTATTTAAGGTTGTGGAATTAATTAAGGAAAGTAAATAATTTATTATTAATATTATTGTATTTATTTATCAAAACACTTGTCTTATTTACAGTAGGTTGCACAATAAATAGGTTATATATTATTTAAATTTTTTTTATATAAAAAAATTATTAAGAAATACTGTCCTGAGTAGTGAAGCAGAATAAATGTATTTATTTATTTAGATTATTTATTAATTTATTGATGTTGTTATACATTTTTCTTTCAACCAGTAATACACTCAAGGCTCTGCTATATTGTGAGTATAGTCGTGCCTAAAGGGTTTGCAGGTTTGCAAGCAAACCAGTTATCAAAATTAAATGTACTTTATGCTCTCCGTCCTCCTATGCTATTCTTCCAAACATAAATTTAGTAATTTACAGTAAATCTGTTTTCTGCCATAAGTACTGAGTGCTGGCCGTTGTAGATCAGTGTGGCTTATACAGGATGATTGATATGAAATGATGTCTGATGGCGCTGGAGTTGTTAGCACATTCAATTCACATTAAGATAAATTGACTGCAGCCGCTTAGAGTCAAACAGACACGCATATGCACGAACGGCCCCTCATAAACATGATTGAAAGCTCTGTACACACATCCATCCACGTGCTTGCCTGAATTGCACATAATGACTCCAGGACACACACATACACATAACCACACAGTCAATTGAGTGTGAGAATGACGATGAAACAATCTTTTCCGCTCTGGGCCTGTAATCGGGGCCTCACTTTTGAGCAGCGTCCATGTGAATATGTAGCATATTTGTCACATGACTTTAATAGAGAGAATCAAGTTATTTAGTTTGGGTAATGAGGTGGTAGCTTGTTGTGGGTTGGCAGTGACCTCTGTCAAACACAGGGCCATGAACACGTGAACCGAGGCACTGATGAATACTTTGCCCAGAAAGAATGGAAATATCTCACTTAATAAACTGTGGATGCATTTCATTCGGCTGCCTAGATCTCTATGTCATGAAGCAGTATGAACATGGATTTGTGGATATACAAGGGCCTTGATCCTGTAAACACTTTGACACAATATAATTTTTTCCCCAGTTCTGGGCAGTTTTACATCTCTGGGCTGGTTTTCCATACTTCATTACATAAAGAAAAAAACATTAAAGTGCCCCTTTAAGAATTTTTGTAAATGACCTTTTATTGCCCGTGCTTTCAATAGTCGTTGCCCCCGTAGACCTGGGCAAACTTGACCATCAGTCTGTTTTCCTGTTGACAGTGAAAATGCAAATTCATTCTTTGCCACTAGGTAACGCTTTTGGAGCGGTAAAAATAGCCGTTTTCCCGGTAACGGCGTACCCAAGGCAGCACTGCATTCAGCTTCATCCAAAGTAGTAGTTTGGAAAAAATAATCATTTGGGAGTCGTTTTGTTAGCCATATTAATACAATAAAAGTGCTTTTTGACCTTGTATGCTTGCTAACCTGTTGTTGTGGACTCCAAAAACTAAAATATGAACTTTTATAGCCCAGTATAGAGGCACTTTAATGTAGGTAGCTTATTATTGTATGAATTTGTCTTTATTTTTTTGTTTGTTTGTGCTTTTTGCGTTTTTTGCAGGGTTTTTTTGTTTGTTTGTTTTTGTTGTTGTTTTTTGGTTTTTCTGTTGATTTTTCCAGATCCTGACTTTTATCATAAAAGTATAAAAATCCATTTAAAAAATATTAATTATATGACAGAATGACAGAAAACAAGTCTTGATTAACAGTTGCACACTTCCTTTTTTAACTTGACGTGGCATTGTTTCTGGTGAGTAGGTCTAGTGAGTGTTCTTGGAAAGTGAACATCACAGTGCACAGGAACTGCTGTGTGTTGGCATGGTTCAATCCCTAGGTTGTATACTGACTACTGAACTAGTGATCTAATTGAGCCACGCCCCTTTACACCTGCTTTGTTTACCTCATCACTGCACTCCTCTTTTTGGCGTCATGTTCCGTTTGTTTGGTCTACTGTGGCTTTTAACATTCTTTTTTTTTAATAAAAAAAAAGACTACGATGGCTATTGTGAATTGAGCTAATAAAACTGTTTATCCATGTGCTAAGAAGTGTGTGTGTGTAAAGAGCACTTGAGATTTGTCCCAAACCACTGCACCCTTTGTGGCCGTTGGAGTGGGTGTGATCCTTAGCCAACAAAGCTTGTTTGACTTGTAGAGTTTATTTTTCTCTTAACCGTTCTGTTAACTCAGTTGTCATTACAAGCCGTTAAAGGTACAAAGCCTTTTTTCTGCGGTGTAATTACAACAGTCAATTATTAAAATTTGCTTTTTTCACTCATCTAATTCCCGTCTAAAAACATAACATCAGACTGTACGAATAAAAAAATGGATGAATGATTTTATGCCCAATTTTCTCTACCTATGTAACAAAGCGATTATTTTCTCTCCCCCGGAAACAAAATTAGAAGGTACAGTTCCTATTCAATGGGCCGTTTGTCTACCGGCGGCAATATATAAACTGTCACAGCATGAAATCAGTTTTCTGCCTTGGTTCATTTCAAATCAGAGGTTTCGAGTGCATTAGTATCGCAATTAGAGGGCTTCGGTTATGCGACGCTAGCTGTGGAAACATAGAGCTCGGCGCTGACAGTCTCTTTTCTTTTCTTCCAGGACTGTCGGCCTTTAAGAAGGTGATTGGGCCCTAATCGCCACACATAATAAATTGATCAACTCTTAAACTTCTGAGAGGGTTGAATGGGGCTCACCCCGTCCATTGAGCGTGGACGGATTACTCACGCTTAGTTGGTTCTAGGTAGGCTTTGGCAAGCCTCCCCACCAGGCCTGGGAATGGGGCTGCATTGAGGCCCTTTCACAAGCGCCTGACACAGAGCGTGCTTTTATACTGCACTGCTTTATTATGAGAAGATCCCCAGCCGCCCACCAAGGGCTTGTCCTTGCCGTACTCTTTCTTGCACGTTGAGAAAAGGTTATCCCCTACCTTAATCCATATTGCAATGTGGATTAGAGTGCGAGTGTGTGAGAGAGAGAGAGAGTGTGTTTGGAAGGAGGGGGGGGGGGGCGTGCGGAGTGTTTCAACTTCACACAGGATTCCCCCTCCCCACGAGACACACTCACTCTCTCTCTTTCACCCTGTTCCTCTCTCTTATTTACAAAGTGCCTATAGGCTCTGGTAAAGGATTTGCATCTTGAATGGGTAACCTGCAGTTCTCCTCAATGAAGACATCAGATCAAAGTTCAACCAGTCAAAGCCCTGCTAAAACGTTAAGGAGGCCGGCACGTACACAAAGGCACGGGATGAACGGCAACTGCTGCCTCAGGAGAGGGGTAAAAAAAACACACTGGAATCTTTGATCCAGATTAAGAGTGGATTATGGAGTTCACAATGGAGCCGGTTTCATTTGAATTCACTAAAGAATTTTGTTCAATATTTCAGTTTTTAACGGTTATTGTAAAGTTTCCATAGGATTAAAAATAGGGGGGAAAACATCATTATCCTCTTCTAGAACTTTGAGTCCATACATTTTTTTTGTTCCATTCAAAGGAAAATTGGTTACGTTCAAAATAGAATCTGTTTAGTCTAATAGTATATATTTATTTCGTATCACAATGTGTGTATATTGTTTGTATATATAAATACAAGGACATACAGGTATATATTAAAGAGAAATGTTATTATTTATTAATTATTATTAATATTTATATTTATAATATATTTAT
>JAUMHP010000084.1:6760626-6771525 GCA_032361065.1 Enteromius trimaculatus
AGTTTTATGAGAGGCTGTTTGACTGGGTTCAGCTCGTTCCTACATTTTAGGTGTGCTGTGAAGTGTCACTTCACCCGCTGACTCTGTTCACAAGTGGTCGACCGCGAGGCCTCTCAATAAAGCTTAAGTGTGCTAGTTCATTAAGAGAGCGATAAGTAGCAGTATTTGGTCAACAGAGCTTGTCTCTGGAAGTGGGCATCGAGAGGAGGGGTTTGGGCTTTCTGAGGACGTGTGAAGTGGCTATTACTCTAAATTACAAGCTTCAGTATAAAGCACTGGCAGGCGAAGGATACACACACTCATACAATGCAATGCTAAAGCATTATTGCTCAAGTACCAACAGCCACTTGTCTTTTCCCCTCTCAGACAGACTGATAACCCTTCTTTACACTCTCTGGAAAACATTCTGTGGTTTTACACACAGGGCGTTCATTGGATAGCCTCCCACTAGACTAATAGCATTTTGATGGAACATACCATCATTACAAACCTCATTCAGTGTAACGAGACTCTGTTTTCCAATCCTTTATTCTTTTATTGCCTTCTTTCTCTTATTATCTATCTTTTTGTCAAGCATGCACAATGGATCGTTGAGATCCAGACGTTAAAAACCAAGAATGTTCTTTTTTTTCTCTTTTTTTTTTCTTTTCTTTTTTTGTGTCTAGATTACAAGAAAACCAGATAGAATTTTTATATATTTCATGTTATATATAAACACATTCCAATCTAGAACATTCTTATTATTATTTTTTATTTAAGCTTTGATGGACAAAAAAATATATATATACACATATATATGTAAATAATACTTGCAAATGCATGTAATAAATGCAATAAATATTTGAATAACAAATAAAACGATAATATCTGTAATAATTATTTATTAATATAAATAAATATAATTATACAAATAATTCTAAAAATAAATTAAATGTCTGCTAGTAAATATATTTTATTATATTTCTATACATATTTATGAAGACATTGTGTGTGTGTTTGTGTGTGTGTATACTGTACATATACATAACATATTTCAGTATATGGCAATATATATTAAGATATTTTATAAATATATAATGTTTAACTGCAATAAATATATATTTTAAATATACATTAAATATATATAAGGCATATATAGAATATATAACAAAAGAATGCATAATAATGCATTTATTTAATATAAATATTTTTTTTTTTTTTTTTTTTTACGTATCTGTCTGTCTGTCTGTCTTTCTATTGTGTGTTTAAAGTATTGATTTATTTATTTACTTGACTACAGTAGATTTACAACCAAATTTGTTCACTGGTTACATTTACTGCCTGATTCGTTTTGTTTTTTGCGTCTTTGTCTTTTCGCCTCGTTCCCTTTGTGTTTATCATTTCAAACACAGCTGCATTAACTCTATTGTAGGGGTCTGCAGCGCAGAGACCCTTCAGACTGATGCTCAGAGCAGAATTACAACAGAGCGCACGCATCTGCAGCCAACAACAGAGCGAAACATAATTGTGTCCTGTCATATTTAAATGCTCCTCGACTGCAGAAAAGGGACAAAATATCTCCCTCTCTGGCTTTTCATTGGTCTTTTTTTTTGCCTCCTCCTCATCCTCTGTGTCTCTCTTTCACTCTCTCTCTCGTTCAGTAGAGACGCAGCTTTAGCCTCTAGCCTTGTCAGAAACAGCCTGGCGTTTGAGGGAACAGGCTTTGGCAGAGTCCAGTAGGTGCTGGGGCAGGGCTGAGGTGGAGAGCAGCACAGACATGGGCTAGGGTCCTCTGCTCCTGTTTAACCGCTTCATGCAAACAAGGCCTGAGATTCACTCAATTAGCAAATAAACATAAAGGTTTTAAGTCAGTTATTTCTATCTTTTGCTATAGTGTGTCGGTAGAAATATCAGTTTTCATTCCCAAATATTAATTTTGCCATTTATTGTAATAATGCAGTGAGATTATTGTCTGCACAAGGAGTCTGACAACAGCCAGTGCTCCACACAGAGATCTGATCTGATCGTCATCCAGTCTGCCTGGAATGACACGAAGAAGCAGAAGAAACTGAGACTGAAACTGAGAATAAATCCAGAAGAACTCCAAGATGCTTAAAGAAACTAACCTGCAAAGCTACCTGAAATACTACGTGCAAAAAGCCAAAATGTTGATTTAATTATTTAATGAAAGTTAATAATAAAGAAAATATATGTATGACATTATTTTTTTGACAGCATCCTCATTTTACTGCATTTTAAGTGCCTAAAACTTTTAACAGTACTTTAGCTTTGCAGGTAGGTTTCTTGAAGCATCTTAGAGAGATACAATTTATTATTATTATTTTACAGGTAGTTTTAAATGTTAGTAGTAAATATATAACATTTGCCAGTGGAATCTGTAATGTAATCTTGTTTCTCCCCAATGAGCAACACCGCTCATGGCCTTGTGCGCAAACCACTAGGCCACATCTCATGACCTTTTGTCATGAATGTACACTGAAATCCTTTGCAGATGAACCTAAATGAAAGGTCTGTTGTTGTTTGTTCCTTGGCTGGAGAAAATAGTCTTGCCTCACTTTTAATCAGAGGTATTCTCCACCTCTGAAGTCCTCTTGTGACTAAACATACAACCAAATCAAGTCAGATTTTCACAGCCGTGTACGTGGAGCAGACATATCTGGGGTCTCCATTTCGAAGTGGGTTAAATGTGATCGCTGCAGGCTCAACACGGGTCCCATCGCAAGTCTGCTTAGCGTTGTGCTCGCTGGTGTGAAAACATAACCCGACAAGGCTGTTTCTGACTAGCTTTCATACATGGATGGCTTTTGTGTCCTTTTGGTTGACTTAAAAAAAGAAAGAAAGTAGAAACTGTCATGCTTTTGTGTAAGAAACTTGTTTATGAGTGTTCTAGGTTGTTAAACATGGCACTAAACCATTTAGACAATTTAAAATATTTCAGTTGTTAATAAACAGAACCTCAAATGATCTCCTGCATACTGTAACCTACTTACATTTGATTTGTTCAATGGTTGAATTTTGCAACAACTTGATATTCATTGTTAGCGGCTGATTACATATGAAAATAGTTCATAGATGCTTCATTCATCCAGTAATCAAAATCCCACAGCGTATACTATTACATGAATTACCTACAATTAAATTTTATGGTACATTACAACATTAACAGTGCAGTCTTATGAATTCGTACAGTCGTTTAAACCGCCAGTTCGAAGTTTAGCTCTTCGCTTCTTTTTGTTGTCTTTAATATCAACACAAATTTTGCGGTACTAACTTCTACTGGGTTCTTAATTACATAACAACGCAGGAAAACTTGGATGATTGTTATTTCAGTTTAGTGAGGCTATATAGGGCAGTTATACACAAATTATATACATTTTCCAGTCTACTGTATCATTTTGTCTTTGTAGACATGCTCAATGTTGGTTGTATTCCCTGTACGTGACGAACAGGCCAATCGCAGTCAGACATATCTGACCGTTCTCCTGTAAGGATTCTTCTCTACATTTTCCTCCCTGCTGGGTCTCCCGAGGGGGGCAAAATCACATATTTTACCCTGCAATCATTCCTTACACTTACTGGTAAGATAAATCTATTGTTTTTTTTATGCTTTTGATTTCTTCTTTAGAGTAAACAGCTGCATGAGGTCTTTTTGTTTGCTACTTTTCACATTAGTATATCCGTTGTGGTGTTGTAAATATTATAGGCCGTCTTAATGTGGGAATTATCATAGCCAATGATAGCCATTTATAACCACTTCCCCTCGGAACGTGACTGGGCTAGATTTGGCCGTGATTGGACAACTTTTGAGAAGAAACTACTGTTTTTGTTAAGCAGACCTGGCAACCTTCCTGATAGCGTTCATACCAATGCTAGCCATGCACACTTTTTTGTTTTTCATTTCTTTATGAAACAATTTACCTTAAATGGTACACGCATATTTACATGCAGAACGGGCTTATTGAAAATATAAAATAATCACATGTATGAGAGTTTCAAGTTATTTCTTAATAGAAATGCAATTTAATCAAGAATGCAGACTTTACGGTAAGCTACAATAATGGGTTTTTTTTATCACATCCTTGGAGATAAAAAAAAAAAGTCTAAAATGGTCTTTAAAACATTTGCTTTTCATTAATTTGTGTTCTTTTACTATTAATTATTATTAAATGTTCTGCATCAGAATCATCTTCTTGAGATCGAACACTTAAAATTAGCAAATTAATTAATTATTATAAAGGAAGCATGCGACTGGATGAGCAGAGGGCTGTTTCATAAAACAAGATTATAGAACAAGCCCGGCTTATTTAGGCTTATTATCAGTAGATTTGTTATGAAATAAGTCAGACTAACTGAAATAAGCCTGGCTTATTTGGTAAACTTGTTTTATGGAACAGGCCACTGATTGTATAAATAATACACCATTCTTATTGTCAGCTAAATGAAAAAAAAAAAAAGTGGCCTTCAGTGAAAAGCATGTATTGAATATTCAGAGAATTATAAAATGAAATTAATTTTATTATAGAAATTGTTCTGCGAGACTTCTAGGGAAGACAAATACTTACATTTTGACATAAACAAAACTGAATTATACCGAAGACACAATCTACCGTTTTAAACTACCAAACATTTTCCTCCTCCGGTTCAGCAGCCACCAAGTTCAACAAATAGCTTACTTTTGTCCGCAAGCTTTGGAAAACAATTTCTGGATTGGCTTCCTTTGAACTCTGTTGCTATTTTTGCCTTGAAATGATACAGAGATTGTTTGTTTCTACAGGTCCACATTTGAAACAGAAATGGGCAGTTCTTGATATCAGTTGATGATGAAAAAAAGAATGATGAATAAGCCTGCACAAATGATCTTCCTCTCACCGATGCAAGACCGACTTGGTTTGACAGTCCATCCACGGTTGTTCATTTTTTTTTCCTTTTTTTGTCATAACATACAATTGGCCATTACATGTACAAATACATCAAAATGACTTAGGTTGGAAACTGAAAAACAGATTTTTTTTTTTTCCATTTTACGATATAATACCGGGCACTTTACAGAAGTCTGTTCTCTTTTATTCTTCAAGTCTTTGTGTCCAAAGAATGATAGAGAAGTGGCACTATCCCAGTACAAAAAGGTCCTTTATAGTCTCCTCTTTTCCTTCCATAGTTAAATACTGCTGAACAGCCCTGCCTTGAAGCCAAAAGACGTCAGGAGGTGAAGAAACTCCTCTCTCTTTTCCTGTTTTCTTTCTCTTTTTTTTTTGTTCTCGTGTGTCTTGCTTTCACTGTAGTCTGGGCCAGTACTGGGACATGTCTGGTTCACTGCCTGGCACTTGGACTGGTACAGACACTCCAGGCGAGATTAGACCTGTTGCATGTGGGAAAAGAATGCGGAAATATTAAGGCTTGTTATATTATGTAACTTAAGCACCAAAAAAAACATATATAGAGTATGAATATTTAATATATAACATCAAAATATGAAATAGAGATTTTGAATAAAATGTTAAAATATTTAATTGGTTTATAAATACATTTCTGAAAAATGTCATGTGTCACTTCTGACTTTAGAGCTTCATAAAAGGTCATACAAATTTTAATAAAAATATGAAATAGTTTTTAAATTTTTTAAATTGAAATTAAAAATAAAATATTAAAATGATATAATATAATAATATTTTTACATTATTACTTTGTATATTATTAAATATCTAATCATAAAATATACAATAGAAATTTTAAATAAAAATACATTTTTATGTGTCAATGACTTCAGAGCATTTTATGCTTTAAAAAAAAATGGTATACAAAATTGAATTAAATAATTTATGTTTAAATTTGTGTTTATTAAGAGAACATAAATACATCTTTAAAAAAATAATAATATATTGTATAACAATTTTAATCTATTTTTTAAATGTTTAAAAAAAATTGCTTTAGTAGAGGAATAAATGCTTACCCGTTGAGGTTGTGCCTGAGGTGGCCATTGATTGGCTGTTCATATGTGCCTGCATGTGCGGGGGTGTGTATGTGTCATAGCTCCGCCCATTCACCGAAGGACTAGTGGGCAACATGCAGGAGTAGGATGGGGTCTGGCCAGGCTGTGAGGGGGGTAAAGAGGGCAGACCTGTCGTCAGCAACACTCACATCTGATAGAAACATCCTTATAGACCTGTATGCTGTAAATTGCTGTAAAAATTTTACAGTGCTCGGAAATATCAAATTACTAATCCTTTGAAATACTAAGGCAAGCCCAACATAGAACAATATGGTACAGTGTGAGGCACTAAACTGACAAACGTTGACATACTTGCATAGGAAGGTTGTTGGCCATGGTGAAGCTTGGCATTGGTGGCAGGGCGCTGTATGTGTTCGTAAGGGCTGTGTCTGATCTTCCCAACATGGAGCCTGATGTGAAGGATACTGTTTAAAAACCAAAAGGAAGATATAATTTAAACATACTATCTTGGTATTTTTTCAGTGATTTGAGCAAACAATATGCGTGTTGAAGAGGTTTTACCTGGCGTTGTAGGCTGAGGGATTGGCTGATAAACGCTAGTGCTGAAGCTGCTACTGATGGGTATGTGACTCGAAGAGTTTGTGGCTTGTCTTCTTTGATTTCTTAACTTCTCCTCTCTCCTCCATTTTGCTCTTCTGTTCGAGAACCACACCTGGAGAGACTATCTTCAGTTAGTTATCATAGACATTTTAAAACAACAGTCAGTATCTAGGATGAAGAAAGATAAATTGGGACACTTTTGTACTTAATATTTTTCCCTTTAGATCTTCTTTTCTGTGTGGATGTATTTCCTAGCTCATTTTATGTTATTAATATTGTTACTAATATTACTTATTAATAGCAGGTGGTTGTAGTGTGCAGGACATTCTCATAGATCGCTTTAGATTAATATTTTGCATATTTTATTTTAAATATATATTATTTTAATGCATATCCGCTTCAAATTAATTTTTGCAAAAAAAAAAAAAGAAAAATTAAAATATGTAATCTAATATTAAACTTTTTTGTTTGTTTACAGAAATATTTAAGTCAAGCAGCCAGGAAAAATGCAGGGGGGAAATTTATATGTATAGATATATATGTGAACATATATTTTTACATTTATTTATTTTTAATTTATTATATATAAAAATATATAATTTAATAATATATAGTTTATATATACATAATAAATATATAGATATAATTATATATTATAATAAATATATAATTATGTTCACAAAAACTTTTATTTTGGTTGCGATTAATCGCGTTAATCGTTGCCCATCACTGATATATATATATATATATATATATTATTTATTTATTTATTTTTTTTGAACACATGCCAATGGAAGATTATTATGTAGTGTACCAAATTAACTCTATTCATCTTCATTTCAAATGTTTTGGCTCACCTGTATTCTTGCTTCCGGTAAATCTATTTTCGCAGCTAGTCTCTCTCGTGCAAAAACGTCAGGGTAGTGTGTTCTCTCAAACTCTGGTGGAAACATTACAAAATAAGTGACGAGTTAAAAGACTGATTTTCTGTTCAATTACACAACTGTTGCCTAAACGTCATGCAGAGTTGTCTTAGAAAGTTTACAAAAAGTTTATTCCTGAAATATGATTAGTTATAGCTAGTCTAGAGATGCTCTCATATTAGCTGTGATCTTCCTCTTTACCTTTTTCAAGTGCTTCTATTTGTTCTTGTGTGAAAGATGTGCGGTTTCTTTGCAATTTTCTTTTTAGCTGAAGCCTCATTTGGGTCTCATCGGAATCCTCTCCATTGGAGCTTATCGAGTTTGTGTTCTCGCCGCCTCCGTCTGATTGTTGGCAGCCATCTGGAAAGGAGACAAAATATCATATTTAAGTTTGTTCTGTTTGTTCACACTTTTCATTCTGTGTTTGGGCTCTAGGTTTTAATTGAGGTTTATCGTGGTCATATTTCGATGAGTGGAGCGTTTTGTAGGCTACTGCATCGCCCTCTGCGATGTTGTGGGAAAACATTTAGAGCACGCTCACTTAGATCTTTCAGCATCGAGTCACAAAGGCTGACGAGCTTGAGGGCTTTACAGAAATGCGATAAAATGTCCCAGAAAGCTTTTCAGATCCTCTGAAATGTTTTTAAAAACCAAACACCCTCTCCCCCCTTTTCATTCCCGAGTTCTTCAATTAGGCTACGGCCACCATATGGGCGTTTGCAGAGCTATTGAGGTGACCACCAATACTTGAATAGGAGAGGGATGCTTTCACAGCCACACAATGCGGGAGAGTAAGGGTAACTCTTAAATACTCGCTGGGAGGACGGATGGCAAACTTTTCGTGGGTTGAATTTTGAGAACACAATTGGAGCGGGCGACAAAAGGATTCTCTCCAGCAGTCATTGTAGCACGAGGATTCCAGTCAGCTCGGCGTGTTAACCTTTATGCTCTACTGTCATTAATCACTGTCCCTAGGGCCGGCCCGTTCAACCTCGGTTAGGATTTATACCTTCTTATAGGCGCAGGAAGAAAAACAGCCAGGCCACCGTGAATGAGACATCTAAATGCGAAGGCTCTTGTTTGTCACAGACTGAAGGATAGGAGTGCCTACTGTGAGTCGAGACGCTTTAACCTGCTGGGTTGTTGGACACCAGTGCATAATTAACCCATCTCACCAGATACATCTCAAACAAAATAAAAAAAACTGTTTTCGCGGAGAGTCGTGAGGTAATTATGAAACCCCAAACTTTTTGGAATTTCACATGGGTGGTGGTGTAAGTTGTCATGTGACCACCCTATTGCCCATTTGATGATGTCATGTACAGTACAAACTGTCATAACTTGGGTCTGCTGTGAATGTATCAAATAATGCTATTCATTTTTAATAAGTAACTGTGACCAGTAGATAGACCGTTATCTTAATAATTATAAATGAAATCATTTTATCAGTTATCTTTTCATCGTTCCCTACAAATGCCTTAGAATAAAATATTAAAACGTGTGTGTGTGTGTGTGTGTTACATCACTGATTGATTGATCAAAATAGTATTTTGGATTGTAGTTTCACATAGCTTACTGTTGATCTATTCATTTTCATTTATTTATGTTTCATTTATGTTTCATTAAGATATAATTTGATTATTTTATTATTATATTCTTAGAGTATGTTTGCTTAATGAACTGAGGAAAAATAATTTAATTGAATAAGAGACTAAAATGAAGCTCACTGGATTTATATATAACAACTTGAAAATATGCTGTCAAAAATGTACTTTTCAGTACTTTTTATTGATATGATGTAAATTAGACATAGTTTCTCCTCTGCTGGTGTGGCAAGAAATATTAGGCTACATAATACAAGTCTAGCTGTTCTTTTCTTCTCAGAGTTATTTATTTTTCAAAGACAGTGCATTTCTATGTTCTTAGAAAGTTTTAAAAGGTCTTTGTGTTTAGTATCCACACTTTTCAAGAGCTAATCCGAATGTGTGGCCTTTTCTCAAAAGCCTGACCAACTGTCGCCAGATTTCGGATTTCTTTTCTCTGAGAAAGGCGCTGGGAAATAAAATCATTCCTTATTGGGGCGTTGTCGTAACCGGTGAGGCGGAAGGCGAGCAAAAAGGTGGCAAAACAACCGCGGCATCTTTCAGCTGTGGAGGCCTTGATCAAAACATGCGAGGACCCCTGGAAAAGGAAAAGTGTCCAAATCCTTTAGACGGCTTTAGCACCCCGAGCCTATGGCGGAGGGAGGGGCTGCTAGGAGTCCTCTGAATGCGATAGAGTTGTCTCTTTTAGCGTCCTGTCAGCCCAGATGAATCCGCTGTTTTATTCAGTGTTGCGTGACATTCATCAGATTGCGACCATATTTGTCTCGCTCACAAACCTCACCCTGACTAATAGCCTACTTTGCGAGTGGACTTCGAAATGAAAGTGGAGAAAATAATACAATATAGCAATTTCAAAAAAAAAGCAATGTTTGTAGACCCGCAAAAAAAAGGCCAGTCACAGATCGATTGTTGTTACGTTTTATAGGCTATTATTTGTGGTAACAAATAAAACTATGCTTTTGAGATCTGGCAATTAATAATCCACAGAATAAAATAAAAAAGCACTTTTATTAATTAAGTTTTCGTCTCAAACACGGTGCGTATAGCAAATTAATAAAAAGTAAGCTATCAAATATGGGCTTATCTTGCACTGTATGTAGTAAATATGTCTAATTGTATACATAAAAACGTGTTAAATATTACATAACGCAATTTTTAGGTTATTCTCCTTTGTATAAAACACGTTTGTTTTGACTTTGCTGGAAACCAGTCAATGATTTGACAGGCCGATATTACACAGACATTAATTCCCTATTTATCATATCTTTTTATATGTCTATCTTAATTGTGTAGCGCCTTTAACAGTGACATGTCTAATTGGCAGACGTTGCCATATCATGTCCAGGGTGTCTCCGGTGGAACATTTCCACAGCTGTCTCCTCAAACTAAACGCGTATTTATGTCGCCTTAATGGGAAACAAAACGTTCTCTAATGAGCTATTACATAGCGACAGAACTGTTCCCATAACACATTTTTCTGTGACAGAAACATAATTTAGTCAGGGAATCCTTGTTTATTCGATGTCGCGTTCTTTAAGAACTGTGAAGGTGGTTTGCAACTAACATTATTATTTGTAATTTGTAATATCATCATTATATGGTCACGGCATGTAATGCATTTAAAAAAGTGCATGAAACTCCGTGTAACGTGCATAGCCTTACTTGATAAATAAAAAAAAAAATTGTATATATGGCCTATCTAATAAAAAGCTACTTAAAAGCATGTGGAATAAAAACGAAATGTCCTTTTATTATTAATATGGGAATTGTTTTAGCTTTTTTTTTTTTTTTTTTTAATAATAATAAATTATATTCTAATTCA
>JAUMHP010000084.1:6771625-6782277 GCA_032361065.1 Enteromius trimaculatus
CCCCCCAAAAACAAAGGAACGTTTTGTTTTTTTTGTGAGAAGGTCTGTGAATTATTATTTAAAAGAAAAGAGATTCAAGGGAAATTGTAAATCATAGGAATTAAGCAACACGGCAGTTTATTCATGCTGTTTACATTTATATAGCCCAACAAAAAGTGCTTCAAAACTCTAGTTAGCTAGTTTAAGTGTATTAGCCAAATGACAACACAAAATACTATTATTACATGTACATGGCCTATAATTTATAATACATTAATTAATATATAGCCTACATATTATTACATCATGTTTGTCTATTGATAGCCTAAATATATATATAGTGTCAATGGGCGATGCTGCTTAATATTAACCTTAGATTATGGATTATATCTTTGTAAAAAAGGTTACGGCAGATTCGTAAAAGCATGCACATTTTAAAAGGGAGAACACAGATTAGAATCAGGTGCTGCCGCCGTTTAGACCCCGTGAAACCGATGCAACCCAGCAGAGTTTTTGAGATCTCCACTGGAAACCGCACGGCCTGGCCCCGCTTATCAGGCTGTCAATAAAGCGAGATGGGGATGCTAAAGCCGGGCCAGGTGCTGTCTCTCCCTCTCTCCGCTGGCCTGCACTCCAGAGCGCGATCAGGCGTAAACTTAAATCTGTCCAGCCAGCTTTCCCTTACGCCGACCCTCTGCTTCCAAGCGTGTGTGTGTGTGTTTGGGAGAGAGAGAGAAAGAGGAAAGCAAGGGGAGCCCCCCGGCACACATAACCATTTTTACTTATCATGGAAACCCATCTTATCATTTCCACCGGCTTTATATGGTAGAACACCAGCGACTTAAACATTCAGAATAATATTTTATTAATTTATATTTATTTGCTATTGTTATTTTAAGAAATATAAATAAATACCGGTTTAAAGAAACTTTACAAAATAGGCTGTTTCTGACTTTACGCTCCCTTTCACTATTTTACGATTTAATTTTGCCGCATTTTGTTGTTATAATGTAGTCCTATATGAGAGAGAAAGCGACAGTAATAGATGCTCGACTTAAACATGAATTAAAGTATTACGTTGGGGCCGTTTGCATGAATGTTTATGATGATTAAATAAGCGAGGTATTGGTTTTTCTACTCCGACGAAATATTTTGTTGATATTAAAGCCGGTGGATTTTTGCTTTTCTATTAATTAGTAGCTAATCAAAGCTACTTCGATTTTACAAAAAAAAAAAAAAAAAAAAGTGACGGCCTGTTTAATTCATCATGAGCACAGAATCACTCATGTGGATAATTTATCCATAGCAAAAGCTTTCCTGACTTGTGAAAACACCTGACAAAATATTTATGGCACTAATCGTGATTTTATTGGAGGTGGATTTCTGGTGATTATGAAGTAATTTAATAAGCTTGCTTGTGTGTATATGGTTTTATTTGTTCAGGCGACATTAGTTGAATTCCCTCCGGGTGATTGGATGAAGTTTGCTCCAAGTCGACAGCTACGTCCTGTATGTTAGAAATTCATTTTTGCTCAACACGATAAGGCTGAGTTCGATATTCAATGTATTTAAAGGCGCGCCAAGCGGTTTGTTTGCAGAAGCCGCTTTGTTTGTGTGCAAAAAAAAACAAAAAAAAAAACGTTTCGTTATCTTTATTAAGACTCAACGCGGCATTCGGAGGCACAAAGATGTAGCCTGTGCGTAACCGTGTTTGGAGAAAATCAACAATTGCACCTCATTCAAAAGAGAGCTTAGACTCTAAGATTAGATATTGACAGGGTCCAATAGCATAAAGCGAAGACTGACACCTGCCTCCGAGTCGATGCATAGTACAACAAAATTATATGAATGGATCGAGCACGTTTGTCATTTTCTTGTCAAAATAAAAGAAGGACAAAAGTAAACACATTGTGCCTAGATGACTGCCAGTAATGGAGTAATTGATTTTTTTCCTGCACACACAAAAATAGTTTTTATATGATGGGCATTCTGACTGGTCAGTCAAAATATCATATATAATATTAGTAAGTCTGATGTGTATTATTTTACATTGTTCTTAAAGATTAGTGCATGCAAATGAAAAGAAAAATCTATTTAGCAGTGTGAAATGGGAAATGCATGCATGGAAAACATTTCTTTTGTGTTTAAAAGTTCTTGAGTCTAAAATGCTGCCAGTATGTTTATTTCTTTCTTTGCTATGTAAGCTTAATGTGGTACTATTATAGTCTACAAGTTCTATCAAGGTAAATTTATATGAATCAAAATTTCAACTCTTTGGATGAGATTGAAGACCCCTAATGAAAGTGAGTTTTTGGAGTCCATTCTACTCTGAACATAGTCCATCAAACTCCAAGTTGCACATTAGATTATCAAATGACTTGGAGGAGAATGTCTGTTAGAGACAGTGATGTAAAACCTCACAAAACTCACAAAAAATTCCACTCCATAAATGGACAAATCCAGTATTCTTTGTGATCAGTTAGGTCAGACATATGCCGCATGCTTCTCCTGAGATCCTCCTCCTCATCATGAGGAGAGCTGGCATAATCATTAATGGTTCTGCGCTGTTGGTCTTAGATCCAGTTCTGTGCATTTATTTGTACGATTTGGTAAAATATTCTTCATTTGACCCTAGTTGCCCTCTTAAAAATTGTGGAGTGTGAATACATAAAAGGAAACAACAAAACGGGAGAAACGTATCAAGGAAAAACTGCATTCTGAAGAGTTTGATTTAAAATGTAGGCACATATTTTGTCATTGCAAAACACTGTTATGTCCTTGTGTTTAATTTCTATTTGATTTCTAAATGTCTTTCCATGTAGTGGCTATTCATGAACAGCTGTGCAATGCATCTAATCAAAGTTCATAGAGACAATGAAAGCACATGTGTAAAGGCCTCTGAACTTGGAATCCACCCAAGTTCACAATCGAGAAATATGCATGGTGTCATAAATGCATTTTTTAAATTCTGCTCCCAGATGCAATTGCAAGGGAATTTATGCCTCAAATATGCTTTCTTCTCATGGTTGTGTAAAGGTTGAACTTAAATTTTCTACACTCCATAAATCACTGCTGAAAGCTGCTGTGGCTCCACTTTTTCTTTAAACCAAGATCCTGGATTTTCCTTTTCTGTAAGCAGCAGGCTCACATATATCAGTTTTATTTCAGGTTACAAAAATCTAAGCCCACACTGTCCTATTAAATGACCGTACAACAGTGGGTAGATATTGTAGATATTGCTCTGCCCATTTCTATGAATTAGGCCCATGCAGAGGCAGAGCAAGCAAGGTAAAGCAAGACACGAAGCGGTAAATTAGGTTTCCCTTTTTGCCTGCTCTCCCTGGTGAATCTTTCCATTTACATTATACTTTCAAATGCCACACCGTTGGGTGTTTTATACCACTGTTGGGGCATCCAAGTGTCCACTGAGACCAGGACCCTTGGCAATTTCTTATAATTAGCAACCCCCATCCTGCCAATAACTGAAAGGGTTCCATTTCATCCCAATCTTAATCCATGCTAATTTGGCCTGCGCACCTCCAGGTGTTCTTTCCCGACCCATGCATTGGAAAAAAGCTGCATGCTGGGCACTTCAAGGAGTGATATTATGACTTGTGTGGAATTTCATCACGCTGAGAAATCAGGTTTTTATCAGTTATCATTATTAGATAAATAAACACATCTTACTCTGAACTGCTTAAACTTTCAAGTGACTTTATTTCTGCAAGATAAGAAGGCATGGAGTAAAGGTAATGTCAATATAAAATGATTATGTAATAAATAGGTAATATGAGAAGTGCAAATAAGATGGCAAAGGGATGACGGGTGTAATTTGAAATCATAAGCTATTTAAGCTTATTTGTTTAATTTTAAGAAAGAATATGCAGTGTGTTTGTATTGGATTCGTACAGTAACTCTTCACATTACGGAGGACACAAAATAGAATGCAGACCTAAATTTACACGTTTGTCCATTTAGCCGAATTGTCTGTCTGAAAATCTCGTTAAACGTGCATTGATGAGAAAGAGCGAGGATTGTTATTTTTGGTGAAACCGCAAAGCAATTTTCTAGGAAACCTGAATAACAGGAGGGAGGAGATTATGAATAAAACTAAGGTCATTAAATCGAGCTGCGTAGCTCCCAGCGAAGCGAAGACGAAATGTAGAAACACCTAAAGTGACAAACTCAACACAAATCTGGCTGATACATTTAAATAGATGCAGCAGCAGCGCCGCTGTGTTTGAATAACAGGAATACTAACACTAAATCAGGCAATAACAACGACAAACCGCCTGGAAAATAGATTCATGGAGTAATGAGATTTTTCCGGTTTTATCTAGCTGACAAATTTTGTCCTAAAGTAAATATTTTGAAGATAATTGAACTGATTGCTGCTCGCTTGCTCATCTGAATTTCTGAATGTGAAATCCAGCGTCGTAAAACAGAATACGCTTTCAACAATGCGCGATTTAAACCGTTATTAATTCAGTTAATCAAGTGATATTATAAATAATGTCACTTGCTGTTAATGCAGATTCAGTCGTATCCGTTGCATTCTGATTTAAGTCTGAATACATTTCCATTTTTCCAACACTGAGCGTCTGTGAGACTCAAAATATTGAAAATAATGCAAATGTAAACTTTGTTATTGACTACGACGGTGCCATTTGAACGAGTTTCACTAGCCCAAACGAATTTTTTTTTTTGTAAATAAATTAGAAATAAGTTTTAGCGTTAAGTGAATGGAGGGGTTTTGTTGTTGTTTTTAGTAGTGATAAGGGAACGTCTCGCGTTACAAAACGAGATCCGTCGGATGAATTCTTCAAAGCTCGTGCTGTTGACAGAAAACCATCTGTTTACGTCCCTACCTCTGACAGAACCTTAAATATGCATTTAATTAGGGCCGGGTTAAAGCTGTAGACCTCATGATGGGCAATAATTACAAATTACACTACAAATTCGACAGATGTGACAAAGGGCCTTCGTCTGCAGGGGGGAAATAAAAGACAACGAAAAGCAATCTGACAGAAGTTGTGCTGAATTCATCTGGTGTCTTGAGAAACACGGTCTTTGATTATCCAGGCAGGATTTGTTCCTCTTCTTCGTCACGATTGTTTTCATATTTCTTTGACATCCATTGATTTGGAGGCAGCTGTAAGACTTTGTCACAAGAGAGAGGAGCAGTCACAACGCATTAGTCTGATGGCATAACTCGAACGTTAGGGGCCCTACAGAGCGCATGTTGAGAGACCATGTGATGGCTTGTCTTGGCTCCCACCTAAACGGAT
Organism: Enteromius trimaculatus; assembly: GCA_032361065.1. NCBI lineage: Eukaryota > Metazoa > Chordata > Actinopteri > Cypriniformes > Cyprinidae > Enteromius > Enteromius trimaculatus. The sequence continues at coordinate 6,776,893 of JAUMHP010000084.1, forward strand.
AAAAGGTCTAATTAGTCAATTTTTAGTCAGTTACAAATCTGATACAGGATCATTTAAATTGTGACGTATACAACATCACTCATTACTACTGTAAAATATTATGATTTAGCTCGTATGGCTGATGATGAAACAAGTTTTACACACAAAGGATCTTTGAAATTAAATTAAGTGTTTTGAAATGAGAAACTTGTATCACTCTTATTAATAAATGTGCAGCCTAGTGGCAGAAAAAGACTTGTCTATCAAAATTAATTTGATTTCCAGTTAATTGTCAGTGCACTTGACGACTAAGTTGTTAGTTTATTTTCTTTTATCATTTTTGAGAGTGTTGAGTCGAAAGCAGACCCAAATAATTGCGCTGAAAAAAATAAATAAAACAAATGTCTTAAAAAATGTTTACTTTAGAACTTTTTAAATGATAGTGACTTTAGTACATCCATTTGTAAACGTTATATTAGTGCTACAGAACAAATATTTAAATTCCTCTCATGCCTTCCAGTCAAAAATCAGTTGTTTTCGGATGATATCAATTCACGTCTGTCCTTTTGTTATAGTATCTTGTACAAATCTGTGTGACACTGTTTAGTACGGAGGTGCACTTTAGATCTCTTTAGGCCATTGATTATATTAGACTGGCATCAACCCCCCACCACCCAGTGGTTTTGTGCATGCTCTATAAAGTTGGTGAATGCTGAGTTTGAGAACATGCATGTATCAGTTTCTCGTGGATGCAGTTGGCTAGACTGTACCGATGTTTCAGCCAGTGTGGGTTTATCTATCACCTTCAACAATGCTCGATCGCCCTCTAGCGGTTATTCTGCAACAGAAAGTCAGAGGGGGGGAAAGAGAGAAATCACAGAACAGATCCGATTATAGCATACTCATTGGATTAAACCTTCAAGTCAAAAGACGTGCACAAATCAAATTACAAGACAAGTCAAAAATAAGAAGTAAAAAAAAAATAACCACGGGTTGCCTTAACTCTAATGCATGTTCAGACTTCATGTTTTATGCAATGCTTTATCAGCTTTTATGTATCCCTCTGCTTCCAACATAATAGAATCTGTTTTTGAAACATTCAAAAATTGAGCCTACTGATCTCAAACCTGCGGAGCCTCCCTCTCCTATGATAATGTTTTAGAAAGGGTAGACTTGCTTTCGTAATTTCTGTTTCTTGACATATGTAGGTCAATTACCAATTCTTAAAGATGATATAACTTAAGTAATTTACAGTAAGTAATGAGTGTCGTGCGAATGCGGGAGACTGTTTACTTCTTCAATGGTTCGGGCGCTCGTGGTGCTGAACGGACAGCGACAAATAGCCTAATAAAACGATCAGGGTGTGAATTATGGGAAGCGGGTTTGCAATGTAATCTTTTAACACATAAATATAAAACAACATTTCAATAACTTAGAAAGTTAGTCAGAATACACTAAAATTGGCGCTCACGAGCAAAAGTCGCGTTCCTTTGAAAGAGGTAGCCATAGCAACAGTACGCTTCTCAGGACGGCAGTTCTCACTTTTTATATATTTTCAGAAACTTTAGTTTTGTGAAACCATCTTAATTACTGAGAATTTCGCCTTTGAAATCTACTGTAACGCTAGATTGTAAAATCACGTAACACTTGTGGTGTGTTTCTCTCCAAGGCTTTTTTTCCCTTCTTTCTTTCTTTCTTTGCATCACTTGAGTTTCCCAACTAATCCACGAAGTTTGCTGGCCTATTTTTTGAACGCGCCCACGGTAAACACTGTGTGCTTCGGGACCTTTTGGATGGTAATGCCCAGTCAATTACATTTCTTTCGAGATCATTAAACACAAATCCGGCTTGTCTTTTAACAAGGCAGTCCCGTGTGTTAATGAGGGTCACGGAAGGTTAGAGTTACTTTTAATGGACGCTTTTCCCTCTGCGTCATCACTGTTCAGTGTGCTAGACTGTGTTGGTTTTACGCGTCTGTGTGGTCATGACAAATATTCGAGAAAATACGAATTCCCTCTGATTCCCAAATGTTGATTTTGTTTGCTTGGGCACATTGGTGTGCATGCTTTATTAATAAGGATTTGAACTTCACAACATCAACACTAACAAGATTTAGAAGAAACATCATCATTTCATTTTTTATGATATACATTTTATATTTTTTGATCTCCTGCACATCTAAAGTTGCCCTTTAACACTTTTTATTTTCTTTTTTTTTCATGTCAAACCTGAAGGTGAGCCACCCTGTTGTCAAAACACTTCACAAGTCATCAGCTGCCGTGTAACAAGAATGCAATTTCTTCTCTATTCCGACATGAGAGCAGTGCACCGGTCTATGGTGAGTGAAAGAATTGCAATGTCTAAGTCATGTTTCAGTGTTCAAGGCCCGGTAAATTACAAAGAGCGAGCAATTGATTTCTGGATTCGTTTCATGATTCATTGCGTTGCATTAATTCTGTAGGATGACATGCATGAAATATGTTGTTGTCTCAATACTGATGAGGAACCGAGCTCAAAGTGATACCAGATCTGATGCACTTTTAAGAGTAATTGGTTAGAAAATGGTTACACGTTATAGGAACGATGCTATTTCATAAGACATTTGTCTTGTTGTTGATTTCACCTCTAATGTACATACCAAAATACATCTGTTTATCAATAATTTATCATCAGTCATTCGAGGTACAACTTTGGGCATTATAGTTGTTCCTGCAATCCAAAGTATTACATTTAGATTGTTTTATGGTAGATTACAGATTTTCTGCACTGATTAAAAAAAAAAGGAGACTTTGATTGTGTGTCAAGCTAGCATAAGTCAGAGATCCTCTCTACTAAATGAGGTGCTCCACGCTTGGCTAATGATGCTTAATGAAGTATTCCGGAAAGCGAAATTATCATTCAAAAACGTGGCAGCAAAATGCAAACAATCTGAAGGGTTGTAACACTCAACCACTCAACAGCCCAAAGAACAAAAGTATCATGCTGAAAATTAAACTAATGATGAAAAAATGTGCATTAATTTTGCATTTGAGAGGACATGGAAAATGTCAGACATATTTAAAAGGTTAATCTTTATTTCAACCACTAATAAAACACAGCAGGGGAAAAGGAGAAATTAATCAAGTGTTCTTTCACTGGACATATTTAATATTCTTGCGAATTAATAACTGCCACCCTGCAATGTGTTTTCCCCCGAAATTAAGTAATTATCAGACTGATCAGTGGATAAGGCTGAAATCGGAAAGGTTTGCGGACAGTACAGAAATTTTGTTAGATTTTGTAGTCATTTTTACAGTTGTAGTAAGAAACCGTGGCTGTTGATGAACAGTTGAGCGGAAATGGTTTCTGTGTATTTCAGTTTAAACTCTATTAGAGCTAGAATCAATGCATCACTTACCCATCCTCATGCATAATGCAATAAAATATATGTTGAAGGGCAGGCGTTTTATTTATTTTTGTTCTTGTGAAAGTCAATCAGGGTCCAAAACTGCAACATTGGGCCCCATTGACTTCCGTTCTGTGGATATTCTTTCATCTTCCTCTTAAAGTCTTACAGGTTTCATGACGTGAGGGTGAGTAAATGATGACAGAATTTTCTTTATTCTGCTCATAGGTGCTCAGAGAACCAGCACTAATGTTCTGCGACTACTTAGAGAATTGTCAGAACATGATGGATGTGGATCATCATGCTTTGCAGAATACTGGGGAAGTTTGCTGGAATTTAAAGCTTTTTTTCCCACATTCATCAAATACACTCTTTCTAGAAGCAACAACTTTAAGATTGTCCTCCACTTTCTTAGCACTCAGTTTTCCACTCGAGCTGAGTCTATTTTGATGTATGAGTGGGAAAAGTTTGCTGTAGGTGACGGGCTGAGGTCACGCTTATGTTATTGAACTCAGTGCCAGGCACGTATGCAGGGAGTGAGAGAAGGACTTGGAACAAAAGCGGATTCACCCGCTAGGCAGCATATGCCTCCGCACTGCCATTCCCTACAGGCCTACAGCACACATCCAGTCAGATCTGCTGCTCTATGCCCAAAATACAGCTCTCTGCCCCTGTTACCACATACCACAGACCTCTCAGTATAAAGAACATACTCCGTCGTGTGGGATATGAAAGGACAAACTGTTATTGTTGGCTCCCTAGTACTCAAAGATTGAGGGTTTCGGTCAGTCACTAGGTCACTAAATGTGTCAGTGAGTTAAAAATAAATAAATGACTGTATGGAAGTGTTTTGTAGATATTTTTGTCTTACGTTTATTGGTATGAAAGTAAAAAGATATCTATCAGCGAGTCATATAGCAAATATGTTATTTATTTAAAATATGCTCTTCTACACAGAAATGGGGGCCAGTGACACTCATTATACATTCATTATGGGGATGTTTTCTTGCACAGTGAGTTTCTGTGAAAGATTTTCTGTCCAATGCTCTCTGTGGTGTGACCTTAGGCACAATGGGGATCCCAATCTTCCCTAAGCACTTATTCATAACACAGAAATGTGATTATTCATGGTAAATGTCTTAGCTTGTGTAATCAATGAAGCATTGTCCTCAGTATGATGAAGATTTCTGTCAGGTAGAATAGCCCTCACCTGAACTAATATTTTTGGAGGAGTCACAGCCTTTTTGCTTCAGCTGCTCATCCATTCACTCATTCTAACTCAGAGAGTTATTTTTCCTGAATATGATTTGATATATGATACTGCATTTGATTTTATAAAGGCTATTAAAACGGGGGAGAATTTAGTTTAGTTTTGGTTTCTTGGTCAAAATGACCATAGATTTCCTATTATTCTAAATCATTACAAAATGTTGAAGTCAGCACTTATATTTGTGTGTTTTTGTGTGGATATTACTAAAATTATCTAGGAAGTATTACCAAAATGATCAATAAATAAATATGTATATATATTTTTTTTTTTTTTCTTTCTTTTTTCAAAAATGAAGGTTAATAAGCTTTTATCAATGAGGCCTATGATCAAACAAGGAAATACAAAACACATGCTAACTGAAAGAAAACAAGCTGACCAAAAAATGTAATTCAAGATGATATGATAACATGTCATAATGAGAGATTTAGGCAAAGATTCAGCACAGGGTTTATATTTTAATATATATATATGCTACTGTTCAAAAGTTTGGCATCAGTAAGGTTTTTCATGTTTTTTAAAGATTCTTATATTCATTATATGATGAAAAATATAGAAAAAATAATATTTTGAAATATTATGATGTACAAAAATGGTTTTCTATTTTAATATACATTAAAATGTTAATTATTCCACTGATGCAAAGCTGAATCCTTAATAAATCATTGTAATATGATGATTTATTATCAATGTTGGTGTGCTGCTTAATGTTTATATATATATATATATATATATATATATATATATATATTTA
>JAUMHP010000084.1:6843987-6876073 GCA_032361065.1 Enteromius trimaculatus
ACCTTTTGTTTTAATTTCCTACCGTAAATATATCAAAATGTAATTTTTTAATAGTATTTTAATTTATTATTTTAAATCAGAATCTTTAGTTTATACATTTTAAATATTAATTCTGCACCATTTATGTTTTATAAATTGTAGAATTGCCTAATTATTCAGCAAACTTTAAATATTTTCATCTGAGATGATAATAAATAAATAAATATTCTGAATACATACATATTTTAAAATATTTCAGATTGTTCTTAAAACCATTTATGGTTTAAAAATTTCAGAATTGCTTAATTATTCTGTAATCTTCAAATATATTTATTTGAGACGGAAATGACCTGTTTATGCGTGCCAACATTATCAGCAAATCTATTAGCTGTTATTAAACAGCAACACACAGCTACTCTCCAGATAACAGGAATATTGTTCCTTGGATCCTAATCAGCCCTCCGTTCCCCAGCAGGGGTGAGCGGACAAGCTGTGCGAGGAAAACAAACGTTGGCAGGACGGTGTTGCCCAGAGCCGACACCAGGTTTAGGGGGAGAATCATGCCTCGGCGTAACCCCAGGTCAGACGTAACATCGTAAATCACGGCCTCCCACCACCATCTTCATTAATTACAAGCCAACCACTTTCACCTCAGACAGAGAAAAACTCATTAAAGATGACCATTTCTCTTCCACCCTACCAGGTCTCAGCAAGAGTTTAACCCGGGAGTCAGTGAAGAGCTGCAAGTGTGGCCTGATGTTGCCAAGAGTGGCACTACCCACAATTAATTCTAACTTCAGGTTCCCAAAATGCAATTTAGAACTAAACGAGTATCAGATGTCTTCAGGAGTGATGAAAAAAATGTACGGCTGGGTTAATTCAACCACTGAATATGTTATTTATTATTACTGATTATCTTCTTCTAAGAATTATCTTCTTCTTATCTTATTACAATTAACAGATGAGGGCTAGAAGTTACATATTAATTTGGAAAAAAAATTGGGAAAAAAAAAAAACATTCATACCAAATAGAAGGTGTTGTTGATTAATCTTGTTTGAAGGACTGCAAAATAATACTTTTTTGTAAGCTGTTCATTGATGAATAAAAGGAGAAAAATGATTAAAAAACTATACATTTTTTATATTTAACTAATAATGCAGGTGTCCAAATTATGTATCATCAGAAAGAATAAAACATTTCGGTAGCATTTTACAATAAGGTATTATTTTATTAACATTAGTTATGTCTTAACTTACATGAACAAACAATATTTATTACACTATTTAGTGATCTTTGTTAATGTTAGTTAATAAAAATACAGTAATTTGTGGTTTGTTCATGTTAGTGCATTAACTAATGTTAACAAAGACAACTTGTGAATTTAATAATGCTCAAATTGACATGAACTAATATTAATAAATGATGCCGAACTATAGTTCACAGTTAACTAAGGTAGTTAACCCATGCTAACCCATCTCGTTGTGAGTCTCTATTATCTGTTCTTATTTATAATATCTCATCCAGTCAAATAATTTCAAAACATATTTTGGAAGACTAGTTATAAATTTAGTCTTTTTTGAAATCTGTTAATTAGTCTCCAACAATAAGAGTACTGAATGACGACATTTATTCAAATAGTGACTGTTACGTAAAATAAAAAGCAGTTTGTCGGCTTTATTTTAAAAGATACACTTTGTCATCATGAAAAAAATATTTTTTTTGCCTGACTGCAAAATCCTTATCATCCTAAAGCCAGTAACCTCAAGTTTGTTACACAGTCACACAGTAATGAGTCTGAGTCATTAAACGCCTGTGTGATGAGGTGTTCACAGCATGTCTGTAAAATAACTGGGAACTGTTTCGAAAATACAGGAGCACTGAGATACGTAATTACTCAAGAGCTGACAAATTTGTGTGAGCTGATGGCCCTGATGATGGATAAATCACAGAATGCATTTAGTATTCTATAACAAGATCATAGAAGCAAACTACCCCATTTGCACACTTGTCCAATAAAATAGTCACACTCACATTAATTATTTTCATTAATAAATAATGACAACCCGCTGAAAGCCTCATTTGCTAACACAAATGTATTTTAATTAATTGAAAATAATTGTATAAATGTGGAATTAATTGAAATAATATAAACAAATGTATAATTAACAATTAAGAAATACAAAATTTAATTAAACATTTTTGTGTAATCATTATTATTGTACACTGTTGTCCTACTTTGACACTTTAGTTAATTTAGTAACAGCGCATTTTATGCCAATAGCTGAGTCATTTAAATGGTTGAGTTTCAACATGTTATGACTTCTTAGAGTGATCACAGTTACAAATAAAGAGCAGAAACCTCCGAATTTTACTTTCATTTTTAAAGAATTGCAACATAAAAGCTGAAGCTTTATTAAGTTTGAATTAAATGTAAATACAATTTTAATGAAAATAAGCTGTAAATTTACAGGCCCCATACACTGCTCAAATAAAAAAAACCCTCACTGTTCTTAAAAGAACTGTTTTTCTTAGCGTGATTCATATTTTAATAATCTTTCTTCTCCACTATTAAGAACCTTCTGTGGAATTGAAAGTTCCATTAATGAACCATTTAACCTTTTTTTTTAAAAGTGTGTGCTGTTTAAAAGTTTTTTGACCTTAATAAATATTTTAATATGTATACTTATTGATTAACAATGGCTTATCTTATTCAAATAGTTCAAAGCAAGGTCACACAGGATCAAGAACAGCGACATGTAAAGCAGTTCTCACCCTGATTCCTGGAGCTGGGCTGGCTGTCCATGCAGTTGGAGAGGTATGGGCTATTGCTGAACATCCTGGGCTGGCTGGTTGGAGGCTGGCTGGGTGTAGGGGCCCCAAAGGCTCCGTACCTGCAGGCCCCAGTGCCAGTGAACTGTCCGGAGAAGTGCACGGTGAAGGCGCTCAGCCCGCAGTGAGGGTCTTCGTGCGGGTCAGCCGTGCCCCAGCTGGGCTCCTGCTTGATGAAGGAGTGCGGGGCCAGCGAGCTGTAGGGAGCACCGGTGTGAAAGTCCAGCATCGGAGCCCACTGTGGAGTGCTGCTCACGGGCAGGGTGCAGTTACCGTTCCCCCCGGGCAGCGGGGCCACGGGAGGGAGAAGAGTGTTGAGGTCACGTACATCAGAACCCATTTTTCGGCTACTAACAAAACCCAGCTGAGAGACGTTTGAGTTCGGAGCTAAAATCCCAAAGTCAAGGTGTCATCGCCGAGTCAAGTTGGGTCACGGCCAGAAAAAGAGTGTAACGGCTTTTCGTTTTCAACCGGAATAGTCCATGTCACAATGGGAGAAAGCAAAGGGGGGCTCGGTTGGGACGTCCCAGCAGGGGAGAGTTCTCGCAGGCTCTGTGAATGGAGTGAGGAGAGAAGAAGAGATGTTCCTCCTTACTTGCGTGTCTGTTTTCTTTGGAGGCCCAGGAGCTCACACTCAGAGGAGTTGGGAGGAGGAGGAGGAGCCACGGCTAGTGAGGAAAGATGAGCGTAACACTTCATTCATTTACCTCTCCCTGTACAATACTCCTCCCTGTTTACTCATACAGCATGCTGGGAGTCTCAATAAACTGTGTGTTTGTGGGAGTCAGGCGGATGGATAACAATGATCCAGAGACTGGCTTTTTATGAGTTTTGAAACACATTTTAGCAGACACTGTAAATGTGTTAATAAATGCACTTCCTTCGGCTGCGCGTGTACAGTACTATGCTGGCTTGAAGGAAAGTCTGAGGTGGTTATTTAAGAGGCGGAAATACATTTAAATTCCGTTTTGAACTGTGAAAGCTTTGGTTTGTGAAAGCACAGGCTTTTAGTTTAATTTATAGTTCTAACTCTATGCGTCGGTTAAATAGTCTTAGTAATTTTGTTTCAAGACTATATTTTGAGGCGCGTGACCTTACAGCCTAGTAATGGCCGCGCGCAAGCTCGCGCTTTATCATTAGCATCCATCAAACCTAATGTTTTTTTTCCCTCTCTGTCTCGTTGAGACGGCATAATATGCATTAAACAAATGCAGCTGTACTTTGATAATTTAGAGCGTTTATTAAACTGTTTTAGAGCATTAATTTTGAAGGCAAAATTATGAAGATTATTTTCTATGGATTGTTGTAACAATTTTTAAGAGAACGGGAAATGTTCGTTATTAACTGTGTGTTATTGTTTGTTACGGTTTTTTATTTATTATTATTTTTTTTATTTATGGAAGATCGGGAAAAAAAAAAATCACTGACTCCGCAACTAATTTTAAAGTATTAAACGAGGATAACATAGTTATATAATAATAATAATAATAAATGCCCAATCAATAATTGGTATTTGTTTTAAAAAATAGGCTACCCAAGCAGCCGTGTCAGCCCTTTTTTCCCATAATTTATCGACATTATGCAACGTGTCTTGACTTCTTTCCTTTTAAAAATAAAAATTTTAAAATGAACTTAATGTATACGCAGCAATGAAAAGACAAACTTTAGAGAAAATAGTCCCACGATATAGCCTAAACATAGTCTTATTTCTTCTTTTTTACATTATTTAGTTTTTTTACAATTGGACTATTAACATTTTTTGTTGTTGTTTATTTTAACGTATTCTTTGATTTATTCATTAAGCTCTATTATTCATAATGTTTCTCATGGTCTAATATTTATGAGCCGAAAGCGTTGCATAATTAAATGAAACTACTTGCTTTCTGATGATTCAGCTCACTGCTAGTCAGAAAAATAAGGCTTGCCTAAAGGATCCATAATAACTGTAAGTGCAGGGCGATTTTTGTTTAAATAAAATAATTAATCATCATTTCATTATCGCGTGAAGACACTTATCTGCAGGTGCTTACGTTCACTTGAACGTTTGAACTGTTAAATAATTTCAAAATACAAATATAAACTGAATGAGTAACGTTCGTTTTCACAAAAAAGATTAAAGTTAGAATGTCACATGTTTAATGTAATCCGTCGGTCGTTATGCAAAGCACAGAAGAGCGTTTGATTTCTCGAATCAGAAAGAAATTCCACGCAGGCAACATCAGTTAAAGTTTTTCTTACAATTGGCGACCATCAAGTGCAGGACGCTGAAAGGCCGATGAAAAATACGCGATGTTGCGATGAGGACATGAGGAGGGATGAGTCAATTATAACACTGCACAATCTGCCGCGAGAAAGAGAGGACTTACACACCCCTACACACACTCCCTCAGCAAGGGCTGAGTTCCTGCTTAACCTCTGGCTCACTGTCTGGAAGAGACTAATATTACTGGAGTCCACAACTCCAGCCTGAGATGGACCTCATCTGGAAGTCCTCATGCCTTCAGGTTGGATGTGAAAACAAACGAATCCTGTATTATATTGTTAGCACTTAGTCAATTTTTAGCTTTAACTTTTAAGCAGGGCCCATGGACATTCATAACCATTTGTAGAATACTTGCAACAACAATAATAGACAGTGACGAAGGTTTTAGTTCCACAGTGGTTCGAAAAAATATGGTGTGACGCGACGCACGCCCGACATCCAGACGCTTTTATGGTCCAAGATGAAACAATATAATGATGTATTAATAGAAGTATGGATAATTATTGTACAATACTGGCATTTAATACATTTATCTGTAGAAGAACTAGGAAATAGGTTGGGGTCACAATCAAACATTGGTAAAGGAAGTGCACGTTAAATTATTAGACCTAAAAGTATGATACAAATTCCTGCGAACTTTTAAGTACAAGTAAAAAAGCTTTTAATTTTTCTTGATTTTAATTTAAGCTATTTAGGAACAGTAGAAAGTCGTGGCATCATTTATTATCTTATAATTGTATACGCTCTGCCCAAAATGCATATTTGGAGAGACGCAGACCTAATAAAGCGTATGGAGTTTTGATCTACTTATTTCTCGCGCAGTCAGTTCAGTAATAAATCAACTCGAATCCTGAAGATGAAATTCCAGCTTTTGTTGCATTTTGAGTCAGACAGGGCCATTTCATTGAGTTTGGCTGAATCTCGAGTTCTGACTCGAAAATAGCTGCCGCCTAGGTTTCGAAAATGAATCATTCAGTTCTATTTGTTTACAGATTCAACATGTTCGAAGAAAAGAATCAACACATAAAAAGATTCATTCGGGTTTCGGTTAATGAATTGAAATATCGCCTGCTGCAACAAAATAATGACAATTTACGGAATCAACGTTTCTTCTGTATAAAAGAAATAAATACATTTTGATTAAAAAATAATTTATCCTATATGTAAGTGAGTGTGTTGTTTACTTTAGACATATTTGATTCCTTGATAAAATTGTTCACTGGTTTATTTTATCCCAGGGGACAGCTGTTGGCATTCCTGAAAGTTTCTTTTGTTTTGATGTATGAACCCTTTAAAGGTTATCTTTTCCTTTTCTAGTCGTGCCATCCGTTTTGCTTTCATAGCAACAGTTGCACACAAACATTACACTATATTGAAATTCTAAGAGGTGACTGTTGCTATAAACTTTACACCATGAGGGGGAAAAAATCTAAAGTGATTTAGGCTACCGCATAATGAATAATGTATTTCATTACACATAAACAATCATTTCCTCCACTTCAGTCTCCCCCCATTTTGTTTATCACAAATGCCTTTAAATGAGTCTGAAAAGATGACATTCAGTCACTATGATCTCAGAAGCTTTCAAGAGGTCACGCTGCATCGTATTTCGCTGCCAGTTTTGTACACGAAGGCCATCTCTTAACCAATTACCCGAGATCCGTCTTTATTTGTCAAATGTTTAGGCCTCGGTGTAGCCGGAAGCGTTGGCCAAGGAGCTGGACGTGGCTAAGCAGAGGCAGTTCTCATTAAATTGATGAGCTGAGATCTGGTCTTACTTCACCATCTGGAATTGTAGTCTGGGGTTCTGCTGAAAGCTGCTGACCCAGGATTCAACTCTTCAACTCAGGGAAGAGGAGAGCAAGGAAAAGAAAAAGTCTGTCATGTCAGCAGAAGTCACTGTGTCAAAGTCCTTTATCTTGTCATCAAGCTGAAGAGCTTTGGAATAACGGCTTGGATTAAACTAGCTCTTTGGCAGCACCAAGAGGCAGCGATCCAAAGTAAAGGGTAGATGGAAGTTACCAATCTAGCCCCATGTACTCGTCATTCCTAATGACACGGGGTGTTGTGTTTTTATTTTGTTACTGTTAGGGGATGGTTAACCTAAAGCGTTACTTGTTCCAAACATATGACTTTCTTCAGTGCAGCACAAATGAAAATATTTTGAAACCATTCAACCTTATTAATTTCCATTGTATGGACACAAAATAAATACATCCTTTATTTTGTGAGAAAGCAATCGAGGTCTGTACCGTAACACAATAGCCATTTCTAAATTACGAGCAAATTATTCTTTTGAATCGATTCACAGTAAACGAGTTATGCTTGATACAGTTCTCGAGACAGCAGCTTACTGATTCAAGGATTCGCTCGGCACGAGTATCGAATTAGAATCTCAATCGAACTGTTCATGTCAGATTCATAATGAGGCAAAAAAAAAAAAAATGGTGCTTGGATTTTACTGACGTCGCGAAAAGTAAGTCACCGAAATGAGCGCAAACCTACAGTAGGTCCTATAAAAGTTCTACCGGTGCTTGTTAAGAAAATCCTACCATCTTTTGAGTTCAAACAATACAAATACTGCACCTGAAGATTTGTGACTTCATCCGGCGCTAACATGCTGTCGAAACTGAAACGGTGAGAGAATACCTGAGTGACACACAAGCTACAGTAGATGAAAAATGTAACGATGTTTGGCTTCGATTAGGCTGAATGCAGCACTATACAGAGAAAATAATGAGTTTTAGTTAGCACTAGGTCTCACCTCATCTTCTTTCCTAAACTCCCTTGTTCGCACAACACCCACTCTTTGCTATTTCTTGTGAGAAAAAAAAGAGCATAGGTTTTTCTGGGCTCCCTCGAGGGGTCGGAGAAATTCTGTAGATGTCTCATGCTGCATTTCTGAAACAACAGCAGAGAAAAAGAATGGCTCCCCTGGCCATTCAAGTGCATTTTTCCACTTAACAAACAACAAATTATCTTAAAATAAAACCTAGCCGACTTTTACCCAAGTGCTCCACAGGCTCAAGAAAAACACAACGGTCCAAGTGACCCTGAAAATATTTTGTTTTTCCAAAGCTTGCTATTGCATCAAAGAGATCTGACTTCAAGGTAGAACCTCTACCGACTTCATTTGTACAGCAGACTAATTGATAGCCCCAGATGATTTCCACTCGTGTGATGAATCTCTCTTGGAGTCCTCGGAGAGCATTTAAAGGAAATGAGAAATGTTACTGCTCACCCATGACAAAGGACACCAAAGTTTGAGTATGCTTGCGGAGTCTTGAGCTAACAGATTCCACTTGAAGCGGCGATTTATTGTAAACATGAGAAGACTTGTGATTAAAGTCGTAAGTAATGAAACGGACAGGTCCGAAGACCATGGACGACAAATGTAACGGATGTCACTGCTGACAGAGAACACACCATCTTTGTCAAATAAATAAAAGCTCTGTTAGCCACAGATGTGTGGTGAAATGAATCATCGTCCTTCTTATCAGCAAGGGGCTTTGCTGAAATGCTACGTTACATCTCTAGTCGTGAATTTTTCCTTGTCTGCGTCAAAACAATGCCCCACTGTTCATGCCGATTTTTCTCACACTCACAAATATGCAGGTTCAACACCACTGGTCAAGTGTTTGTGATGTTAGAAATTCCTTTTGATAAACAAAGTGTGTCCTAGATGGACAGGGAGGAGGGTAATGCCACTGATATTGTGGATGAAAATGAAGAGTGCCTTTGTTTGGCGGCAAAAAAAAGGCCTTGGTCCCTCCCGTGGCTTTTATCTGCTGATACCGGGGTCCGTTCACAACAGTGCGGTTTGCTGACCCAAACGCCACGTGCAAAGTACCAGAATCACTGCTGCACAGGTGGCGCAGGGAGGTTCAATAGCGCTGTTTTTCTGGCAGATTATCACAGACAATACTGTTTCGATGCAAGTTTATAGAGACAGACAGACTGCTTTAACGTACGACTAGCCAGAAAAGCACAGATACATTGAATTTGCATAATCAGAAGTTCATCCACAAACATTCCACTTGAAAAAAATTATTTAAACCTAGTTAACATTGTATTACACATGAAATTTTGAAGCAGATGATTGAAATAGTACTTTCTTGTAAAACTATACTTGTAATAATACTCAAATATTCTTTGAAGCTTTTACAGTTCTGTATATGCATATTTGCTCGACCAGCATGAAATATGTATTTTATTAGTATAATATGTGCTTATGAAGTGCAATATTAAATACTCTATGACTGATTTTTATTCCTGTACTGAAATATAAGTTAGATCTAAGTTATAAACTTAGATTTTGGGCTTTACCGTACTTACTGTAACTGTACATGCAAGATTGCAAATAGCATTAGTGGAATAGTTCAACCAAAAATGAAAATTTTGTTATCATTTACTCACCCTTATGTATTTCCAAACCCGTGTAAGTTTATTTCTTATGTCGAAGATACGTCGAAATACAATTTTTGAAGAGCCAAATGGTTGTTGGTCCCCATTGACTTCCATGAAGACATACTGTGGATGGCAATGGGGACCAGCAATTGTCTGATTGCCAGTATTCTTCCAAATACACAAGAAACAATCAGGTTTGGGATGACATGAGGGTGAGTAAATGATCCCATAATGTTTTTTTTTTAATTTAAGTAAACTACTCCTTTAAGATGGCTGCCAAGTGATAGCCAGAATTTAGTTTTTACTAAGGGATGTATCCTAATCATTTTCTGTGCTAATTTACAAACCGTGCACAGACTAGTGTCCTTGAACTAAAGTTAGACTGTTTGAGCCAGTGCCAATTTAGCTGTCTTTTGTGACGTGTTTGGTTCTTCTAAAAGAAATATCAAGTGATTCCACATACAGTATTATGAGGAAAAAAATACTATTGCATTGCATTGTTGGCACATTGAATGCAAAATTAGCTCCGGAACTTGGCCTTGTTGGTGCTACACAAGGTCTGAGGTGTTGGGAGATGCTATTAAAATAACATGCAGGTGGTTGTGGATTTGTGGTGAACTGCTGATAAGGAAAAGGCTGAGAATCGTCTGAGATCCGCTGAGGTATTTAAAACACTGGCTTGCCTTCAAAAAAGTCAGAACGCAGAGAAATTCAGCATTTAAACGGATGCGGGAAAGCCTCCAACATTACCTAAACACGGAGAGGGTATCAGCCGGAGTGGTACCGCCAGCTGCAAGGCCATTAATTCATTCAATTTGGTATGCTCACACTGGAACAGCCTTGAACATGTGGAAAAAGAAAAGAAAAACATCAAACATTTGATTTAATTAGAACTCCGAGGGGTTTTAACAAATGCTTGAACCCCTCTGACTTACATATCATCTTGTCAAAGCACCGTTATATATTGCTCTTATACATTATGTGCTATACATACTATTGTTCTAAACGCAGGGTGATAGTTTTGGATGGGAGACACCGTGAAGTCTTTCGCTCTACAAATAGCACACAATGGAACACTTATGAAGAAAGGGCTCCTTGTTTAATAAAAGCTGAGAGGTCTATATCCTAAGCACACACTATCAATCTCTGGAGATGAAATTTTTCAGTCTCCACTTAAGTTTATGGGGAGAGAAAACTTTACAGAGGCTGGCCGGGCTCCAGGAGAGAGGAGAAATTACATTTCTTCAAAGATAGTATCTCTATGTTTGAGCGCCACGGCATCGGTTTAGTAGGAATCGAATACCACATCTACAAATCACTACAAAGTGCTTATCTTCAGCCAAATCATGAGCGCTGAACTGAGCAACAAGTCAACTTTGTTGCAGAAAAGGTATTAGATCTGGAAATAATAAATGCTGAGGATGGATTGGTTTGATAAAACACCAAAAGCGCATGTAAATGTACTAACACAAGAGGTTGCTGTGGGTGCAAATGCAGCCTCTTGTTTTTCTTGCGGTCACCGTTGTGATGTTTTTGGATCCATGACTCAGCTAGATAGCGATATCGCTCTGTAGTTTGTTTGTGTACTGGTTGTTTTCGGTGGTAGGGCATGTTGTGGAGTACAGACTACTGTATAAGCTTTATTTCAGGAGACATTCTGTTCCGTATCTTCTAGTCCACAACACGCAAGACCATTTTTATGGTTCAGCAATTAAAAATGCTAGTTTGGCATAGAGACGCTCGAAAATCCTTTCATGCCAGATCATTTGGCAACAAACTTACAAGAGTACAGTTACTTGAAGAGAGATGTCTCTGACTGCGTACGGGTTCATGGGCTGGTCAGGATGAGGGGCTTTCCGCAGGGAAGACTGTTTTTAGTGTTATCATTCTGCTGAAGACTTTCACTCCAATTAGCAATGAAAGCATCAGCACTCAAAACAACACAGTGTGTTGGATCACTCAAATGTTTTGTGATGTTGGTGGATAATAATTGCATTTATTATCAAATCCTTTAAATGACTTAATATGGCTAATAAGGATTCATTTCTTGTTGCAATTCAAGTACCTAACTCACAATTGTGACTTTTATTTAAAGCAACTGGAACTTAGTAGCTTCCACTAAAATTGCCTTTTCCACTGTGACCGTTTTTCTCTACTGTGGTTTATTTTACTGTAAACCTTGTGATTGTGTCTTAACTTCTCACAATTGATGCTTTACCTCGCAATTGTCACAGATGCGACTTTCCTACAATTGTCTACTTTTCTCATAAATGCGACTTAATAAATCACATTTTGACATTATACCCTAAAAAAAAATTGCCAGGAAGAACCAAAAGGTTCGCAGGGATGCCAGAGGAACCTTTTTTGGTGCCAAAAAGAACCTTTTCTGGTACTACAAGTAACCCTTTGTAAAGGTTCTTTAAAGAACCCCTGATAAATAGGTTCTTTGTGGCTCCACTTAATCCAGATCAATATCCTCACATTCATCATACAACAAATTTTCTTTAATATGATTAATATATTACGATTAATATATTAATACCATGACTTCCTATATTTCTCTCACATGCCATCCAGACTATCAAAGTAAAGACCTATCGTTACTTGACATTAAAGGTACCTAGTCTGCAACACAGTGAATATGACAGGATAATGTACCTCTATCATCCACTACAATGCCTTATTTTCATCCAGGGGAAACTGTCACTGGTGGTTCAAGGAGATCCCGTCTTTCTGATGAATGGTTAGCTATATAGGATCCTGTAACAAAAAAAAAGACACTTTTATTAGTCTGTTAAGTAGGTGTTAACAATAATTGGAAGGCATTTTTAAGCTGAACGACAAAGTATTTTGGAATTTTAGTAAGATTTTACAATATTTGTTTTTACTGTATTTTTAATCACACAAATGCAGTAGTGAGCAGAAGACTTACATAAAAACATGTTCATAAACATAAAACCTCTAGTAGTGTATGTCTGAGGTTTTACTTACTAGTTCGATGGTTCATCAGCACAGAGGAATCTAGAACATCACAGAGCCAGCAATAATTAGTATAGACCCATTTTCTGTTAGTAAAAATGGTGACATTTTTCTCTGGGTGGAGCTTAGGTCAGTGGTTCTCAAACTTTTTGATGACACTCCCTTTTAAATCTATATAAAATCTGCATATCTAAATGTGTGCTTAGCTACAGTATATCAAAGACTAACTCACCATGTCTATCTAGTCATGAAGATGTACTGTATATACATTATCATTTCAGTAGGCCAGTATGATTTCAGTGACATTACCGATAAAAAGTACGTTACAGCACACATTTTAGGTTAAATATGTTAGACAAACTGACAACGACCTTTACAAGGCTATCAAAATCTCTCATATAACTCTCTGAAGCTTAATGTTAGCCTATATTGACTTAACATTAGTGTTACCTGAAAACAGTTGAAAAACGGTAGTATCTAAATTCTTAAAATTGCGATTTTAAAACTCAGTTTGACAAATCCTTCGCTTAGCCTATGACTTCATCAGAATCACAACTAGCAAATAGACATTTGATCTTACAATTATACATTTCTCACAGTTGCGACTTCTCACAATTGTGACTTAATTTCACAATTTTCACTTTCTTTGCAATCTCAGGACTTTAAAACAAATAATTTGACAAATCTTGCGATTATGAATTTCAGCTTCTCAGAATTGCAGATTTATAACAAAATTTGAGCCGTCTTGCAGGTATGACTTCAAAGTTGCAGCTTTCTATCATGCAATTGTAAATTTATTTTGCGCACTGTGGTTTTATTTCTGAGCTTAAACTTTTTATTTTTTTCCAAGGCAGAAACGGACTTCAATAACAAAGCCTTCAAATCTAACCAACTTATTCGTTTTCTCTTAGCCGGTCAGCAGGGTGAGCGGTTCAGTGAAAGCACACTATATAAACACTCCTCAGGGACCAGAAAGTGATCCATCATTGTGCACTGCCATTGTAATGCTTCTAAGACTGATTAAGTCAAAGCCAGCTAAATCATCTGAATTCCTGCTGTGCTGTGGCCCTTGCTTTCTAGATTAAGATGAAAAGGCCTGCACATTCCTCATTTGATAATTAATGATGCAACCGTAACCCGTTTCTGACGGTTGCGTAAGAGCTCATTAGCCATTTACCTTCAATAAAACACTTTTAAGATGAACACATTCTTTAATAAATGTCTACAGCCTGAATGAAGCATCAACTGTTTACTTTTAGTTAAAGAGCATGCGAAAGGTGAACGTCCTCACTGAGGTCTAGAGACACAGTCTGGGTTTGAGGAAGTCGTAAAGTATATTTGTAAATGCAATATTGGTGATAACCAAAAAAAAAAGCCTTTGAGCCTACTTGTGGCTTCCGATTTTGTTTAGGAATGACCTAAATTTGGAGTCAGGGGCACCAATAAGGCCGAATGGAACAGATCTGAATCTAATGACCTCTGAGCTCATTTTTCCTGTAATCGGACAGGTCATAAGGTTACACCAGTGGTCATTAATCTAGCAGTAGGGGATAAATACACATCTCTATTTCCCGCTGAAAATCTGACAGGCTGATTTACAGATTATATTGTGCTAAAATCAGCGAGTTAAAAAACATAGATACAAAAATCACTCATGCCTTTTTTTTGTCTTTAAGGGGGAGTTCGGTTATTAGAAAAGTAAACAAGATATCCCACATGTGAAATGCCAAATGCCAAAAAAGCTTTCTTTGGGAACAAATCAGTTCTTATTATCTGACAAAGGAGCTGCCACACAAACAAACACTCTGAAGAGTTTTGTACACCCAATGAGTTCAGCCATATCTAAGATATGTGCAAAAATGTGAATACTATGATGTGTAATAAATTAAAAGGCAAGTGCAATCTGTCTCTTATGCATCTACTACAGAACAAACAAAAAATAAAAACATTCTATTGTATTCTATCAGGATGGTTTAATTAAACATTTAAAAACTGGATAATGGTTATGCCATTCATGCCATATACAGTATGTGATAAAAAAGAGCAATTGAGAAGCTTAGCTCATCACTGAGGAGCAGTTAAGGGTCGCAGACTGAACATAATGATGCACATCATTGAAGCTTTACTGAGGGGGAGGCTCTGCATATCTATTTTCTCTCTGGGTTACAGAAACTTGCCACTTAAATATCAAAATAAGTGAAACAAAAAGGGCTGAAGCATTAGGCCATGAAGAAATGTTGACAAAAGTAAAATACTTTACAGTATACAACAGTATCACAAATACTTTTTCCACTGTAGATTAACTACCATTCAAAAGTTTGGGGTCAATATAATTTTATTTTAAATTGTTTTATTCAACAAGGACACATTAAATTCTAAAACTTTTTATTCAGCAAAATATCCAGTTTCTTGTTTTTAATCATGTTTCACACAAAAATAGTTTATATATATATACACACACACACACACGCGTATATATAAAGGTACACACACACATATATATGTACTGTATAAAGGTACACACACACACACACACACATATATGTCTGTGTAAATATGTGTGTGCTTATATGTATTATAAATATAGAATATTTTGTGTGTGTATATTTTATATACTGTATATATATATATATATATATATATATTCCTGATCAAATAAATAAATAAATACATACTTACATTATATTACCAGCCCCAAACTTAATTTTTCAATTTAATTTGAGGATAGTAATCTTAATTTAAGTGTGTGTGCAGGTGTGTTTGTACGTAATATTATGAATAATTTTTTATAAGCATGCTGAGATTTTATTTTTTGAACAATTGATCATATTTTGTGATTATAAATACTGAAATCTTACCCAAAGACTGGAATCACTATACCCAAACTGACTGTGAAGTTTAAACTGACAAACTTTACAAGCACATAACTTTTATGGGTTTTTTGAGTGTAGTTCAACCAGGAAGACCCTTAGTAAGTAAGTAACCAAATACGTTTGTTGCTTAATGGATCTCAGCGTGTCATTCACTAGTTCTGATTTAGCACGAGGGGAGACCGTGTCGAGGAGGAGGCCTGACTGGGAGTAGAGACCGGGGGCATGCAAGTTTTACAAGATCCCCTGGAGTGAAGAAGCGCTCTCCATCATCTGGCTGTGACATCCCACTGAGTAAGACTTATGGGCTGACACCTCAATAGGGACACGGCTAATGCTGGACGGCATGTGGGTTAAGATAGGGCTCCTGATCGCCCCCCCCCCCAACCCATCACAGCCGAAATAGCTCATCCTTTAAAAGGTGCACAATGGCGGCTGAACAGATATATAGGCAGGGATGACATACTCCACGTATGGGGAGTACCGTGTACCCGTGTGATCGCTTCTTACCTCCTCAGAATTAAAAGCGTATGGGCCTGCCGTGGTGGTCCTTGAGGGGTATAACTCAATCAAAACAGCCGTCCGCTGAGCATTCCTATTTCTCATTGAGTTCGAAGTACAACGAGAAGATTAACAACTGGTTGAAAGAGAGAGGAACAGTCAGAACTTTGCGTTTGGGCTAATTTAGGGCCATATAAATGATGTGGATGGTGAACTTTAAACTGTGCTGACCTTTGACAGTAGTGGGCAGGCTGGGATTATCTTCTCGTCTCTCAATGTGAGGTAAGATGAGAAGGCCAGAGTGGAGATGATTCACAGCTATAGAGGGAAAACAACAGTGTACTGCCTTAAATAAAAAAAAGGAGGGTTGGGGGATTGAAAAAAGACTTTTATGTAATTATTCATCCACGTGCCTGGTTTGGTGCACACTTTTGTCAAACAAGTCAGTAAACTGTGGCAGGACTGTTCGAACTGCGAATACTACACAGCAAAACAGATCAGTGTAGTCCAAATCCCAAACAAATGATTCAAATAAGTTGGCTTTTTTAGTGAATTATACAAATAGTGTTTGATTCCCAAAAGTGTAGTTGTTTAGTGAATTAAACAACTACAGCACAGCTACTTTAGTCTGATTCCCAAACAAATGTTGGTTTGAAAAAAAGTGAATCAGAAATAAACTCCAGTACCAAGGGCCTTGTGTGCAACACAATGACATATAGCGCCATTGCACTTGACGTTTTTGAAATGAATCAGTACGTTTTACCAGTGCTCTGATTCCCAAATGAATGACTCAGTTCTTTTTTTTTTTTTTGTCAATTGTTGAACTATACTATGCTATAATTAAGAACTGGTTTTGTTATTTAAACAAAAACAACCAGAAGAATCCTGAACAAACACCTATACAAGAGTTTGTTCTCTTTAGTGAACTAAACAACTACATCGCAATCAGTTTAGTTTGATTCCTAATAAACAAATTCTAATGAGTTGGCTCTTAAAAAGAATCAAAAACACGCAGTGCAGCAAGTGCACTGATTCTAAAAGACTCGAATAAGCTGGTTCTTTTTTTAATGAATCAAATCCAAAATGATTTGAAAAGTAATTTCATTTTAGAGAAATGAACAAAACCAGTTTAGTCCAATAGCTGAACAAATTACTCTTAAAGTAAAGTTCTTTTTTTTGTCAATTCCTAGACATTATTATAAAAGCATTGGTTCTTTTTAGTGAATTAAACAACCAGAGCACAATCAGATAAGTCGGTTCTTTAAGTGAATCAGATTGTGCAGCCAGTGCACTCTGATTATCAAATGTATTATATTTATACTCTTATAAGTTGGTTCTTTTAAGTGAATCAAAGTGCAACCAGTGTAAGCTGATTCCTTAATGATTCTAATGTATTGGTTTCTGTTTAGTGAATTAATCAAAAACAGTTTGATTCCCAATCGAATTATTCTATTTAGTCACATTTCATAATCTGGCATGTAATGCTTATTTCCCCTCAAATATTTATTTCCTAAAAGTACAAAAAATAATTCTCAATGGAACTGTTCATAAAAAAAAAAATTCACAATCCATTTTAAGCAAAGCGCTGTGATCTTAACTCAAAAACCCTACTGAACAGAAGTGGTCTTGTTTGTGCTGAATGTTATTCTAAAGTTAAAGGAACACGCAGCGGCCTAGCGGTGCGCACACAGATGGGTCAGGCTAATTTGCTGTGGCAGTCAGGACACGGTGATGGAATGTGAATGTCAGCAGGCTCTGTATTTACACACGATATAAAACCGACTAGTAATTAACACTAGGGCCCTCCCGCGCTCAAGTGTAATTGACTGTTTCAAAGGACTGCCACTTCATAATCCAGTGTGTGTATTAAAATTACGCTCTCCATATTGCCCACTCCCTCTAAGGATAAGGGTCAGTACTGCTGGCACAGTGGCTGGAACGCATAAGATTTCTTTACGAGGACATTAACATTTTGACATATTAATAATGAGTAAGTGTATTAAGGTGAACCTCTGAGGGACCTTGTGCTTTCATCAGGAGGTGCGCATTTGCTTTCTGCTGGATGATTTTAGCACTGTTTTTGTGAGGCACTTAAAAGTGCTTAATTTGAGATAGAAACTCATTTGGTTTATTTTCCTAAAATATAGCTTATTAAATATTCCCGCATGGGCTAACACAAGTAGCATTAGAACATAAACCAGATTAGTGCTGTAAGGAAAAAATGCAAGAAAAATAAAAATCTACAGATGGCATTTTCACTTATATGTTTTATAATAATAATAAAAATAATAAATGCTAATTTGGCTCACTCCTAGTATCCACTTTCATTGTGACCAGTGTGCAACACATTTTGTCATCTGTATCGCCCTAACATGTGTCCGCACGGTCCCCACAGCCTATTTACCAAGGACATAAACTTAATGGGAGACTAATTTGCAATTGTTAATTTGGCTTGATATGTGCTAATTGATTTTTCTTACTTGTGTATTTTAATTATCCCAAGTTATAGTTGGCCACAGTTTGTGTATCAGATGTAAATTAGCAATGTTTGGCCATCAAATGCCATCTGAGGAACGAACATGCTGGTCTGGGAGTAATGAGTGTTAATTAGCTTGTGCTGTGTAATTAACAGCTTTTATGTTTATCGCTTACCTTGTTTAGCAATAGGTTGACATTATGCAGTGAATGCAAACACTTGACCCTTTGAAAAAGTCTGCGGAAATAAAGCTGCTTGAAATATTGAACATTTATTTAGTTAAATTATTTGGAAATATAGTAAGCAAATATCATATCCACTGTATTTATGCAAAAGAGGGTTAGAAACATATGTAAGCAAACGTATTTTAAACTCTGTAACGACTTGTGAACGCATGCATTTCTAGCGCATATCAATCAGTTTTGAGTCTTTTTTGAGGCATCAAACCTTCAGTTGACATGAATTCCTCAATTTTTGCAATTTGTGCCATTATGTCGGATTGTTTTCGTTCTTCTTTTTCTTCAGAACTACATGCCATAGGCCAGGTCGGTTTCTCCACATTGTGGAGTTTGGGAGGAGGAACGGTAGGAGTGGAGTTTCGTCGCAGCCCATTACCCACAGAAGAAGAGGTTAGACTGCCACTCAGAGCCGAGCTGTAGGAGATAAGAACTTGATTCTCCTGCGGGAAAATAAAAAGGGTTATAAAAGAATCATGGCACTATAATTTGTTTTCATTCTGATGGACGTTTTGATGAAAAAAGAAAAGTAAAAACCACCTGATTTGGACTACTTTCAGTAAAAAAAGGCAAACATGCACACTGAGTGTTGTTTAGAATTAAATGAATAGATTAGTTAAAATTTGGGACACTTCTACAGTGAACGGGTGTCATTAAAATGGGAATTTGTACGTCTGATAAAAGCATCACAATAATCCACATGACTCCAGTCCATTAATTAACGATTTGCGAAAAGAAAAGCTTTGATTCTGTTTCTAAGAATCAAATCCTTTATTAATGCAGGTTGACCCATCCATTGCAGAAGATCAATTGGTGATTAAGTAATGTGATAAACTTCTCCCAATTGGTTTTGATCTACATCTTTAATGGCCTGAGGGTGAGTAAATTTTGATTGATTCCATTTTGAGTAATCCAGCAAAAAACTATGCTGAAACCGGATACTACCATGTTATTGAAAACAACAGCTCTGGTTTATTCCATATTAGCCTCTTCGCTCCCTTTGGAGTTGGTCTGTGATTTATGCGCAGAGACTTTTGTCCTGCTGTTTTCTATCAACATTTAATTGAGAAAAATGCTGCCATTTCACCCTGCTGAAATACTTCTGGGAATGGAAGCCGTCTTTAGGCACTCAGCGTGTGCTGCAGCGCATGCTTCTTACGTTAACTCACTAGATCGTTCGCTGGCCTGTGTTGGAAACTTACTTTCTCTGTTAACATTTCAGAAAAAGACTGCTTGATAGCATTCCACTCTCCTTGACAGTCATTGTTTTGGTGGGGACGCTTGCTTGGGGTTTCCAGTCTGTTAGGAGTCTTCATTATGGCTGTTAAAATAGGATTATTGTGGTCAAAGTCTCATTATAATAAAATACTCTGTTTATCTGTTACATTACAAGACACACCTGTTTTTGCCAGTTTATTCTTCATAAATATTGGAGCGCAAAATGGAGAAACAAGATCATGAAATCCAGAGGACCACAGCTCTGTTTTTAACGGTGCTGGAGGTGGCATCTTTTTCCCTTTCATAAATGTGTCCCATGCAAAGGATGACTGATGGTTTCCAGGATGGTTTGATGTATCTATCACTGGAATGCTCTTCTGCTCAACATCTGATTGGTCACGTGCCGTTGAAGACCCTGGAGAAGAAGGATCTTGTTCTGGGTTTGTGATCTTGGCTACTTCGGTAGAAACACCTATTTCAATCTGTTGAGATTTTAGTGGTTCTGAATTGTTGTTTTGATGGTTATTTTCTGATATGACCTCCATTGTGTCAGCTGCAGTTACTGAAGCGGTCTGATCAACAAGAGGCGACTTTTTAAATTCCAGCTCGTTGACTACATTGTAGAAACTTGTTTCAGTTAAGCCGCCCACTTGGGATATCTCGCTTTGTGAATGATCACAAATCAATTCGAGTGGAGAGAACTGATCTTTGGACTCGTGAAGGAGTGTGTCTGATGTTATTGTAGCACTCGCAGTATCAAAGTTGGTTTCAGGCTCCTCATGAACTCTTTGGTGGTATGGGCTTGGTGAGATATCAATCATTTCTTCTGTAAAAATCGGTTTGTTGTGTAACACAACGGTGTCTTGCGCATTTGAGTTTTCGGTTTTGTCTTCTGAAAGTCTATCTGCAGCTGATTGGCTTTCTTTTTGTGAAACTTTGTGGAGAAACTCAGGTGCGCCGTTCTGGTGGTCTTTGACTTCTTTAGACTGAGATGTAGCATATCCCTGGCTGTGCTTGTGTTTATCCGATGTCTGGGATTCAGTCACTTCAGAAATATACAGATTCTTCTCCAGCGGTCTATCTTTTGTTTTCAAAGCCAAAGGGTCGTTGTCTACGCCATAAACAGACCTGGTTTCAGGCCCTGATAGCTCAGCAAGACAACTGTCTGTGTCACTTTTGATTGGGTTTGAGGGGCATCCTTTATCATTTGCATTGCAGACTGGCTCACTTTCATTGACACCGGTTTTTGTTTCATCATTCAGCTTTGACAGATCCTTCATCATGGGATTGACATCCTTAGGTCTTGTGATGTTATCAGTTGAAACCGATGGTGAAACTACAGGTACGGCTCTATCTGCCTCCGCTGGAATTTCAAGGTCCTTGTTGTTGTTCTGAGACCATCCATCTTTTCTAGCATTTTGAAACTTGATGCTTTCATCTGTGTGAAGAAATTAAATGCATGCAACATTATGAGAGAAAAATGAGAAGTACAGGTAAGCTTTCTTGATAAAGAGACTCCAGTAACCACCTCCCTGCACTTCACATCACTCTATATAAAAATATTAGTTATTGCGGCGCCAAGCTTGGCTGGAAAAGACAACTGTGCATTCTTTCTTTCTTACCTGGAACATCTTTATCAAGGTGACACTTTGGTTCATGGTTATCATGAGGACTAATAAGACTCTCCTCAAGATCTGCCTGGAGACTGCTCATCTTTAAAAGGTTAATCTCATTAAATGTTGTACAAAGAGGATTTTCTTGATCTTTTATGGCAATCTGTAATGAAAAGACCACAGTTAGATTAGAATTTTAAATCACTTAATAAATCAAATACCATTTTAAAATCATGAAGCATAGATTCATTATCCATGACCAATCTACAAGCTTATTAAACAGTCCCTGGTTATGAATATATACGTAATCATCCCACCTCAAAGCTATGAATTTCTTTGGCTTTATGAACTGCAGAAATAGACAGCTGTTTGTGCTCTTCTTGAAGTTGATTATATGCCTTTTTTACCGCGTGCAGCTCTTCTTTACCAGACTCCATTGATATTTGCAACCGCAGAATCTGTGCAAAGAATAAAAAAATTAAAATACAATTTTAATAAAACAATTTAGTCTGAAGTCCAGATCCTCTGTTTTTGTGTAATGCTTTTCCAGAACTCATCGCCACCTCTTTTTCCCAAGCAAGTTTAGAATTTTGGTATTCATCTCTCAAGCAAGCAAAGCTGTCGTCTTTTTCTTTAGTCGTCTCTTGGTTCAATTCATGTTCTGTTTTAAGGACCTGCAATGAAATTAATCACCCAGAAAATTTTTAATGCAATAGTAAATTTTTATGTGTTTATTTAACCTGGACAGAGGACTCTAAACAGATGGAGAGGCCAATACAAATCAGTTGGTTTTTGTCATGTTAATAATGGTTTTAATCAGTGAATGACTAAGTGAATTAAATAGAGGAATGGGGGGAATAAAAGAGAAGGAGGCTGTAAACGGACATTAAACACACTTACTATTATTGAGTTGCACTTCGTGTGTTGTAAATGTGCAAAAGTGATTTTCAGTTCAATCAATCAATTTTACGAGTCCTAGGTGACCATTGTTTACTCCTGAATATGCATACCTTACTAGGTTTATCATTTTATGAAAATTAAATAACACTAAATATATGGAAAAAGTTAAAAGATTTAGCTTTTTTCCCCAAAAGATTTTATTTTGTGTATAAATGTGTTTATCTAGTATATAATTGGTTCATTTTATCACATAATTAATATGTGAATTGTAACTGAAGTCTGTTTGTAGCTGTAGCCTGTTCCTTAGTTGACACAGTAAAAAACACAATATTTATATATTAAAATAAAAAAAATAATTAATTTAAAAGTGGAGTTGGGTTTTGGGAAGCCTGACCTGATATTCCTCATGGAGCTTGTGAAGCTCGTGCTCTGCTCGGCTCAGAGCTTCGGTCTGTCTCTGCAGCAAACTCTGACTGTGGTGAAGGGATCTCAATATCTCCTGACACACACACTTCTTTTCATTCAAGTGTTAAGTCTGATGTTACCTTTGTTAAATGATACTAACGCACCAAAAATCCAGCTTCTTCTAAAGAGCTTACCTGTTTATCCACACTCTCTGCGGCCATTTCATTTCTCAGTTTTTTGTTAAGTTCTGTTTCCTAAAGACATAAAGTATAACATTTACAGACATCCTGTTATCACCTTTTAAGCTTAAATGTAAAGAGATTGTACCACAAGGAGTTTCTGCTGAAGCAGTTGAAACTCTTGCTCTTTCACGAGATTCTGTAAACGTTCCTCTCCAGGTTTGCAGACCGATAACACTTTGAATGTGACCAGCTCTTTGTTGATTCTCTCCAAGTTCTAAATATGAAAAAAAAAAAAGGTGCAACAATTTGTGACACAGTGATGTAGAGCATCTACTAACATCAAAGCAGATCAGTTGACAAAGCAATAGGAGTAACGTCAATGGTACAACAATGATTCAGTACATTTTTATACCTCTTTCAAGGTTTTAATCGAAGATTCTTGTTTTCCGTTGATGGATGTGAGCTTTTTATTAATTCGCATGGCCTCTTCAACTTAAAAAAAAAAAAGATTTAAAAAAAGTTTGGCATTGCTACACAGGCTTTCTTTTAGCATTCACCGACAAAGGGCGAATAATTCATGTTCAAAGAATGACAAATCAATTCATTGATGCAAAGCGAAGAAGAGTTTTTAACATCAAATCTGTCTAGAGTTAATGAAGAAAAATTATGAATACCAGACTTAAGTTTCTTTTAAACTAATTTAAAAGAGATGAAAAACATTAAGTTTGCACACCATAAACTAAACTGTGAATGTATGTTTCACTATGTTTATCAGTCATACCATTTTGCTCAAGTTTGTCATGGGCCTGTTTGACCATGGCACACTGTCTGGAGATGGCGGAGAAACGCCTCTCCACTTCTCCCAGCTGGTTCAGGTGGCTGTCTTTCGTTTGTGTCTGCAGCTGCAACTTTTGCTCCTGAAAAGTTTAAAAACACATTGTCCTCCCTTCTAAGAGGAATATCCCCATTCGGCTGTACAAGTAATAACAGTTCCTCTTCTCGGCAAGGGCAGACCGTGAATATAAACCGCATCGGAGAGTTTGAAGACCTTTGTTTAACATCTCGGCTGAGTGCTCCTTTCTGCTAGATAAGGAGTCAACTTCCAAACATGCCTGAGGGGCTTTTATGTGAACCGCAGCCCGTTACTGTTTGATTGTCTGTATCAAACTGATTCCACTTTCTGCCATCGAAAGGTTAAACAGAGCGAGGCTCCGATATGAAATATTTTAATAGTGGTATTTTCACAGCGGCGCTGGTGGTTCACGTGTCACGCCCTCCCTATCCGTTACTCCTGATGATCCGCTCTCCCTCTCAGTTCCTCCTCTTTAATTCTTCCCACTCCCACTTGCCTCTGTCAACAATTTATATAATTGGAAATCCTTACCAGCTCGCCTAATTTCTTCTCCGAACTGTACCTGAGCAACTGTAAGACAGTAGTAAAAGAAGCAGAAAGTAGTTTTAGTGAGTTTGATTCACAGTTGCAAAGCAGATTGGATGTTTTCAGTGCTATGGATTCATGATAGTTGCTAAAGTAGAAATAATTAAACTGTCATTTTATTGTCATTTAAATATGATATTGTATTAGTAAACATGGAAAAAAGGCACAGAAAAAGAGCTGGGAGTGTTTAGATATGAATCAAATTATTATCAAATAAAAGGGTAACAAGGGCCTTTATAGGCCAAGCTATGGGTTTGATGAACCGTAGGAAAAAGCATTCATCACCCGTGTGACATCATTTATCTGACAACACCAAATAGACCTACAAGACCCCCACTCAAAGGTCAGCTATGAGATGGATTTTCCCACTGTTTTATGTATATGTCCCTAAAGGTATGGAAGATCTCGGCATGTAAAGGTGTGTTGTTGTATTGATTTTGTGTACCTGCAGCTGTTTTAGTTCTTCTTTGAGGCTGATGATCTCTTTGTCTTTCAGTTCAGCAGCCAGCTGGCTCTTACCCTTTAAGAGGTTATTAGTCAAGAAATGCATTAAGCATTTTTTTTTTAAATAAAGTATATAAATATAATGTGACCAACCTTTTCTCCCTCAATTTTTCTGATTTGGGCCTGAAACTGTAAATTAGACTTAATAAATCATATATATATACACACACACACACACACACAAAAGTTTTCATATAATGTTTTGGAAATATGCCTCTTCCTCTTATTAATTATTATTATTATTTAAATAAAGTCTTACACACATAGGTTGAGTATGATGTCATACCTGCTTTTTTACAGCGGCAAGTGACTCTGAATTTTCGTTCGACATTCTAGAAATCTGACTTTGCAAAGACTCCTGAAAAATAATAAGCTGTTAATATTGACATTAGTGCTCTAGCAAGGTCATTTAAAAAAATATATTTTTTAGTAAATATTACTAAGTTCATGGAAAAAGTATTTTTTTTCATTCCTAACAAACCTTCTGCCATTCCAACTCCTGCTTCTCCAGCACAAGTTTGCAAATCTGCTCCTCATATCTTGTTTCAGCATCCTGCATCCAAAATGTATATATAACACATCAATAATTAATATAATAGGAAATGTCCATGCAGAATTAAATGATTTACATTTAATGCAGGTATCAGATTTTCACATAACCCACCATTGTCCTGCTTTATTCTAGGACTGCAGGTTTTTATTTGCATGTAGGAGTTTATTAATATTTCCTAAAAAACTGTGCTACTTGCAAAGCAGTTAACGCTTCATGGAAAGACAATAAATGTAAAAAACGAAAAAGAGTACTAAAATTAGTGGGTCATGTGAATCTTTCAGGACAGATGTATGGAGTCTAATAAAACAAAGGACACATAAAATGTGTTAAAAATAAATAAATAAATAAAAACAGCATGCAAAATAACACTATAGACAAGTGTCATGTATCAGGACAATGCACTTTCAGCAGCTGCATGTTCAAATTTCCTGTATCTGGCAAAACGACTGACAACATCGAGAGCTAATACAGTCATTTTAATGGAACGCACTTTGCACTCTCTTAAAAGAACATAAGAAGTGACGGCATTCAGCTGAGCGTGTTTGTCTGGCAGGAAATCCTCCATCTTAACCCCGGCCCTATAAACCAGAGAACTACAAAGTGTTAGTTTAATGGCATGCCTGAGGATCACATTGATTTAATGTCTTTGTTCCTCACCAACATCATAATAACAATAAAACATGAGAGATACAATTGTTTATTTTTGCTCATACAACCTTTAAACATGTCCAGCGTGGGCTTTTAAGTGCTTTGCTCGAGGGTACCAGTCGTGCAAGCAAATATGTGAATTTGTCAGGTCCTGCTGCATGACCCCATTCTAATGTAAGTGTAACTTCTGCTGGCTTATATCCAGATGGACAGAAAGAGCTGCTCGCTTTTTCGTCTTCTGAACGCTCATGACAGTCCTCCCACAAAATTACATTCCTCAGTTTCTCGTGAACGGGCCAAATAGAGCCGTGATGCCATTCAGATTCTAATAGACTGACATTCCTAGTATCATGAGATGCCATTTAGCAGCCTTTTAGGGTGCTGATATTTGTCTGAGATTGCTCAAGTCCAATAAATATGTGCACACAACTTAAAACTTAGCCAAGAGAAACATTAGTAAGTAAACTAAGTGTCTAATCTGGCACTAACAAAATGACTCGATGATGACAGACTGATTTTGGCATTTTAGAAATTTCTGAGTTAAATAAACCAGCTAATTTAAATATTGCCACATATCAAAAAAGCTTTCAATACGTTCTGTTATTTGCTTTGTTGCACAATTCAAATATAGGATACACCTATAAATCTAAAAATAAAGATAAAATTACAGATAAAAACAAACATGATGGAGTTATTTGTACCGGATCTGATGAATAAAATATTTTCTTTACTGTTACCTAATATATATATATATACATATTTTCCTTTCTGTAACCTAATATCGTCTTTTGACAAATTATTAAAAATATATCATATCAATGCTTTCTGTCTTAATTATAGCACTATTTAATTAAGCATAAAAATTAGTGCTGTCAAGCGTTTTTTGTGACATTTGTGTTTACATATGTTTGTACTGTATTTTTATTATGTCTATATGAATATACACACATGCCTGCATGCATTTATTTAAGAAGATCTCTTATATATATATATTAATTATATAATTTATATGAATATAAATATATACATGTGTAAATGCATGTAAATATTTTCAAAATATATGCTGTGTGCATGTGTCTTTATATATACATAATAAAAATATACAGTACACACACATACTGTATATATATGACCCTGGACCACAAAACCAGTCTTAAATCGCTGGGGTATATTTGTAGCAATAGCCAAAAATACATAGTATGGGTCAAAATTATTGATTTTTCTTTTTTTGCCAAAAATCCTTAGGATAGTAAGTAAAGATCCTTTTCTATGAAGGTATTTAGTCAATTTCTTACTGAAAATATTTTTGATTAGTAACATGCATTGATAAGATCTTCATTTTGGACAACCTTAAAGCTGATTTTCTCAGCATTTAGATTTTTCTGTACCCTCATATTCCAGATTTTTATATAGTTGTATCTCGGTCAAATATATCCAAATCATACATCAATGGGACGCTTATTTATTCAGCCTTCAGATTAATGCATAAATCTTAATTTTGAAAAATTAACACTTACGACTGGTTTTGTTGTCCTGGATCACATATTATATAATTAAAATTTACCTAATTATCATTAAGCCTGGCAGGACACTAATTGCAATGCCACAGCAAACACCTTAAAACAACAATGCAAACCATCACCGTCTCCTCCAACCTTACGCCTCTTGCTTTGCTTTCTCACATGAAAGGAGAAGAGAAAGACCCCATACCCTGTGAATATGCAGCTCTTCAACCGCCTCCAGGAGACTTGTTTTAAATTCCAGTACTTGCAAAGAGATTGTACGTCCGTCATTCTGTACAACAGTGTTTGGGGTCTTCGGTTGACTGAGGGCACCTTTATCTTCCATCTACAGACAAAAAAAAAACAGCAAGAGCGTGTAAATCTTGTAGTTTCAATTGTATGTAATTTAAAACGCATCATTCTGCTTTGGAAAAATTCCACTTACCAAGGAGAAAAGCTCTGTTCCAGAGTCCACACTCGACTTCATGGCACTCCATGGAAGAAAAAAAACAAACATTAAATCAAACAATCTAAACAGAACCTACAGATCAAATCTGCTGTTTCTGGTATATAAAACAACAGCAATATAATTAAATACATCAATGTATAATAAATCATTTAAATAATAGGAGATTATTATGATAAAACCGACAAACCCTCCCAAAACATTAAATCAAACAATCTAAACAGAACATACAGATCAAAACTGCTATTTTTGCTTCAGAAAACTGCAGCAATATGATTTTAGCCCAACTGTAGGCTGTCTGTGGTGGCGAATCAACATCTACATTAACAAAAAGTTCAACCAAAGTGTGGCTATGCTTCGACCAATTTCATTTCATTTAGATAATATTAGTAATATTTAGATATAATAGTAATATTTTTTTTGTATTTTTCCTTTTAATTTTAGTTAAAAGTTCTAGTAATTGGTGCTGCATGATTTTATTCATTTTTATTTCAGTTTTAGCTTTAGTTATTACTATAGAAGCCCATTTCTGCCACAGGATAGGGATAAAAAATTGCCGGAGAAAACAACTGAATTGTAAGATGAAAATGGCTGCAATTAAATTTTATTTTTTTTGTCAAAAACAATCCATATATTTCATTTCAGTACATCAAGTTAAACTTAATGAAAATAATAATATTAAATTATAATAATTATAATAAATAATAATAAAAAAGCCTGGTTATTATGGCTCTAAACATAGCTCATCCCGTCAGAACTATTGGTTTTATCATACTGCATATGACAAAAATAATGCCACTACATAAATATTGCCTCATAAGAATATATAAACCACAGCTATAGACAAAGTTCAAGCCGTTGCATCAGAAAAAGCATTTTAAAATCTATCTCGAACCTATGAAGGTGAAAATGGCAGCATGGTGAGATTGTAGGCTAATAGGGGTCAGGGCCATAACATCGGATGGACAGATGGCGCTGTCATTCAGAAGGAATTATATAAGATATTTAATTTGACCTGTGCTTGGTCCGCTGTATCCCCATCATCATGACTGACTTGGAAAGTGGGAGGTCTTCATTCTGCCTGGGTTTTAATAGAAGAAAGGCTTTCGTCCATTCAGCCGCCACTTATATATCAATCATCATGTGCAGGAATTAAATGATCCCGTTAGAATTTGCTACTATCACAAATGACCCGGAGGGCCAATGTCTTTATTCGCTTCCTCCGCTGATTCACCTCAGCAGATATTAAACAACTTTATAAGCCATGAAAGGCAAAATTAAAAGGACACCATCCATAAAATGGGATAATTCCCTGTCTGTGGCATGATGTCCATATTACTGTCATAGCTGCTGATCTGTAAATGTGAATGGCAGTAGACGGGACTTCAGGTGCAAACCTGCTGGAAGTTAGAGCAGCCATCACATTTAACCTTTGACCTCAGCTGGTCCAACATTACTTTTGCTTATAGGGGAGAAATCTGGATTTAATGTATTTTAACCCCCAAATAAATATTGCTACAGTAAATATTGTTCTGAGATGTTAAGTAATATTCTGTCATGTTATACAAAGCTGGTTTACCAAAACTGAATAAATTAAATCACGTTTTTAATTTTTTTACAAAGTAATATTTTTAAATACAGTTTTGCTGTGGTAACTCGTATATTGCAAAAGCTATAGTAGTTAATTTATCATGATAGATTATTGTTATAGACTGAATAGGCTAAAACATTTTTATCATTCTGGACATACCCAGTCAAATAAGTTTGAAAGATAAAAAGAAAATAGCACATTTAGCTATTAATAGCACACTTTACAAATATTTGTGTAAGGTACACAAATCTAGCTAACGTAGCTAGCTAAACTAACGTACCACAACATTTATTTTTAAGTTATTTTCTCTCTTAAGAAGCAAAAAAAGTCCTGCAAATAGCTAAAGTAAATTTGTACAATTGTTTAATTAGCTTTCATTTATTTTATTTGTATATATTTTTTAACTTTTAAAACAGGCCTTAACGACTTTAGTAGTCGCACTGACTGGATTTGATGAGGTGGAAATTCAGTCAAGGTTACGTCATATGTTAAACAATAATTTCTAGGATTTCTGCGCACTTTCCTCTCAAATGTCATCACTGAAGATGTTTAGAATCAAAACATGATATATTATTTTTCCCAGCTAGTATTTTAAATCATTTCACGCCGACTCGCCCTACCTGTGTCATCCATTCAGGCGCTAAGAAACGTTGCCTTTGCTGCCACCTAGTGTCCTTGCGTGTACATAATTTGTACATCCTAGTGTCCTGTGTGTATTTATGTTTATACTTTTATATATGTATCAACTTGTTTTTACAAGATTATGGCATGGTATATTAAAAAAAAAAGCTAAATATTTAGGAAACATTACAGGGTAGTAGGAAACTAAAATCAACTTTTATGCAATTAGGCTGTTTAAGAAATTAGACTAGTTTTATTGAATTTTATAAATATTACTATATAAGTACATTTAATCACAACTGTGATTTTAATACCTTTGATAATTAAATAATCTGTAATTTATTATTAACTAGATTATAACCCTCCCTTTCCAGAGCACATGCGCTAGGGGGCGGCTAATGTGACGTTCTGTTGGGAAATGTAGTTTTATGCTTCCAAACACCGCTTAGAACCTCATTGAAAATCACATCTACAAAAACTACAAAGGAGCGTTGTAAACCGTACATCCGTAAATACACGCATCAGGTTGTATGGATTCATCCAGAACAAAGCGTTCAGGCTGCTATTTCGATTATATGTGGCGAATTGCAGCTGCATTATAATAAAGTTTAGACGGGCGGTCGGTGCTTTAAATATTCAAGGTAGGCTCTAAAAGAGTCTAATGTTATTTTACATTTTGTTTGAACGAATGACCGGATGCAGACGGATGCGACGGAGCATCATGCTCTCGGAGATTTTAGTAATGAGATACGGCTGGTGGTTTATGTCACAGCGCAGTAAACCAGATCAATGCAGATAAGCTAGCGAGTTTAGAAATAAAAACATATGTGAATACGACTAATAGAGAGATGAGGCTACCAGAGAGCAATTGTTTATCGCATCAAAATGCATTCTAGTCTATTCCTCCTGTTTTAAAATAAAAACAAAACAACTTCACACTCAGCTCGTTGTCAAACCGTTGCCAGAACATTTTCAGTGTGAGCATTTTAGTGTTGAATCGGATGATGCTGTAGTCTGTGTACATTTTTTGTTAAAAAATAATTAATTAATTAATTTATTATTTTTTTATTATTATTTTTTTTTTTTTACAAATTCTGTGTACAGTTTAATTTCCCAGCTTCTTTGCTTTCAGCAGAAGATGCCCAAGGAATCTGATGAGTCCTCCAAGGAGGAGCAGAGCAAGATTGACAAGGATGGGACAGAAAACACTGTGGAAACATCAGAAGAGATGATCCGGAAGAGGATCAGAAGAAATACTCCCAGTCCTCACAGGCTCACTCCCCAGTGTAAGGAGAGAATTGGTTATTTTACGTAAGAAATACATGGTAATGTGAACTCTAACTGTGTTAACATTGCCTTCAAACACTCACAGCCAGTCCGCCCAGGTTTGTGTCAGTGGAAGAGCTAATGGAGACGGCCAAAGGAGTCACTAATATGGCACTGGCCCATGAGATAGTAATGAACAGTGCTTTTCAGGTCAAGCCTTATGAGCCAGAAGAGGGAAGGTAATAGACTCTGTAAATGTTATCATGAGACTATCATAATGTTTTCAGTGGGCTAAACGTATATTTGAAATATGCATTTGCTTATATAAATCTCTGTTTATATTTCGACGCAGTGATTCTAAAGAGATACATATTGTGGTCAAATACTCACTTTTTTTGCTCTATATTTTTAATGGATTGATTTGAGAATGTTTAGTCATGTTTCAACATATATTTCCGGTATACTCAGTTTGGTGAAACAGGTAAAAGAAATAATGCACAAAGCATTCTGGGATTGCCTGGAGTCACAGCTGAATGAGGACCCACCAACGTACAGCCATGCTGTCACACTGGTTGGTGAAATTAAAGAGGTAAAGAAAAATGTTTTTAGATTTAATCATATATTTGTGTGTATATATA
>JAUMHP010000084.1:6877094-6931768 GCA_032361065.1 Enteromius trimaculatus
TATATATATACAGTATTTTGTCATATTAATGTTATGTACTTACTTAAATCATTTTACATAACTAAAAATGTTAGTTCCCTGTCCTCCTTTTTTTTCCCAGACCCTGCTGTCTTTTCTATTGCCAGGACAGATCCGATTGAGAGGGCAAATTGAAGAGGCTCTGGACCTCTCATTGATCCAGCAGCAGGCGGAGAACGGAGCTCTAGACATCAGTAAGGTAGCTCAGTTCATAATTGACATGATGGGCACCTTTTGCGCACCCTGCCGGGATGAAGACATCAAACAGCTGCGTGAAATCACTGACATTGTGCCCCTTTTTAAGTAAGTCACTTAAACAGATGTGACGGTCGTGTGACTTCAACTCCCAATAATATTGCGTTTCTTTGCAGGTCTATATTTGCAGTGCTGGACAAAATGAAGATCGACATGGCCAACTTTGCTGTGAGCAGCCTGCGACCTCACCTCTTACAGCAGTCGGTGGAATATGAGCGGAAGAAATTTCAGGAGTTCCTGGAGAAACAACCGAGTAAGAAAAATCAATTACTTGTATGCTAATTATACTAAATCAATGAATGTCATGTTATGCAGGGATAACACTGGATTCAAAGAATAAGCTTCTTGCGCTTTGATAAATGCTAATCTCTTTAATTGAGTTATGTATTCATGTTTGCAGATGCTTTGGATTTCACAAAGAAATGGCTTCAGGACACAGCAGATTATGTAACCGGTGGAGGAACGGAGGGTGGAGCAACCTGCACTCCAAATTCTGCTCAACTTCCTCGAAGTATACACAATCATGCCTATTTGCGGCTGTTAAAATGGGACCATGACACTGATTCTTTCCCGGAGGTAATGTATTATTAGTGATATGTGATCATACAGTCGATATTTGAAGTGGATCAGAAACATTCATCAAAGTCGTCCTAAACAATAAAACCGAAATGTTCACAACTGTATATTATATTTGTGTGTGTGATCCCAAAATGATTCTTTTGCCTCTTCCTCCCTCCTGTTATCAAATAGACTTTTCTCATGGATCAGGGCAGATTTCTGGAGATGCAACAGGAGCTGGAGCAACTGACACTAGTGGCCTCTGTCCTGCTCATAGTCTATAACAGTGCCGGCGAAGCCATTTCTGGACTCCCAGGCCTCATGGAAAGACTGAAGAAAACCATTAAGATTCTGCTAGCAGAGATGCACACTTCGTGAGTTTGAAGATTACACTGCAGCGTGTTTCAAAAGCCTCACTCTTCCATAGACTAAACCATTGTACTCTTCTCTTATAGGTCCTTTAAAGCAGATGAAACCTTCGCTGCAGTTGCAGAAAGATTGTGTGTGGATCTCAAAGGGTGCTTGTCTCAGCATGGTTTTTCCCCATTTCCTTCTGACAGAGAGAACACGCTGAAAGGCCAAATTGTAGCTGCCAAGTCTGCGGACAACCCCATACGCAAGGTCATTGGTAAGCTTGCCGGAACCCAAAAAGCAGTTGGGGTTTAATTGAGAAGTGAAGAACTCTAAAACTCTACTTTCTCTATCAGACTCCCGAATCCAGACGTACCTTCTTGGCTTCCTGGAGTCAAGCGACCACCGGTGTCCCCCGGCTCTCCCTGGAGGTCTGACACCCATCAGCAAAGAGTTAGAGGAGATCGCCGTTAAGCTGGGACGTTTGGTGACCTTCAACAAGCTAGTGTACTCTCCGTTCTATCACAAGATCCTCCAAGATATTCTGAAACAAGGAGGAAGTTTAAATGTGTAAACAAAACATCTGAAATACTTACCACTAGTGTTCCTGGCTTTCACATTCTGTAGCTATGTACAAATGAAAGTGTCTGTAAAATAGCTAATTAACCCCTTAAAGCTCACACGCTATAGCACTAACAGATATCTAAGGGTTAAGAGTCCTGACCTCCTCGCATTGCATTCTATATCAGGGAATATTTATGAATGTATCAAGACATTGAATTGCCTAAAGCTTGGATTACTTGAGGCAATAACTGATAACTGTTAGAATAGCGTACTGAAATGTGATAGAGGAGAACAGAAGAATACTTGCATTTTACTAAAGATCCACTTCCATTTTCAGTAGTTTCAAACATTTGCTGTTGTAGCCTGATCCCTTCCGTAAAGGTGTTTTTGAGGTTTTCCAGTTGTGAGGAAAAGGATGTACAGTGAAGCATTTGACTGGTGCCTTAGTTTGTGAAGTGCCACATGTTTAATTGCACATTTTTCCTCTTTACTGCTCATTTTAACCTACAGATTACTCCCATGTTGTTCCCATGTTCAAGGGACACTTGGAAAAGCAAGCAGTATTCTTGTTTTTTTAAAAACAATGTTTCTATCGACACTGAGCATGTTTTATTGAAGACTACTTCACCTCACAAGCAACTGTATTCCCCAACAACCCCAACTGCACATTTCTCTCTTCTGCTCTCATGAACCTCGAAAGTGCAGTATTATTAATGGTTATTTTAAACTTAATGCTGG
The DNA here is from genome assembly GCA_032361065.1 of Enteromius trimaculatus. NCBI lineage: Eukaryota > Metazoa > Chordata > Actinopteri > Cypriniformes > Cyprinidae > Enteromius > Enteromius trimaculatus. The sequence goes on from JAUMHP010000084.1 coordinate 6,879,579, forward strand.
CTCCCAATAAAAATGGTTAATGGAGTTGTGTAGAAGCATGGATTGTTTTTACTGTTTTTTAATTTGCAAAAATTGTACATGATATTTAGTTTTATCCGGTATTAATTAGTTAACAGTATAAAATTCTGGAAAACATAATTTCCAGATATATCAATACAAAAATTTAATAAAAATAAGAATTGTAATAATAATTTTTTTTTATTTTTTGTTATATGCATTCAATAGATCAGTTATTATAGTAATATATTTAAATGTTTTAATTTAAAAAAATATTGTTTACAAATAATGTTTACATAAAGTACTATATTTTATATTTAAATGTTATATATAAAATTATGTGTTAGAATACAGTGAGGTAAATAAGTATTTGATCGCTCTGTGATTTTGCAAGTTCTCTTACTTACGAATCCTGGAGGGGTCTACAATTTTCAGCATAGGTGCATTACCACTGTTAGAGACAAAATGTAACAAGAAAAATCTGAAAATCACATTGTATGATTTTTTAACAATTAATGTACATACATGTAAATATTTTCACACACATAATAAATACACACAGTACACATGTAAACAAAAACTTATTTTGTATGCAATTTATCGTGATTAATCCTTTTTACAGCAATAAAATATTTACATATTACATTTTAAAGAAAAAATATTAAATAAGTTAGATAAGTTATATTTGTCAAAAAAAAATTTATGGCAAAATAATTAAAATAAGTATTTTATAAAATACTTATGAAAATACTAAATAGAAAATGTGTTATTGTATTATATAAAATGTTACATTTGCATGCAAATGTTTATTTAAAAAAATTATATGTATATATATATATATATATATATGTAAGTGTAAGATACATTTTTTTCAGACCTGTGTCGAAAACTCCTCCTCACTCAAGCACTGCATTTACCCACCAGAAGGGGCCACTAAACAGCAGAACAGCAACACAGCGTCTCTTGTGTTGTGCGTTGCCTCTCCAGGCCTGTACACGGCAGTATAACTCCGCATCAGTTCTGACTCCTCGCTCAAACTCACAGGAAGAAGCGGCGCAAGAGCGTTCTCGAGCGAGCGCTCAGCTGAGAGAGCTCCAGCGAGTTCAGCTGACAAGAGTTTGTTCGTCGCCGCCAAGAGGAAACAAACCAAGGGGGGGCTTAAACGTCCTCGACATGACGACAAAAACATCCCCTGACCGAAACGGATATCCTTAACTACACGCTGGACCCAGCTCGGTTCCCGTGGATGGCTTAGCAGGCGAGTTATGCGCAGTTGAAAATGAGGGAGCTTGTGTTTTTTCTCCCTCGTCGTCCAGCGAGAGGACAAGATGGCAGCGCGAGCGCGTCGAGCATGTAGTGGGTCCGAATTAAACCCGAACATGTTCACAAAAAACTCGCAGTCCGACCACAGCTGCTGTGTGTGAAGGTAAGGAAGATTTTATCGAGTTATAAATGCATTAATACGTGTCTGAGAGTTAACAGTGAAGCTATCCAATCAGACTCGACTTCGGAGTTGTGATCGCGAGCTCGTAACTGTTGCGAAAAAAGTTGCCACGCCACACCAAAAACTTAAAAGCAATGTTTCGCTGGAGTTGGTAATGTCTTTTGGCACTTTTTGAGGTTCTGGGTTTAATAAAATAAAACGTGAACGTTTTTGGGGAGTTTTTGGCCTTGCAACTTTTTATCGTTAAATGTTCGCGAAGTCTCGCTGGTATCCAGCCAAACCCATAATGTTTACCTAAATCCTGCTGCTTAAAAGCATGACGTAAAGAAGTTCAGATGATGTATTTAACCATTAATCATTAGCGTTGGTAGTGTTTGCCTATGATTTGTAGGTTTTAATGAGTTTTTTCCGTACAAACTCGCCAGTTGTTTCTCAGTCCTCCTAAAATGCACAGGCCTGGTAACGTTAATTGGTTAGCAGCTGACTTCTGCTTTCGTCTGTAACTTAAAAGTATGCTGGTAAGACTCAGCAAAAGTTGTACCTAAATAAAATCTCTTGTAATATGTACAAGTTGCGTTTTCTGTCTACTCATTGAAATAGAATCTCACGTGCATTTCCTAAAGAAACATGTTCAGAAATGCGTTTTAAACTGTTCTTTAATGTAAGAACAATACTTATGTCATGTATATTTTCGTCAGGGAAAGTTTTGTTTTTCATTTAGTTCCTACTGTAATGGAAAACCTGGAAATATGGATTTTCCAGACCTGGTGAATTTACTTTTGTTTCCCCAAGTTTAGGTCATCTGTAAAAAAAAAAAAAAAAAAAAATTATATATATATATATATATATTCTAAAGAGTAAGCCAAAAAAAGTGTAGAGGAACACAAGTTCATCATTGTTATTACAACATTAACTATAATACAGCAAAATATTTAATTGCTGTATCCTGTTTATTTTAGAATCTATAAAATGTTGTTTAATCTAGAGTAGTTTGATATTAGTTTGTGAAATGAAGTAATGGAATTGTATTATGAGTTTTAAATCAAAGTCAGCTTAAATACTAGTTAAGTTAACCCCTTAACTGTCGCCCCCATTTTTGGGAAAATTTCTCTGTTACTGTTATTACTGTTTTTACATTCCATTTAATTGTAATATAGTGAAATAAATGCAGGTGTCCCATATTCGGGACGGTGACAGGAAAGGGGTTAATATATGAAAATATTTTATAATATCTACAAAGTGTCGAAAATGACAAGTTATGTTTTTTTCAGTGTATTATCATTTCTCTCTTTACTGGTCAATTTTTAATATGTAAAATGTAGGCTATGTGTGACTTAAAGGTCACCGAGGAATTATGGAGTTTAGTTCAACCCCATTTCAATATGCAAAAGAAAACTCTCAAGAAATGTCAGGTTTTTTCCTGCAACATAATGAAACAGGAAAGTTGTAAGTTTCTCACTGATATTACTATTGCTTTCCGTCACTGGGAAAATTAGTGCTTGTCAATTCAGTTAAGCTTACTTCCTAATCATTTCCTGTCGTTAAACGTTTATATCCTGAGCAGTTGCAGTATCAACAGGTGTTTTCCCAGTGCCATCTCTCGCCTAACCCCATTAGGTCTTGACAGGGGAAAAGGTCAGTCACCACCTGCCTACAGCAGAAGGCAGTGGCAGTTTGAAAACAGTAGAGAGACCTGAAATCCAAAACCTTTGCTGGAGCCTCCTTGCTACTGGGGGATTATGATACTATGGGACAGACCTCGTAAAAACACTCCTCCAGATGGGACTGTCCTTTTAAATCTGTCGAGTCAGTCTCTGGTTGCAGACCTAGATGTTGTTTACACAGTCAGGAATATAGACGTCATTGAAATGCATGATTTAAACCTGGAGTTTGGTATGGTACTGTGAATGAATGAGGCCTTTTATAACGGCTCTGGAAGTGAAATCCATCAGATGAGCATTCCCCATAAAACTATGTGACATGTTTTGCACCCCTTTTATGTTTTATAACCTCAATATTTGCCGTTAGGAAATCCAATCTAGTGTGCCAGAGTGTTAGCAGGCTTAGAAGTGTGTGAGAGAGTTAGTATGTGGGTGTGTTAGAGCCACACCTGTCCTCGTGTCTGAACTTGTGCCATATGTTGTGCCAGCATAAGTAGTCTGTCTCCCACGAAACTAAGACAGCTAATCCCCATTGGTCACTTGTCTGTATGAATCTGCTTATATGATATGACTGGTTTTATCGCACACTAGGGCTAATCAAAACTAAAATCAGAATTGCTATTTAGCTTATTAATCGATGTGCAAAGGCTGATATTTATTCATACAATCAAATATGCGTGTATTCGAGTGAAATGTAATACTGTGTTAATTTATAAGCACAACAGTGTTTAGTGTCTTGGTTTAGAATTACTGCTTTACACAATTTGGGTGGTTTTCTGCAATAGCTACAGTTGCTTTGCTTAAAACCTGCATTTGAAATGCAATGTTTGCCAGACATTTCACAATTTCTTTTTCATGGGAGGTTTAGAGAACCCTATTGCTTAAATAAAAATGTAATTGTTCAATGTTTAAAAAGGAATAATTAAGGCATGAATATTGCATAGTATTGGAATTTGCAATTTTTACAGTAAAATAAATTATAATTTAAATGTTTTAATCAGGGTTATTAATTTGAATCATTAAATGATTAAAAAAATATTTTTGTTTGTTTTATTCAATAAATGAAAATATTAGACTTCATTTAAAAAAAATAAAAATAAGAAATGGATGTTATTGCAATTTGACAGTTTTAAAGTAAAACAAAGTATAATTTTACTACTTTTTTAATTTTGAGGTCATATAGTAAAACTTCTTATTTCTTCATATTTGAATTATTGATTGTTTTTATGTAATACTAATTTTATTATTAATATTATCATCATCATTTTATTTACTATGTATATTATTAGATGCGTTGACTTAACCCCTATTTTTTTAGCCAAATTGTGAAGCCCTTCAAACATGTGCTGTAATTATGGAGCTCTTCAAAAATATTGGATTTTATAAGTATTTTTGGTTCCAAATGGCACACTTACAATGCTTTTGGAGCTTTAGAAATTTTCCCTTCAGGCGTTCATGAGATCTTTGTTGTTTGGCCTCTGTTATTTCATCCATTTAACAAACAGCCTTGCTTATTTCAAGTCTCTTATAATAGCACAAGGTTTTGTTTTGAAGATTGTGACTGTATAAAAATGTAAACAGCATCTGTGAAATAACTAACACAGGCTAACGCTTTTCTTCCCCTTTGTCTTTCATAGGTATGGCCTCACAGGTTACGGTCTGCCCACCACATGTTTATCAACCCCAGACAAGTGCCTTTTGCAGAGTGAAGAAAATCGATCCCAGCAGCTGTGTTTACAATGAGAAGATCCCTCGCACTTACATGGTCGGTGTGAATCTAGGCATTGCGCACCCTACGGATATTATACCTTTATCGAGAATCGAAGCTTTGACTAGCGTCGCACGGGACATCTTGAAACAGACTGATACAGCTCCACAAGAGCTCATCGGAAGGGCTTCCTCGCCATACAAACGTGTGGCCTCAGAGGGCGGCCTTCAGTATTTCTCCAGAGCGGCAGTGGAAGAAGAAAGTGGAGACAGTGGCCAAAACAGCCAAAGTAGTAGTAGTAGAAGCAGTGGTGGTGCTCCAGAAGGGGCGGAGCCAAGCAAGAGGAACGGTGGTTTGAATTTGTTTGACGGAACCCAAAGATGTGGGTTTAAATGCGAAGGGGAGGAGCTTGAGAACGAGAAGAGCATCATGCAGATAGTAGAGGAGCATTCGACTCTACCTGCCATGTTGCAAACAAACGTTGGGAGCGCGACGACCGCAGTAGGTGTGGCCCCGCCCGAGCCGAACGCAACTGGGACGGGGGCCGTGAGCGGGACAGGCGATGGCGACTATCAGTTGGTCCAACATGAAGTGCTGTGCTCCATGAAACACACCTATGAAGTGTTGGAGTTCTTGGGACGTGGTACGTTCGGTCAGGTGGTCAAATGTTGGAAGCGCGGCACAAATGAGATTGTGGCGGTGAAGATACTGAAGAACCACCCGTCGTACGCCCGCCAGGGCCAGATCGAGGTGAGCATCCTGGCCCGACTGAGCGGGGAGAACGGTGAGGAGCACAACCTGGTGAGGGCTTTCGAGTGCTTCCAGCACAGAAGCCACACCTGTCTGGTGTTTGAGATGCTGGAGCAGAACCTGTACGACTTCCTCAAGCAGAACAAGTTCAGTCCGTTGCCGCTAAAGGTGATTCGGCCCATTCTACAACAGGTGGCCATGGCGCTAAAGAAGCTCAAGAGCTTGGGCCTGATCCATGCCGATCTTAAACCGGAGAACATTATGCTGGTAGATCCCGTGAGGCAGCCCTTCCGTGTGAAAGTGATTGACTTTGGCTCTGCCAGCCACGTCTCCAAAGCTGTGTGTTCGACGTACCTGCAGTCTCGCTATTACAGGTAATCTGTGCTTTGAGGTTCCTCTAGTAGGCTGACTACCGGTTGTCATATCTGTGTTTAATCATAAATAGACTTTTGGAATTTGGCAAGTATAAATATATCATTTGTGGCATTCGTTTGGAGGAAGTTGAACTGAGGAAGGTTTACTTAAGCCACACTTCCTGTCAGGACAATTATGTAATTCTGTCTTTTGTCGAAGTTTGATGGTAAGCTCTCTTCATAACCACCTTGGAGCTACACCCATAGTAACTTTATGTAACTCTGGAAAAAAACAAAAAAAAAATACATGACGCACTAAGTTTTAAACTAGTTTGGTTCTCTCATTTGCTTTTTTCCCTCTAGTGGGGTCAGGTCAGTCCATGATGGCTGTACTTTGTGTGTCTTTGTGGTTGGCAGTTCTTTAGGAAGAATGCGGTTTGCTGAAGTGATTCATGGGACGTGGAAGAGCATGGAAACGGTCTTAAATTAGAACATTCCAGATGTTTGTGTTTTACGTTCTCTGTCAGACTTAATTAGCATTTTTTTTTTTCATGCATTCGCTCTATATTGTAGTAAATGGACAGTTCAGCCAAAAATTAAAACTCAACCTCATGTTGACTTTCTTGCTTTTTCAGAACACAGTGCATAATATGTTATGCATTATGCTTTCAAAAAGTTTGGAGCGAGTAAGATTATTTATTTTACTTGCATTCTTATTCAGCAAGGATGCATTACATGATGAAAAGTGGCACTAAAGACGTTTATAATGTTGCACAGAATTTATATTTGAGAAAAAGTGCTGTTCTTTTGAACTTTCTTTTCGTCAAAAAATATGAAGAAAATGTATCAGTTTACTCAAATATTAAGCAGCGACATTAGAAAAATATTTATTTTTGCAGAAAATATATTAGTGTAATTAGATTTTTGATGGATATTACACTGAAGACCTCAATTATGATGCTGAAGATTTAGCTTTACATCACAGAAATAAACTGCAGTTGACATTATACTCAGATTGAAAGTGATTATTTTAAGTTGTTACATAATATTTCACAAATAACAGTTTGAACTGTGTTTTGTTCACTCTGTGAACAAAAACACATCTTAAATAAGGAAATGGTTTAGGTTTGGAACAGCGTGTAGTTAAGTAGGTTAAATAATTATTTTATTTTTGGGTGAACTGTCCCTTTAAGGCGTCTTTTTGCCACATACGAATAGGTTACATGGATGATGTGAAATTGCGGTGCGTAGTACAGTCTGTCTCTGTAAACGTGCTCGGTTTGTGTGGAAGCTATCAGCAAAAAAGATAAAGAGGAACTAGGCGCTAGTTTAAATAGGCCATTTGAACTCTTTGTACTTTGGCACAGCCGCAGTTTGATGCATGCAACTGTATGAATTCGCGGCCCATGCAGGTGGCACATGTGAATGTGTCGCTTTGCATGGGAATGAGATGCACTGAGGAAAGTGTCTGTTGCCAGTGCTGCCTTTGCTTTCAAACGAAGTGTGATAACACAGATGTTTTTATAGAAGGTTATGAATAATCATTCACTATCTCCTGTTTTCTGGGAATTTGTTCATGACTCTTTACATAGTGTTCGGGTTAAATCGTTACATAAATACTGAGTCATTTTAATGAACAACATGTACTTAATGTGCAATTATTTTGAGTGGTTTGTAATTGTGCATTGTTTGCTATTGTAAGTTATTACAATAGCAAACAAACCTTGTTTTTATCATTATCATTGTAATATAAAGTGTTACCTTCATTGTTAACATTTATTTGTTTATAAAGTGCACATTTTCAAATTTGATAGATCCTTAAATATTGTTACATCTCTGCATGTCAGATATTGCTGGGCAGGGTTTTTTTTTTCCCGTAAGCCCCATGTTGTGGCCTATATTTTTAGCGTTTGCATCCAAAGTGGGGGAAAAGGGCAGCGTGTGCTTCTGTTTTCCATTTGTCCCCTGTTTCTGTCGGCATGATCGATGTCGTAAGAATCCATAGCTTGTTCCCAGAACAGATCTGGCTCACCTAAATTTAGGGCGGATCTTGTTGTGTTAATAGTCGCTGTGGTATGTGAGGTCGTCATGACAAGCATTTATTTTTTTGTACGTGGAGCAGGCTGTTTTGAGCACACACCCTTGTGTCAGGAAGTGAAATTTTGCAGGTGTTGTCAAATAGCAGAGCTATATTTCAGACTGTTTTAGAGCTGGTGTCTGTATGTCAAACATTGTCTAATTTTATGAGTAGAAGAGTGATATTTCGAGGGAACCTTATTAAAATGTAGTCTAATCTTTGGTACAGTGATGTAGTATGTGTGTTTTCAGTTCAGTAGCGCAAAAGGATATTTTTGCATTCTCATTAAACTCTTTAAACTGTTTGTTTATAATTTAAGCTTAATTTTAACACCAGTGATAACCAAGTTAATTAAAAAAAATGTGTTTTACGCACATTTTGTCACTGGATATTAATGATGCTTCAAAATAATATTAATGATTTTTTTTTTTCCATTTAGCCGAAAACTCCAAACCAATAATGTTGCAAATTAATTTTGCGTATTCTTCTGAATGCTGTGATATTTCAACTAAACAGATTTGACACTTAAGCACAATTTTAGTTTAAAAATAAAAAGTGCATCCATGCTTATGACGTGTTTGTATTATAGCTTATTCACAATAGCTGTGTTTCTATCAAAATACATCCAAGTGAAACGATTTTGTGAACTCCCATATATCTCAAAGTTTTGCTCGCATGAGGTGGTTTTTCAGGCTATTCAAAATGGAATATATCAAACATCTACAATGGAGCAGGTTTTTTTAAATTTATTTTTATACATCACCCAGCATACGTAAAAGTCACATGAGTCTTTAAAATGCCCCTAAAATTTTCACTATTCCCGTTCATGTAGTGTGTGATGCTGTTTGTGAAATGGCTGTTCAAATAATCCAGTGTGATTATCGTGTGCATCTCATCAGTACTGCCGATATTGTGTAGCTTGTTCATTTTTAAAAGCAGGTGATGGCTATTTACTACTAATCACAGAACCGGCTTTATTGACGAGATGATCGTGATCATTGCTCTCAACTAGGGTTGGACATCGAGAACCGGTTCCAACTTGGAACCGTTCAAAAAATAACGATGCCATTGCAATCGTTTATGAAATTTGTTTTCGAATTCCGATCATCGGTTCCAAACACGCAAGTTTTGGTTTCCATTGTGGAAACCGTATTTCCGGAAGTGCTTGCCGCACACTTGTTCAGTTGCAGCTATGGATCACAGTAAGCGGCGCTCAAAAGTGTGGCTTTATTTCACACTAAAAAAGCCTGGGTCGGCGCAGTGCAACACATGTGACAAAATGATATCTTGCACGGGAGGATGCACTACGAATATGACGAAACACCTACGCCTGCATGATGTACAAATTAAGGAGTGTAGCGCGCAAAACCCTGCGCTAACCAACGTTAGTAATGTTACCTCGTCACTACAATCAGGTAAAGGTTGTAGTTTAACAATAAAGCGCTTGACCAAATTTGGTGAACAACAACGTTACTCCAGCCCACAAAGAATTGAAATTGAGAACCGAAAAGAACCAAAATCGAAAGGAAGAATCGGAATCGGAAGCAGAATCGTTCAAATCAAAACGATGCCCAACCCTACTTCCAACACAGCCCTAATGTGATCTGCAAAGTCGAAAATGCATATGAAACAGTTCGGTCACGTTGGAAACCGGTTTCCAAAATGTTGCACAAAAGCACATCTAGTGGTATCCCTAGTTGAAAGTCTGGTAATTTGCTAGTGGCCCTTTGTTAAAATAACCACTGTGACCCATTAATAATTCATTGTGTTGCTTAGCTCACTGTGTGTTGAGTTCCATGTAAAGTGAGGTGCCTGCTTCGGTTTCAAGTTGCTATAGGAAAGGGTCATTAGGTGCCATGTTTTTTTTTTTTTTTTGGTTTTTTTTTTTATAAATGGCCTCCTGAAGTGACTCATCCTGTTGTTTCCTTGACACCCATGCTGCCTTTGTTTGGCTGAATCATAGGATTCTTTCTTCTCAACTCAAAAGTAGTTTAAAGTACCCAATAGCGGCTGTATAATGCTTTTTCCATCCTTTCCATGTCAGAATGTTACATTTGCTGGTTTAATTCTTCCTCCTCCTTTCACACTTTTTGGGAGATTGTCAAAAATCATAACCTGAAAAAGGCAATGCACTTTTGTGATGTTCCTTAACTTGATTTTAGTCGGTTTTAAGTGGCATAATAAAGCTGATGAAGCCACTTTAAGTGACAAATACATTTGTAGTGCAAAATTGATTGTGCTCAAATCCGCTCCAAGTTTCCCCATTTAGCTTTGGGTTTTGAAACAGGCTATTTCACCACCAGAAGGATAATGGTATCAGAACACTGGAAACAGTGTTAAAACCTAGGAAAACTGATATACACAGGGCAGTTGCATAACAAGCCACTTGCATTTAACAGAAGGCAGAGTGACGGGACTCGAGTCTGATTGGCCTTAATGGATTGTGTGTGCTGTTCAAATAACCAGCAGTCTGTACTCCGAGTCCTGCATTATAAACCTTAAAATTAGGCAAGGTGAGAGAGGCCCTCCATGTGGTTTCAGGGTCCTTGGCTTTGCTGAATTTGCAAAATTTTGGAATGCTAATTTAGTGCTAGTTTTTATGTGCAAAGGGAACATTTTTGCTACATGTTTTTCCTAGATTTGCTGCCTTCAGATTTTTCTTTTGGTTTGAAAATAAACAAAACAGCAGCTTTGCCTAGTTTTAGCCGTTTTCATTGGTTTTATATCCTTTAATGTGTGTCTTAACAGTTTAATTCATACTTGGAGAAGTGTGAAAGACATGAGCCTTGTTTTAAAATGCAGGCATGTCTGCGCAGGCATTATGCAACACTTTTGTTTTTCTTTTCTTTTTTTCATCTTCCTTATTTGTCATAAAGTCCTTACACTGGCCTCTCCTCTGCTTTATAAATCTTTTTTGGCTTCTGGAAGATGTGAAGTGAATCATTCAGCTGATGTGTATTCCGATTTAAGACACTGACTTTGCCCAATGTCAACCATTTACTCTTATGCCCACAATTTTTTTGTTTGTTTGTTTTTTGCACACTTTCACACTTAGCCTTCTTAAAGCCTCACAGTAAGCAAGACTAATTGCAAATAATGCACAGCTAGTGCAACCTCCTGTGCAGTATCTAAGGCCTCATTTACACTGTCAGGTAAACGTGACCCAATTTAAATTTTTTTTTGCATAAATGTGGCACAGATCGGATCTGTTCTGTAACAGTGTAAACTGGAGAGAAAAAACGCATGTATTCGGATATTTGGGGGTCGGTTTTAGGTCTTGTTCATATGTGGAAATAAAGCTGATATAAATCATAAGAAATAACTTTAAATAATCGATTTATTTGTAATGAACACACTGAAGTGATTTTTACATGGTTGTTTTTGTACATGAATGCTTTTGTTTAGATGTAAAAAGATAAAGGTAATTTATTGTTTTTTTAAGCTATTTGATCTAGGTTTTGTTTTTTTCTCATTTGTTCTTATTTATAATAGTACAGATATATATTTTTAAAATAGCTATGTTGTGATTATTACTATAGTAATATCTTTATCATAAACTTCGCTGACTCCATCAACCTCAAACGGCTGTAGCTCAGTCATTTTTTCCTCAGATTACAACAAATTATCAACGGTGAGTATGAAAATTTTCTATAAAATTTCTATAATTTGCTTATTGCTAATCATTCGCTCAACACTGGTCACATACACTGTTATTCTCAAGAACAAGCACGTGTGGTGGCGGTAAATGACAACAACGCATGCACAATGCTTCAGATCGTATGGCAAGTGTAAACGCATGAATTCACCTTCGGCCTGAGGAATGACCGTAAGTTTGAACGTCTGCTTTCTGTCGCTGTGTTTTAGATCATGTGAACGCCTGGCCTCCATTTGGAGCGCACTCGCTTCAGATGAAGAAGACCTAATTGGCCTGATTCCTGGACTAATGAGCAGCCTGAAGGGTTTGGTGGTATGATGCACTTGGAAAGAGAGCGCACGTCCAGTTTTTTTGTGTGTTTCAGGCCCTTTGATGCAGCATTCGTGTAACTTCTCATAAAGATAGTGGGTCGGTCATAGGACTAGGTTTCGAATGCTGTTCGACCAGATGGTAGTTACTGAACCCTAACGTGTCTGTCATGAGTAGAGTCACTGTGTTTTCACCCTTAATGTTCATTCAAGATGTGCAGTTGGTCTGATCTCGACCGTTTCACATGATTGACAACAGCCCTGTGACAAGCACTACCAGTAGCATCACTTTAGTATATAGGATCAGTGTTGCTGTGTACACAGTAATGCATCATGTAAATTGTCCGTTGCTGTTTGTGATTAGGTCAGCGGTAAAACGAAATTGAAATCAAACCGAGACGGTTCATAAGTAGTGGTTGCCAGCTGTGTTTTAAGAGCCTGGAATCAGTTTCTGCACTTTGATCCATTTGTCAGATTGTCTTGATATGTCGTGGTCTGTATATCATCCACTTGAGGATGAAACCTTATCGCGCACCGCTTCCTGTAACAGCTTAACGTTGCTGTTCGACATTTTGAATTGGGACAGGGTAGGTTACAGGTGTGAAGCCTTATACCTTCCTTGGAACCTGGAGTTTGTTTTACATGCCATCTGGTATAAGGTTCCCATTTCATCTGTAGAAGCTTCTGGCTCGCCTCCCAAACTTCAGTGCTTACTGCATCAGAAGTTTATGCATGCGATTGCAGTCTCCTATCACCTTAGTCACTTCTAGATCCAGTCCTACTCAAAATCTTAACATGAAAGGAGTATGCTAAAAGAACATACAAACGCTACGCGATATCATCCTCGGAATCAGAAGCGATCCCTTTCCGATTTTGAACGCACAATAGCGTAGCTCGTCAGTGATCTACGGCTCTGTGTATTTTAAAAACAGCTGATTGAGATTTACCGCTAATCAAAGAACCGGCTTTACTGGCGAAATGCGCATTCATTAATTGACGATTAAATCGCCCAGCCCTAATTTGAATTGCTTTCAACTATTAATCTGATTGCAGCACTCTTTGTTTAACGCCTAGTTAAAATTGCACTGAATTCAAGACCATATCAGAAAAAAACTGCAGATGTTAAGCAGTTAGAAGCCTTTAATGTAGCTTCATTCCTTAACTCATTCTTCTCAAGAACATCCGAACCAAATCAATACCTAATAATATAGCTGTTCATGCTGTTGCTTCCTGAGATCATCGGGCCTTTATAGAGGATTATTTTCAGCTCTGTCTAATGTACATTGATTCCATTGAAGCCGGCCAGGCTGTCTGCATTTCTCAGCATTTCCGACGGGAACTGAAATGATGCAGCGTTGAAAAGGCTTTGTTTATTTCTCTGGTGCCTCTGCCTCATAACGCACCATGCAAACAACCCTTCCGTCTCTAAAGAGCTTGAAGAAAAGGAGCTTAATTTCCCTTGTTTTGTTGGTTTGTTTACCTGGGAAATCAGTTATATTTTTTGAGATGTTGTTATAGCTTTATTAACATAACATTTTGATCTAGTTTTAGATTTAATTTATTGTAGTTGCAGTTATTTTGAGTTCAAATTAAATGTAAACTATGTAGGCTATGCAGAAACATGTATACATTCTACTGTTCTTAAATTTTTAGAAATTAAGAACAATTAATTTAAAAACAACAAGAAACCTTAAATAACTCCTGCTCAAAACGATTCAATCTTATATTTTGAGCCCGATTGGTTTTCAATCGTTTCCAAAAATTGATTGTTACTCATTGCAAACTATTTGCTAGCTTCAATATATTTTGATGTTGCTTTCTATTACTACACTTTGTTGCAAACTGCTGTTTCCTCTTGATTTAGCCTCATATTTCACCCGTTCTCAAAACCTAAGCCCTCTGATGGGAAGCTGTTTTGCTGTGACCTCAGAAATGCCTAGCTTCCATTTAAAAAAAAAAAAAAAAAAAGGATTGGTTGGTGCTATAAACCCTAAACTCTTTTCTGGAATAGCTCTGTTTGCGAGGTCCCACAGAATGTGATTTTCTAGCCAATGTGTTCTCATTGTACATTCTGCTTCTAGAATTACAGGGCGGCACACAAGCCAGGCTTGAGTTATGAGTGGTATGTTGTATTCTTTGGACGTTAGCCGGGGAAAAACATTAGCTTGTCTGTATGTTTTGCAACACATGACTGTGTTATGGTTGGAAATGGGACTCAAGGGACCTGCTTTAGTGCTAGCAAAAAAACTAGTAATGATGCACTGAATAACAGAAATAAAAGTTTGCTGATGTAAAGAATTTTTATTTTTTTCTCCCACTATCAACTATATGTTTGTTCAATCAGAAGGTTCTCGCGGAAAATTTTTGGATGACTTGTAGGGGAAGTCCGAATAACTGCTCTCTGCAGTAGGAGATTAGATAAGCAGTGTTTGGGTGGGATTTGTTTACAGAGAGCTTTCTGACTGGACGCTGAGCAGGAGGGGCGGAAAAAACCCAGTGACCCATGTCTTCTTGTTCTCGTTCACAGAAGCCGCTGTTAATGAAAGGCTTTAACATTGCTTCGCTCCTTGCAGGCACGTGTGGATCATCATCTGTGGCTACGTGTTCATATTCGGCTCTCCCCGGGCGGTTGAATAAGTGCCAGAGAGTCTGATGTCCTCGCCCCTTTTGTGAGCAAGATGTTTAAAACCCTGGGGTTAGGCTGGGATGATCAGCTGGGGGCGGATTTCTGAAACTCCCACACCCTCGCACGCTGCCTCTTTGCAGTGAGAGACTGCTGACAGCGGTTTTGACACAGCTGATCTCCCTAATCTCACATCCCCTGACACGTTCCGCTTTGTTTTGTTTTTTTTAAAACATCCCCAGCTGAAATCCCATCCTGATCATCGCACTTTCTAGACGACGTGCCTTACGCTTGTTTTCTGAACAGCTGCAGAGCTCCGTTTGGCCTTCAGAGAGGTTATTGTGTGGTTAGGATTCGCTGTCCCTGTAGCCACTTTAGACTGCAGCCGATCTAGGCTTTCCGGCTGTAGCTTAAACCAGACGACTCAAACTCCCCCTCCTTCCCATCCTGCCGACCTCACAGGAAATAACCAATGCTGGACAGGGGTTCAAATTTAGCATGGCTTTTCTTGACAAACACTGACTTATTAGTTCGTACTGACTCAGAAAACGGCCTTTTAGCATTTGGCCACTGTTAGCACTGCTGGAAAATTCCACCTTTTAGTATATCTTTTGGTCTTTAAAACATGATCTCGGTGGAATCGGGTTGCACGACAAAGAACAGTGGATACACAACACCTCCCTTTGAAAACACTATAGTGTTAAGTTGATGCAGTAATGGCGAATATTCTCATGTTGCTTTTGTTTTCATCTTAGGGGTGAGAAACATGACTAAAATCTTATGTTTTGTTTTATGGTAACGATACACAACATAAATAATTTATTAGATACATTGTTATGCCATAGAAATTACCACAAAAACAATACTAGCCTAAGTTAATAATAAAGCTCACTGAAGACAAGTGAAAAGTCAGCGATTTAAATAAGAATAAGAAACAACAAGAGTATGGAAAAAAAACGAAGAAATTCTATATACGTTGTATAAAGTAAACAAATGTATAAAAACACTGCATAGCCTTCGCTGTGAAATGTAAAAAGTCAAGAGCAGTGTGTTTTTTTTTTTTTTTAATTTTTCTTTTGCTGTTTGATTAACATGAATAACAGACGTCGAGAATATTAGGCTACTGTCACTTTAAGAGCTGTGCGGATCCAACATACATTTACACATTTCCTTTCTCAGCTGTTTGCTTTCAATTAAGATTTAAATTGTGTTTTATGAGGATGATTCTAAAGATGGACGTTTTAACACATAATAGTGTGTGTATTTAATAGGGCTGGGATGATACATCGCGAATCGAGAAATGAATCCGCATCGATTCTGAGATTTTCCCAATCGAATCAATTCTGAGCTTAGTTATGAACATCAGAGGGCACTGCATGCTGTATTAACATTTCCAAATCCTCACATGCACTTGAACCTAAAATAATCATTTATAAAATTTGCAAAGGTTGAAGCGAATTACAATTAAAAAGCATTCTGAGCTGAGGTGACATGACTGAACACATGCCGAATGCACAAGCACACTTTAGCCACTTGAGCATTTGAGTGTGCGGATAAAAACTAGATTAGAGCCCCTATCTGCTTTGAAAATCTAGGATCAGAATTGATTAAAAACAAAATCGATTATGCATCGATGTATCATCCCAACCTTAGTATTTAATAGGGTTGTGCCGATAGATGTGTATTGATGATTGTCAGAGATATCACCTGTGCCTAATGCCAGTTTCTGTAGCTGCTTTTTTGAATAACTGATGACTTCTAACTTTACAGTGTTTCTATTGAATTATCCCATTAATGCATGCAGTTGTGCAGAATTAAAAATAATGAGAATAATTTCACACTGTTTGTTAGTTTGTTTTTAGTCCATGCTGCTGTTCCCAAATTGAGCTGTGGACTGAAATAAGCACTATGAAATCTAATCTTACCCCAGGGGAAAAGGCTTGGACATTTGAAGTCTGGCCTGAACTCAAGAAAACCTAACACGGGTGCAAATTCCGCCACTAAATAGTTTTAACAGTTACTCTCTTCGTTTGAGTTGGGAAGTCCAAACCTGCTGTGTTATGTCATCATTCTTTTTGACCTGATTACTGTAAATTCCCCTGATTTTTTTTTTCACCTCAAATGCGACTTCCTGCTGACTGTGGGCTCATGGGAATTTCTTCTTCTAAGATTTGCAAAACCACAATGATGTAAATAGCATTCTTAAACCCGAGTACGTTTTTCAACCGGAAATCAATCGCGGTTACAATATAACTTGGCTATGCTAGCATTTGGGGACTGGCCTATTAGCCTCTCATCCTTCAATGCCCCTTGCTATTGGATTTCTCTGTGCAGCCAGAGCGTGTGGTATTATGTGTAACTTATGTTAGGCTTTGGATTTAGTCTGTTTGCCCATCGCTATGCTGGAGGTTTATTGGGGTTTAGTCTGTAAGATCTTGTGCAGAATATAGAGCACTCCATTTGTTCTGTCAATGTGCCAAACATACTTCTGTTTGTACTGTCAGTTAAGCCATGCTGTTACCAGGGCAGAAAATAGTTTCCCGTGCCACAGTTTTAATAACCACAGAACTTGAAACAGTAGTAGTTCTGTGAAAACAACAACTGAGTTCTTAACAACTGTGTTCTCGTGTTATGTTTTTTGGCGTATTGACTATATATCATCAATTTTTCTGCTGGGCATTTAATGAAAAAAATGGGTCTGTACATGAACCCTGCTGATTTGTTTAAATAGTTTGCCTAATTTAGTAACTGAAACTATATTTGATATAAATTTGTTGTGTTTTCAGTTCTATTTTTCAAATTTTGTTATGTTTGAAACCAATTTTCTTTATCTCTGCAGAAAATGTAAAGGAAAAACTGCAAATTCTGCATGGGAAGCTCTTTTTACATTTATAATAGTAGTAGTGATGATGATGATAATAATAATAATAATAACGATGATGATGATGATACTATTATAACTTTTCTTTTTACTTTATAATAAAAATAACCTTGCTGGTTCTGTGTAGGCCTAGCTATATATATATATATATTATATAAAGATTCATATTAACAAGTATAATTAATATTAATAATGTATTTAAAATAAAAAAAATAAAAAATATGTATATATATATATGTATGTATGTGTGTGTGTGTGTATATATTTATATTTATTTTATTTTTTTTTTTTTGAATATTGCTTTACACCCAAAACAGTTTTCAGTTTTGCTTGTAAATTCTGTAAAGCGTTCCCATGCACTGATAGCTGCTCAAACACACCTAGTGTTGCGCTGTGTACCTGCACTATTGTGTTGTGATGACTTCTGTTATAATGCGTCATTCTGTGTGTGCAAATAATGGGATGAGCAGCTTAAAATGAACCACTTATCTGTTGCAACACCTTCGACTATTAAGACACAAAAATGCAATGAAGAAAAACTTGTAACTTAATTTCAAAGCCCTGAATTTAAAAGCCAGTGTCACATAGCCAAGCCATTGGTGAATTATTCACAGCAGCTTTTGTTACCGCACAAGTAAGGTACTGTTGTTAGTTACAGCCGCTCACTAGTGACCTGACATATTCTGGTATCAATAGCTGACTGTTTTAACTCTGCATCCTTTAGGTGCTGCATATGTGACTTACAACAGAGCTTTAGTGCCTGAGGAGTTTGCTCTGTAGTTGATTATTAATGCTGACCAGGGTTAATTGTGTGTCATCAGACTCCTCCTCTGTCATCACCCACTTTTGGTGTTTAGAGCTGTCCTCATCTGTCGCTAGGCAGCCAGCATTTTCCCTCCGGTTGTCACGGTAGCAGATGTGTATGGGCCCGTTGACGTCAAAGCCCAGATCCAACGGCAGACTCGCGCTGCATCAGACCAGAAATGTCACGTCATTAGGCTCAGGTTCATTTCAATATGGATGCAAAGCATGACTCTTGAGCTCAAGTGAGCGTGAGATGAGTCTTACTCATCTCTTCTACTGTGTGTCATAATCTTAAGTTTCAAGACGACGTATCATTAAAAATTGACTTTTTTCTTGTTTAAGTGCTATAATCAGGTCTCTGGTGCATCGACCATCCCAGAAAACGTGGGGGAAAAAACCCAGTCATTTTTTGGTAAGCCGTTCTCGGCAGGCTTGTGAAAAAATGAATTTTGCTCCTCCTGTGACATAGAAAGGGGACCTTATTATATTATATTACCACCCCTTAATCTTCAAGTTTCCACCTACGACGTCGCCATTGTGCACAAGTGACAATGGTGTACCAGTTCTAACCCAATGGCGAAAGTTCAAGCAAGGCAAGCTAACTGAACACAGAACACTATTTCCAGTCCCAGCCTCAGAGGAAACGAGAGCAGTGAATATTTTGATTGATTTACTGTATATGACACAGCTCCCACACACATCTATAATTGTAAACACTTTTTTCCCGACTGCTTCTCTTCACAAACATAACCAATTGTTTTTGTAACTTGTAAGCGTAATAAGACATGAAAGAGAAGTATTTTTCGTACTTTGAGGAAATGTGCATTTCATTGTGATAGATATGATAATTAAAATTCGAACAGATGTTGTTTTTTGGCGTAGTACCTGAGGTACGAGCTGTAAAGGCACAGCCCTATTCTGGAAAAGGGGGTGGACAGCAGCCGCCAATTTGCATTTAAAGAGACTAGAAAACAGTGTGTTTCGCTTGCACAAAAAATATGCATTTTGAGAATTATGTAATGGTCAGTGGGGTATTTTGAGCTGTGACCTATTAGGGAATGTGCACCTGAGACTTGTATTGCATCTTGTAAAAAGGAATATAATATGTGCTTTTTATTATTACATGATGTTCATGAATCATCTTGATATCATCTTCTTTTTTATGTTTTTTTATTTTTATTTGTATTGTAGCGTCCGCTTCTCCAAATAAACACTTGTTCGTCCTTCTCCAGGGCTTTCGTAATGAAGTGCCCAACTGCTTTTCAATCAACAGCTTGTTGTCAAGGTAACCACTCCATTAATTCTCATCCTTTCCTGATAATGTGTTCCAGGGCTCCAGAGATCATCCTGGGCTTACCCTTCTGTGAGGCCATAGACATGTGGTCATTGGGCTGCGTCATCGCTGAGCTCTTCTTGGGCTGGCCGCTTTATCCAGGAGCGCTGGAGTATGACCAGGTAAGATCAGCCGGTGATCTCAGATAATGACCTACTTTGTTGTGCCCGGGCGCCGCTAATGGGTGGCATATTTGAGGATAACATCATTTGCTCTTTTTCAGTGCAAGACTTTGTGATAAGTTCTTTCTCAAAGAAAAGAAAATTGATGTCGTTAGTAAAAGCAGGGTTGTGCAAAACTACACAATTTCAGAATCTGAACTGGTGGGTGCCTGTCTCATAAAAGGCGTCTTGTGACTTTTTTAAAAGAGGCTTGAATCTTTTTAACCTGAATTCATCTTTTTAACACAAGTTGCGTGGCAAAATTCAGTTAATGCACAGCATGCTAGTTAAAGACTGAACAGCAGTGGATTTTGGACGACTAGGTTTATCTAGCACCAGCAAGAGCTTTATAAAATTATAATGAAATACTATTTAAATAAACATTAAAAACTATTTTACACATTTTTTTAGGGTCATCCTTGACTCACCCAAATAAAGTTAAAGTTTAATAGGTTAAGCCCAAATTCATTTTGTATTTGTAACTGTATTATTATATATTATATATGTATTATTATTATTATTATTATTATTATTATTATTTCTTTTTTTTTTTCTTTTTTTTTTTTTTTACAAATCAGCCTAGGCTTATCCCATTTAAATATGAAATAAATAAAATAAAATGGTAGCTATATTTTATATAAAAAAATAATAATCATGTTACCATATAATAAAAAAATCATTATAATGAGATAATATAATATAATATGTAATAATTGGACCATTGTGAAACTTGATGCATGTAGATAACTCATTATTTGAGAATTTACAGTAATTTAACTATAATGCATTGTAAATTTTAAATCTTTTTTTTTCTCTTTTTTTTTTTTTAACAATCATGAATTGCATACTATATAAAAAAAAATAGTTTGCAGATTTTGTAAAGGACTAATTTAATTTACATAAAACGTAAATCTTTAGATAACATGGAAAATGAATGGCACATATTTAAAACGAGTGAGTGCATTTACCGTCATGGACCAGTGCTGCTGATAAACCAGATGTCTGAGGTGGTGTAAATGGCGCTTATGACTGTGTAAGAATAGGGTGGTTTGGGTTTGCTGACCACAAACCGCTGAGCTGCCTGTCCATGCCTGCTATGGGTCCAGTTCCACTCCACACAGCAGAATGTATTTATAACCGAAAGCCCCGCTCACACACACCCTCTGCACTATCAGCAGGTTCTCACTTCAACGCGTTCTCTGTGTTTGTGCAGCGCTTTGGCAACCCGATCATGTCACTATAACACCCCTAAGATGCCATAAACACTGCTTGTTTAACACGGTCGTGTTGAGCCTCAGCGCTTGTAAAAGGAGAGGTGGCGTCATTGTCGAGAGAGGAAGAGACGGAGAAGAATGAGAGCAAGCAGCCAAAGAGGGCTTTGTAGTGGCTTGTGTTTTCACTGGTAGAGGCCCACTATGACACAGTCTTTCTGAGAAGCAACAGATTTGCTTGAAGGCGAACGTTGGCTGAGTTCACTGACCAGTAATACCCGGTTTGCCAAGGCAACAAGAACAATGGTGTTTTAACAGCAACTCATGCATTGATGGGGTTGAACTGCTCCTGCCTTTCCTAAAAAGACAGCCCTGCGGTTAACCAAACACTGTTTAATGCCTTTGTCGTGTTGTTTGCATTGTGAGGTCATTGCTTGTATTTATAAAAGGATGCTATGGCAAACAAATCACAACACTAAAAGATCAGAGTTGCTTTTTTGTTCTTAATTTGTTTAAGGCATAGGTAGTTAAAAGGGAGTAAAGTGGAGTAAGGGTTAAAGATCTGAGGTGATAACTCGTTGCTGTGAACTGAGGTCGAGTTAGACTAGTTATTGAAATCTATTCAAAATGAAAACCAGACTGTTTAAGGTCATTGATCATTTCTGGAAATATGTTTTCAGCATTTTGTTGATTGATCAATCAATACAGAGGCCAGTATTTGTCCCTGGAATTGATTTATTTATTTTTATGTTTCTAACTGCACCTCTGTGGTGGTGTTTTATTTCTTTTTAATCCTTTTTAAATGCTTGTTTTTGTCTATTTATTTTTACCTTTCTTTTTTTTTTTTCAAATTCTCTGTGAGCTGTTATTTAAAAAAATAAAGAAATTAAATAATTATAAATGTAATATTATGTAATTAACCATTTAAAAAAAATGTTTTTTATTATTAATATTTGGTAAAAATAAAACTGAATTGGGGGGGGCTTAATGTAATTTTTGTTAAATGTTTAATAAAATACTGTTTCCTGATATTGAGTGATTAGGCTTACTTTTTGATTGATACAATTTTATTTAACCATTTAAAGCTAAACAAAAAATTTAAGCCTAGAAAAAAGAAAGTTTAAAAAGTTTTAAATAACTTAAATTAAGCCCAGACCCTATTTTAAGTGTAGAATAGGAGCATTTGATATGTTGAATGTTAGATGGGCGATAGAAAACTCATTGAAATACACTATGGGGTAATTATTTTACATCCACGTCGTACGTTTATTTTGTGTTTTCGTCACTTTGCGGATAACTTTTTGTTACGTCCAGTGGGATTTGCTATGATCCATGGTTCATTTCAAATTAAAAACTGCATTTCCTGACTAAGGTCAACTCTGCCATTGAGCGAGACACTTAAACCTTAAACCTTAGTCCATGTAGTGAGGTGTGCTATAAATCAATCTGGATTAAAAACATCAGCAAAATGGTAAAGAACACATTTTTCAGTGTTGGATTTCCTGTTCGGTGTGAGAGGATTGACATCTGTTGTGGAGAGATAGAGTGGCCAACATCTTGACTTGGCATCTTAACAAAGCCTTGAGTAGCGGCAGACCCCATACTGTGCTTTCTATCATATTAAATGCAACTCAGAGCTTGAAATAACAACTGAAGTTATTTGCTCATTTTCGTGTCTCTTGTTGTGCTGTTTTAGCGGATTCATGCTGATTGATATCACTGTGTGGTTTGTAGCTTCGGGAAACCTTATTTTTTTTCTCATCCAGATCATGCACAATCACAGGTGACATCAATTAATAGCTGATGCCTACAAATAAATTCAAACCATTTTTATCTTGAGTTAGCACTAGGCCTATGTTAGGAATATACTTGTCGAGACAAAATGGCTTTCTGGTATTTTGGCTATTTTCCTGCTGCATACTTTTATGGACCTGCCTATTCTAGACTAGTCTTATCTCATATTACTTCTCTTGGAATAGTGGAGAAGTACCATGCATGTTTCTTGTTGTAATGCTTTGTGAATCAGTCAAGAATGTTCAGACGGATTTAGCTTAACTTATCAGAAATGGCAGCATTGAGATTCACTAATGCTATAAACATCTCCACAGATTCGTTACATCTCTCAAACTCAAGGGTTGCCCGGAGAGCAGCTACTGAACGCGGGGGCGAAGACGGCCCGATTCTTCTGCAAGGAGTCCGATTCACCGTATGCCACTTGGAGACTGAAGGCAAGCGGCCATTTATCATCCTCTTAACCAGACATTGCTGTCATGAATTTACAGCATAGCACTCTGGATCATGTTACTGTCTGCTCCGCATAAAGTTTTGATGTAAAGTTCTCATGTAATGACTTCAAACGTGCTTCCTGTTTCTGCAGACGACTGAAGAACATGAGACAGAAACGGGACTGAAGTCCAAGGA
Source organism: Enteromius trimaculatus (assembly GCA_032361065.1). Lineage (NCBI taxonomy): Eukaryota > Metazoa > Chordata > Actinopteri > Cypriniformes > Cyprinidae > Enteromius > Enteromius trimaculatus. The sequence continues at coordinate 6,902,966 of JAUMHP010000084.1, forward strand.
GGCGAGGAAGTACATTTTCAGCTGTCTAGATGACATTGGACATGTATGTTTTTACTTGCAACTGCTTGTTATACATCATGAGGGGGAAAAAATTAATTGAGGAATTACTAGTATTAGTAGTAGCATAAGTAGTAACAGTAGTAGTATATGTTGTGGTTAATAATATTAATATTAGTAATAATAATAATAATAGTATACAGGAATAATATTAACAACCCTTTTAAAGCATTATTATATAAAATAATAACTATTCTAATTATAAATGATTAAATTATTATATTTTAGTTAATATTTATTAATGATGTTGTTTTCATTATATATATATATATATATATATTGCAATAATTACAATGTATATACAATACTGTAATTATATTGGAATAACAATATTGTATGTATATATTACGCAATGGTGTTTTATTATATTAATTTTTATAATATATATTATATCAATAATTTAAAACATTAATTACAACAACTATCATTACTAGTATACATTATGGTTATTATTAATAATAATAATATACAGTAATATTAACCAGACTTAAATAATAACATATAAAATAATGATTCTAATATAAATATTATTTGATTAAACTATAATATACAATAAAGTAAATAAATATAAAATAATGTTGTTTTTACATATTATACATACTATTAAATAAACATTAAAAATACAATTATATAAATGTAAATAATAATAATTCTTATTTTTTATACTAATTCATCAGGTGAATCTCATGCTCAACATGGAGGGATGTGACCAGTTGTCAGAGAAAGCTGACAGGAGAGAATTCGTGGACCTGCTAAAGATGATGCTGATGATTGATGCCGATCAGAGAATCGCCCCTTCAGATGCACTTACCCACCCTTTTGTCACTATGCAGCACCTGATGGATTTCCCTCATTGCAACCAGTATGTCCAGACTTCTTTAATGCCCGATTCACTGCTTGTTTTCTCTATGTGTGGTTGTTCTCAAGGAACGTGTCTCCAACAGTGTCCAGTCTTGTTTCCACATCATGGACGTGTGTCACTCAAGAACCAGCATGTACGATACGATCAACCGCAACAAAGCACCCCCACTTATGAAGCCTGTAACGCTTCCAAGTGCTCCAAATATCACCGTCGCCTTCAACAAAATGCCATCTGTCCACTCTCAGGTAAAAGCACACACTCTGAAAAGGCTTGGGGTTTAAGTGTGAGCAAGAAGATGACAGATTGTTCCTGTTCCTGATTGTTGATCTATGTACCTTTCTGTTTTAGACCATGGCGCCGTCTGCTCCACCTGTAGTGCATCCAGGAATTCCCATCCAGACAGGAAGTGCCCAATTTGGGTGTAACGAGTCCTTTCAGCAGGCACTCATTTTATGCCCTCCTGCTCTTCAAGGTAGTAGAAAGCACATCAAAATATATTGTGCATAATTTGAATTAGGGATGCTTGATTAGCATTGCAATTTTTCTATAAGTCTTGTTATTGCAAAAAAAAAAAAGTTGTAATACTTTTTAGGGCTTCAGAATTTCACCAAAACTTTATTATGTTTCAAAAACTCTAGTGATTGCCATTTTAAAATGTGATTTATAAAAAACAATACAATTGTACTTTGAAGAGCTGTAGAATCTGGCCTAAAAAATTGGGTCATGATTATGATGATAATTTTACTTGAAAAAAATAATAATTGTTGTTATTAGGATTGCTATTGCTGTTATTGCTAAATTAAAATATTTCTAAAAATAAGAAATGCTACTTTTTGGTAATTTTTAGTAATCATACATTTTTCACTTTTTCAAACAAATAGTATTATTAAATATTCTAATATTAAAACGGTAATTTTACACTGCTAATATTTATGTCTTTATTTTCAAACATTAAACCGTAAAGATCTTAAAGCTCCTCTTTTGTTGACGGCAAAGCTTTTATGATTGTAGAATAATCAATATGGTTATGAAATAATTATGATAATATTAATTGTACTGTAAAATGAAATAACAATATTGTTTTACTCTTATTGTTATTAAAATAAAATAAGCAAACAATAACAAATATTTTTTAAATGAGAAACATTGCAAATATGTAGTTGTAAATGAAAAAAAAAATACAGTATTTAAGAAAATAATACTAATATAATAGTTTTATTTTACATTTAAACAATCAAGCTTTTCCTAAAGCTTCTCTTTTGTGAACAACAGCCAGTTTATAGAGTTGCATTTCAAGTTGTTTCATTCTTAAATGCATGGTATAGGTGACGCATTCCTATTGCAAATGTCGAATTTATTTAAATTAATCTTGCAGCCCTTATTAATTATTGAAATTAAGCATTACTGTTGATTTTCACTGTAATAAATATTGAGTGGGGCTGATTTGGTTGTTTGACTTTTACAGGAATCCCTTCAAACCCAAATCAGCCAGCAGGATATTCGGTTAGAATGGAGAACACTCTTCCTCTGGTGACCCAAGCCCCAGCAATCCAGCCTTTACCCATGAGACCAGGAGTTATAGCACAAGTGAGTCCTCGTTTCACAAGATTATGTTGAAAACTAATGGAAAACAGCTTAGGGTTGTTATCCACATTGATGTACCAGTTTCAATATTAAACTCGAAGCCAGATAAATTACAAAGGTTTAGCATTGTCCTTTTTTGACCTTTCAGCAGCCATGGTCCAACAGAACTCCACAGATCCTGGTGCCAGCTTGGCAGCAGGTCCCGCCACCTGCTACGAGCTTGGCATCCGATACAGTGGTTGGACCGCAGAGGCGAGGAGACTGGGGGTAAGAAGATCAAGGAGGAGCCTCACCTCAAATATCATGTGCTGCATTTCGCTGACCTAAAATGTGTTGTTTTTATGTCCGTTAAAGGAAAGTGCGCCCACACAGCAGCCATTACAGTTCGGTGATGCCCCAGCCTATTGTTCCCAACCAAATGGCTGTGTCAGCCCATCAGCCTATAAACATTGGCATTGCTCATGTGGTCTGGCCTCAGCCTGCGTCTAACAAGAGAAACAAACCCAGTCAGAACAGGTGAGCTACAGCCTACAGGCATTGGCAGGGCCTCTCCATGCAAACCTTATGATACTCTTGTTGGGCACATCATTTGGGCTTTTACTCCGTTTCACCAAAATGCAAAGTTGAGCTGTTTTTTATCATTCGTGCTGCTTTTTAGGAGCATGAATGTCTCGCACTACACGGACACACAGCCCTCAGTGTGTCCGTCACCAAAGATGGCGAACAGGTTGACGAGCGCGGAGCCACAGAAGAGCTCTCCTGACAGAGAGGTGCAGGCCCAGGTGAAACCGGAACCGGAGCAAGTGGAGGAGGAGGGTTGCTGTAAGACGACGGTGGCCAATCAGCAGCGAGAGTCTATTATTAGAGAGTTGCCCAGCCCAGCAGTAAGCGTCATTAGCATAAGCAGCGGCACAGATGAAGAGGAACAAGCACAGAGGTGCTCCCTTAACAAGTGAGTTGAACTTCAGTTGTGCACAAGTTTTGGGAGGGTTTGTTTTGGTTATATACAGCAACAAAATACTGAAATATTATAAAATGTAATTTATTCCTGTAATGGCAAAGCTGAATTTTCAGCATAATTACTCAGTCTTTAGTGTCACATGATTCTTCAAAAATCATTCTGAAATGCTGTTTTGCTGATGAAAAAGCATTTATTATTATTGTTATCAATGTGGAAAACAGCTGTGTTACTTATACTCTGTCATTAAAAAAAATAATACTAAACTAGACCCTATGAAATTTTTTTTTTTTTCCTTTTTCAGATTGTTTTAAATAATTTTTTTGACTCCTGTTTCTTTTCCCCTTCCACTATTTTAATGGTTAAATTCAATTTTATTAAATTCAATTGTCAAAAGCATGTTTAATTAACTGAAACTTGGACCGTTTAGGAGCAATTTATTAAACTTTTAACAAAAATTTTGAGGGCCCTATGAAATACGTTTTTTTCCTCAAATGTAATTTTATTTTTACCAAATTCTGTTTTCCATTTCATTTTCTTGGATTCTATTTTGATGGTTTAATTATATTTTAATAATTACAGTTTCAAATAAAAACTCAATCTTTAATTGACTTGTATTAGTAGACTTGTATTTTTAAAAAAACATATCATAGATTAAATCATAGAACCATATCAAAATTTATTTATTTATTTATTTCAAATTAGAATCTTTTGTATCAATTTCTTTGCAGTTTTCTATATTTTTGGTCAATTTAATGCATCATTGCTGGATAAAAGTATTATTAAATTACTTACCTGATTAAATATATTAATATATTGTAGGAGTGGTGTGATTTTATTTCACTCACAAACAGATTAGCCAATCATAATGGAGGTAATTTGCATATAGAAGTCTTAATGGTGCAGTAGCACTCTTTATAACTCTGAAGGTCAGTGACAAGGTAAATGTATGACTTTTTGACCAATTATATTTCAGGGAAATAAACAATATGCTGCAAAAAATACTGTCAATTAAATTTTCGATTCGGTTTAGCATGCACACATATAGCTCTCATAGCTAAATTGAGTTGTGTGTATTCTTTGACAGGTGTAAGGGCAGTCCGGAGTGTGAGGCATGCACAGGCTCTCTGAACATGGAGCGAGTGTGTTCCCTCAGCAGTCCTGATAGCAGTCTGAGCACCAGCTCCTCAACCTCAGCACAATCTAGCCCCTCACCATGCAAAAGACCCAGCAGGTGCGGTTTTTCATTTTTAAAATCGGCATAACTGTAAGGTGATGTTGAGTCTGCATGTATTTTGATGCGGGTTGTTTTCTCCTGTGACGTACTGCAGTATATCAGAAGATGATGGCCATGAAAGTGGGTGTGAAACAGTAGATGGCTCGCCCCCTTCAGATTCCTCCCTAGGGCCCCATGACAGCCCTTTCCCTGAAAGACGCTTCCTGACCAATCAGAACCAGAACCAGGAACCCCAGGCCAGGCGCGGACACCCCAACAAAGTGCAGAATAAACCTGCAGTGAGGACCGTTGTGGTGCCGCCCATGAGAGTGCTGAATAAAAACCATCATCCCAACAATGAGCAGCACATAATCGGCACAGGTATGGAAGGATAAGTAGGGGAAAGAAACAAGGGAAATGTATGGAAATGAAATGGAAATTGAGCAGTTGTTGATGCTTAAAATCACATTCTGCGTTTAATACAATCCGATTTGTACTAAGAAAAAAAAATCACTTAAATTTTTCTTTCATAAATAATCATAATACTCTGTTTGGACATTTTATCATCTTCAATTTTGAAAAATATGCTGCTTCGTAGTTTGGTGGATATTTTTGATACTTATTTTCAAAATTTTGAATTAATACTTTAAGCTAAATAAATGAATATTGCCATGTTAAAAGATGAAATTCACCAGCACCTCTTGCAAGCAAAATACATTTTAGATACGTCATGTGAAAAGTAGAAAATCACTATATTTTGTAAATTAATATTATTTTAAATGATGCAAAGTAAAAAAAGAGGAAAGTAATAAAAGGATTTAAAAAACTTGCATTGGTTTGAGGTTCTGAATTTTTAATTTCTTATTCATATTATATACTTAAATGGCTTTACATGACATGAGTTTGGAGTATAAATGTGCAAAAACTAGTGCTTTCTTACAGTTTTTTTGTAATATTTAAGTGTCACAGCTATTCCCAAAAAACATGTTTTAAGGTGTATCCTAGTGTGATCCTATTATAAAAAGATAAAATGATTTTCTGTCACAGTTTGAAGAGCTTAACTGCTTTTGTCAAACCCACAATGTTCCTTTAATGTCTTGTGCAGGTTTATGTACAACTGTTTCATGACACACTGTTTGCATTTCATTTACGTCCACAGCTCAGATTTTAAATAGCTATATAATGAAAACCTAAACTTGACTTGCTGTCACTTTTGAAAGTTGCTGCTCGTTCTGATCTACTTTTTTTTATGTTTGTGTTCTATACAGATTGGTTTCTCTAAATGTATTTTTTCCCCCAGTCTCTAATTGGGCCATTAATAAGAAGTTCCATCGCACAACCAATTTGTTTAGTGTGGTCACAGCCAATGTTTACTTTACAGGTCATAGGAGAGAAACAGGAAGTTGTCACAGAGGCTATCGCAGGTGATTATGGGTATAGCGTGCACTGCGACCCAGTGTCTTGTGCGCGACATCCCAGTGTTGAGTGAGACCCTTTCGGTTTGAGCTTCCTCTCCCATACCTGATCTCTTCATTCCCGTCTTCATTTTTACTCTGCGTGTTGACTGCCCTAAATTAATTTACTTTTTGTTTTTTTTTTTGGAAAATATTTCCTGGCCTCCCCCTTTCGTACCAAAGCATATCTGTCCTGTTTTCTTACGTGGAGCCAATGCTTTGTTTTGGACGCATGCTATGAAAGAAATATTGCTGGACTAGTAAACTCTTTCAGATGCTTCTCATGGCACTTCATCCTGGCAACATGTTTATTTTGGGGTGTCCATGGAAAGTTCAAGGAGAGTTTATGTTTTAGATACATTGCTATCTAAGTTGTTTTATGTTTTTCAACCTCGCAGTTCATACTTGTTGGTTTTGATGTTTAATTGATTTTCTTTTGAACAGAACGTCAGTAAATACTGGCAGCTGATTCAGTTCATACAAGCTGCAGTTCTTGTGCCAAACTGCAAATGTTAATGTATATAAGCTGAAGCATTTAAGTTTAATCATCTTTGTTAGGCGTTTGATTTAATGATCACTCACCTTTTGGTCTTTTGTACTTTCTGCAGTCTTAGAATCCTCCTGCCAGTCCAGAGGTCGCTGCGGCCCAGGACGACTGAGCCACCTTTCCACTCCCACGCTGCCCCGTCAGCAGAAACTGAGCTCTTCATTCCAGCCACAGCCGCCAGGCTTTGGCCAGGTATGTCATTTTGGCTTTATGTAATATTGTCCAAATTGAAAATGTCGAGAAATGCGTTCATTCTAAAAGTATCACCACTACGTGTGTGTGTGTGTGTGTGTGTGTGTACATACAATATGTACAAGTCAGAATAAGATTGGATCGTTTTAATCCCCTATGGTTTACACTTGGATGTCCATCCCAACTAAAAGATTTGTCACTACTTTTTAGAAAAAGAATGATAGTTTCATTGCATAAGACCTTTATTCCCCAGCTGGGAATGTGTTCTTTGCAAGTCCACCATATGGAGAAAAAAATCCCAGAATATTTTTCGCAAAAAGGTTTTGTAAAAAGTCAAACAAAAAGGCGTAAACATCTTGGAAGACATGCGGGTGACATATTTTAATTACATCCTTTAAACTGTTGGAACAAAAATGACATTGTTTTGTTTCCTCCCGCTCAGGTCCAGCATTATGGGTCGTGCCACAAGGAGTGGAACGGCAACTACCGGCAGCCGCGCCGGCCACAGGCCTTCATCCCTCCCACAGTTCACGGCCCCACCTTCCCACTTCCCCACGGCAGCCCCACACACTCGGCCGGTCACCCGCCACCTACCGCCCTCCTCTCCTTTCCACCTTCCGCTCCCGTGGCCCACCTCTTGCCTTCGCCGTGCCAGCCGCCGGCCCCTCGTCCCATCTTGCAGCCCGCCTACAGCCTGGTGCACCACCAGGGCATCAGCGTGGGCATCAACCACAGGCTGCTGCCCTCCCCCACCCTGCTCCCACAGGGCCAGTTCAAAGCCCTCTTTCCCCCACACTCCTATGTGGCGTCACCCGCCTACGCAGGCTTCCCCCTCAGCCCCAGCAAACTCAGTCAGTACCCATACATCTGAGCTGGAGCCCGCGGCAGCCGCGTACACGCAGCCGGCACTGAGCCGCCCCATCTTTCTTTTCTTATGAAGTTTCACAACAGTGATGATGATGCAAATTGAGCTTTATAGATATCATGGAGAATAAATCGAACGAATGCGTGAGCGAGCGAGTGGACACAAAACACACAAACTCACTTTAAATGTGTTTTTTGCACATTTGATACAACAGAATCCCTAGTCGCGAGACCCTCGGTGGAGGGCCGCAGCAGATCCCCTATGCTATTTTTCGATAATGCCTTCTGACACGCGTATTAAACCCTCTCGTTCAAGCCATCGCTGTCTCAAGTGTGTGTTCGAGTCCCCCTTGTGGCAACCTGGTGTTACCTGTCCGTATTTTTCCGTAGCTCCTCAGTGTTAAATCTCCTTTAGCCCGGTGTTGAAAAGGTTCTGTCACGCTGCATGTCTCTGCATGGGCAAAAACCAATGTAGGCCTTTGTTAAAAAGGCAAACATTGGTGGGGTTGGGGAGCCTGCAAACCGTTGCTTTTCGCCCTCTGTGTATGTGTTGTACGACTTGCTGCATTGACTCCGTTGGGGTTCAATAAACAGTGCCTTAAAATACATGTTGTTGCAAGTTACCCTGAGTCCCACATGCAGTCACGCGTGTACCGGACTGCAGCACTTGAAAAACTTTCAATCGTTCTTTGTGATTTTTATATTAGGGCTGTTTCATACCATAGATCTTTGTTTGTTTGTTTTTTGTCGTGCTTGGTGCAGTAGCGCATTCGTTGGCTTACATAATCTCTACATCGGTGTCTTTTCTACTTATTTAAATTCATCTCTTGGGGTCGCGACGAGAGGTTTTGTTCGGAAAGCACGGCCGAATAGGTCTCTAAAATCTGGCTCACGATTTGCCCTTTAGAACAGGCGGAATGTTTTGTTTTGACGCCTTAGATGATTTGCGCATTATTCGGAAACAGTCCTTTACGTCTGGTATTTACAAGGTGGATGTATTGCGCGGAGTGGTAGCAGAGTTTGATTTCTTCGAGGATAACGTGCTTCGCCGTAGCAGAAGCCGATGAACTATGTATAGAAACGTTCGAGTACTTTCATATTTGATAATCTGTTTCTACTCTAATAGTATTTACACTGTTTAATGAAACTGCAATACAATCCATCATTTTCGGGGTGTGTTTTTCATTTTCTTTCCATCGATTCCATGTTATTTTTAGAGTTAGAAGTGTTATCGGTGTTGGATTTGTATCAGCAGATAGCTCTTTGATGATATTGTATGGTTTCATGTTTGCTTTGTGCAGAATTATTCAGTATTGAGTATCCAACTGTAAAGTCTATCATTGCTGGTGTATTCAGTGCTTCATAAGACGAGAGTTGATCGTGTGCAATTTTCTTCATAGATGCATGTGACAAGATTGGATTGTTTTGTATTCCCTCTCTCACCATTTATTTGCTTTTTTGACGCTGGCTGTTTTGATTTCAAACATTCCGTCAGGGAGAAATAGCTTTTTTTTCTGTGTGAATTTATTCTTTTTTTTTTAATGTTATTAGATTTGAGTTTTTCCATTTATAGGTGCATCCTTACATTTATGCTTCGCTACACCAAAGACAGTAATTCTTTTCTTAAGCAGAGTAGCTACTGTTTAGTGTAGACCTCGAACGTAGTGTACTTGAGGCCGTATTTAACAGAAAAATCTATGTAAAAATGTTGAGGTTGATGTTTAGCTTTTTCGGGCAAGTTATGACTTTGTTTCATTTATTCTTGAATGTATCATAGATAAGCTGCTATATACTGATTGCCACTTCATAATAGCTGTGAAATTAGATGATTAACTTTGTTCTTAGCCTTCTTATTTTTATATATGTCTAATTACCTTGAAATAGAAGTGAGATGATGATTTTTTTTTTTTTTTTTTTTGCCGTTTTTTTTTGGGTTTTATCGTACTGACTGGCATCAGAAGCATTTTAATGCCTCTCTCTGTTGTTGCTTTCTTTTTTTTTGAAGTGTCATTGTAACTACTGTATTGCAAGTAATGGAGATTTTTGGGGTTTTTGTGTGCGTGGGTTTGTGTTCTTTTACGTTTCGTTTGCATCAGTGTTTTATCTGTTGTTATCTTGGGGCTAATCTTGCGTATTAGATGCATATTGGTGTATATCTATCTTAGTACGTATATTTGCATTTTGTTAAAGCATAGCTTGCAGGATAGATTTAACTTGTTGTTTTAAGCATCAATATAAATTCTCTATATTCAACGACCCATTTCAGACTTATTAATTTCAGTCATTCTATTAGCACTTGATACTTTCGATAAGCTAGCCAAAAATTCGGGTTTGGGCAAAAGTCTCTCATCTCAGTAACTACAGTGCTTCGAATTGTTGTTTTTATTTCATTTCCCCCATTGTAATTGTACATGAAATAGCATCAGGTCTATTAACGTGTTTAGAAATGAATAAAAGATGCATGTTTGCTAGTGTTAAAGCGGACTGTTCTAAATTACTAGGGCATCCTTTCTCAATATATAGATGTGTTCGTTCTCGCACCGGTCCAGTCTCTTTAAAGCGAGCGACACTGCGTTTAGTGCCTTTGAAATGTGCTTCAGACCTTTATATCCCTTTTACAAACACTGCCTGCCAGCCTCTTCCTCTCTTTCATGCTCCCTCGGGCGATGTGAACGAGGACTGAAAGCGTAACTGCAGTGTTCTTAGTCGTAACTGAAGTGCTGTTACCAACCAGTTGCTTAAAAGTAGACATCCTGTCGGATGTTGATCACCTGATAACCAATAGCGAGCGTAACTTGATAGTCATGCAATGCAGTAAACACCTTTAAGGTAGAAACATGGAGGTTTGTTTCTCAAAATTGTGGAAAGGAAATCCAATCATGCTTGATTGATCTATATTTTTATGACCAACGACAAAAAACAATAATAAAATGATATCAGGGATTGTTATGATTATTATTATGCTGACAAAACACCCAAGACACGTTTTTCTCGTATTTGGGGAGCTATACATGATGCACTGTGAATGTAAACCATCATTTGTCAAGTAGACTGAACATTGCCCTTTGTTATCAGAGTTTATTGCTTTATCGGAGCCGACGTCATGGAGATACAGTCCAAAAAAAGTGGTGTGGTTTTTCACATTATGTCCCTATATTTTATATTTAGCATGTAGCACTAGAGACGAGTACTGAATTGCTACTCATGTGCACATTATATGAATTCAATGCATTAATTCACCACAAGTAAACATTTCAGAGATGTTTTCGTTCTGACAAGGTCTACCAAACCCAAAACTAACGAGAGAGAATCCTATCGCAATCGCTAAGGACGGAAGGATCTGCAAACTAAAGATTGAAATGTTTTCCAAACTCCCAAACCAAACAGATCTTGTTTTAGTTTTTCTTGGATTCATGTTTTTCTTTTAGACGTTTTTGTACAGTTAATTCAGGGTCCATGTATTTGTCCTATGTGCTACTGTGTAACACTTGCCGTAAGATTTGGGTTGGATTGCTTTAGATCTATTTTTAACTCTTCTGCAGATTATATTTTAGTAAAAGTTAAATCTCACTGCAAGTTATCCGTAATATATAGACTTAAGAGCGAACAGACTTGATTTACTAAATCTGAACTGTTACTGTTTTCATATTTGTATTTTTTTTTTGTGGCTTTCTGATTTCTGTTTGCTTTTGATTTCTATGCTACATTAGTTTGCCATGTAGCCACTGCACTGTGCAATATTCACTATATGAGGACTGGGAAACCTTTTTTTGTTTTTCCTTTTTTTTTTGGATGTAATGTCTCTTACAGTTTGCGGTCGTATTTCTCTCTAGTTCTCAGTGATTTATATGTGACCAAGCCTTATGTACTTTGTCACAAAAAGCGGGTTTTCCTGGTGACTATTGGTGAGTGTCAAATTAAAGAAATTATGGTGTATTGTCAAAATTCACTTTGAATTAAAATATATATTGCTGCAGGCACAAATTGTTTGTCTTTATTTTCTACTTATTTGAGATCCCTTTCGAACTTGATGGATGTTTCAATTCACACAAAATACAAGGGGGTTTATTTTCTGCACATTCTGTTTTGTTGTGTATTATATTTACTACTATATTTACTTATTAGATTTATTTTTATAATGCTATTTAAAATAAACCAAAAAAATATGGTATTGGAGAACCGAACCTGACAAATGACCAAACAACAGAAGGAACTGGGCTTGAGTAGAAATTGACGAAATTGCGCCATCGTGTGGGTGGAATCCAAATCTTTATGACGTCTGCTATGAATGCTTCCGGTTGTTATGTAACAGACACTATATGAGCACACAAGGACATTTATTCAGTTAAAACCTTTCTGTATTGTAATACCCGGGTAATTATTTGGAAATTCCTTCATGCTGCAGTTATGCTGAAGTTATTGTTTACTTTAAAATGTGTAGCATTTTAACTGCACTATTTAACTATAAATAATGAGAGGCCACTAAAAAACGCCCATATTAAGATGATATCAACATTAAATTTTGCCTTTTAAACACCTTGCGGCATAAAAGAAACTTTGAAACTTTATTTTTTTGAAGGTATTGCAACATAAAATATTACATTATGACTTGGTTGCAATAACTATTATGATAACTTCAGATTAGTCACACGTTTTGTAATATACTGATTAATGACATAACAAAAAAAAGTAATAAAATGTGTAAAATCTTAAGGAATGTCGTTGTGACCCATAATAACAGGCAGTATGATGTCGAGGGCCAGATCCAGGTTTTCATTGGCGTGTACATTGGCACCAGTCATCCTCATGCAAACCCAGCAGAGGTCGTCTTCCTCACGCGCATCAGTCTTTATAATAACGCGCCTCATCACCAGTTTGCCTGCATACGCTGGCTTGGAGACGCGATATTTTTTCCGAATCAAAAGCGGCCGGTTTTCCGTCGCAGCATCATTGATATAATAGCGATATTTTAGGATTGACGCTGCTGGATTCCTATGCTTGAATATGCGTTTTATGAAGCGCGATAGACAACCTGCTCCTGTAACGCGCGCGTGATTGATGTGGTGGTCACGGATGCTTCTGAATGCGCTTTGCAGACGCATCCCCTTTAAAGTTTCAATGCTGACATAGAGCAGAAAAACAGTGGAGAGAAGACCTCAGTTTAAGGGACTGGAAAGGATAGATCAAATGTCTTTTTCGGGACCTTTCGGCCTATTGCTGAATTTATCTCTAGCCAGATGGCCCCAAGAAATGCGCGTAACAATTTCTACATTTTGGGCTCCGGTAGCGGGAATGGCAACGCTGGAACCCAAGGCATGTCGGAATGGATAGGCTTGTCCTTGTGCCGAAAATGTGTCGACTTGGACGGAGTGTGGACCAAGTGTCTGATATCTATTGGAATTACATTGCTTCTGGTGCCCTCCATATTTGCCATAGACGGTGAGATATATATATATATATATTTTGGGGGGTAATTTTGTTGACAACCTGTTTGAGTGTCCAGGTTCCAAACCTTCCTTTCCCAAAAGGTTCTTTTGTATATGTTTAATTTTTGAATTTGCACGTTTGAATTTGAATTTGCAAATTCGAATAATTTCAGTAGAACTATTGTTTGGAGGTTCTAATTGTTGAACGCAATGCGGAATATAAACTGTCCCTCGTGTGTGTTCTTTTAATGAATCATTTAGATAAAACAGACCTTATATGTTGGTTTAGATATCAACCGCTTGTGTGTTTGTATTGTCTGCTATGTGTTTCGTTCCCTGTGGCTGTTTGCGAGCAGAACAGCAGAAGCTCTCAGACAAAAACAAGGCGCAGGTAGCCCTACACCACTCTAGTCTAAAGCACTTGTGTATAAACAGCATGTGACGTCTGATCGCGGCGCTCGGTGCTGCAGTGCTTGCTCCTCGGATATATTTTTTTATTATTCATTTTCAGTGCTTGCTGATTTTGCGCACTCGCGAAGGGAACGTGGAAAAGTAGCTGAGGTGAAGGAATTTGGAGTATTAGATTGATCTCGATTCGAATCGTTAGAATTACCAAAAAGATGAATTGATTCATTTATTTTCAGTTATGTCGATTCGCTATACAATCGACTGATTCGCTAGATAATAATATTAAATTAAAAACTAAATGAAAAATCACCAGTCTGTTCGAGATTCTTTTAAATCGCTCGCAAACAATAAAACGGCTATTTTGTTCATCCACATTGGTAGCCTAACGTGCACTAAATGTTTTGTTTGTTGATTTGATTGACAAACTACATGTTTTGTTCATTCAGTTAGTTAACGAACGAGATGAATGGCGTTAAAAGTGGGACAAAACAGCGGAAGCGCGTGAACTATTACGGTGGCCTGCTGTAGGCATAACGTCAGTGACAAAAACTCGCACGTTAAAACCTGAAGAAATGTCAAATTCCAAACTCCAGTACATATATATATGATTGTGTGAACACATTAGCACGCTGCGAGGACAAATAGCAAAACCATACAGCAAGCGTAGCCTAAAAAACGCGGTCAAGACATATATAGTTAAATTTGTCTATGTGACATTAGTGGTTTAACCATAATTTAACAATAGCCCAACTTAATGTGTGCAAAAATAACAATTCGTTTCCTCTGCTTCAGGCCTGTGCCATTTTGGGGAGTAAGCTATCAGGACTCATGTGTATGCTATGATCTAAATGTAAACAATGTATGCGCCTGATGATGCTGACACTGAACATGCATGTGCTGTGCTGTTTACCTTCAGATTAATCCACGTGTGTACATTGTTTAAGAAGTTCTTACTGTACTTACTGTTTGAATGTGGTGGTGTCTATGCAAGATCAGAGCGCTCTTTAAAAAAAAACCGCTGTCACTTTCACAATTTAGAACAGATTGCTTTCATATTCTGTGTGAAGCGTACCTAAGACACCAATGACAGAACATCAAACTCACTCAGTTCAAAAGCAAAACCACTAGTGCACCATTTGAACAAAAATTGTGTATGAAAACACACTAGAACAATTTGTTCAATTAAATTAACTGCAAACACAATTTGCTTCAGATGGCAACTGCAGTTACATTTTAAAGCTGTAATTCATTTTGAAAGCCAAGGCAAAGATTTCTCACCATAAAATGTTTTAACCATAAACCAACATTCTCACAATCTTCCAGGAACCAAGAGGTGTTAACTGTGTCGAAATTACATAAGAAGGGGTCTTGTGATGATTCATATCTACAGTTGAAATGCATCAAATTTTTATATTTTTATCCTTTAAAAAAAAACGTATTTTAGACGCTATACTTTGTGTTAAATAACTAAACTCTTTAATGTTGCTGTGTGGGTGTTTGCAACACAAGGGCTGAACGAGTCATGGCAAATGTGACGTCTTTCTCTCTTTTGACCACCAGAAATGTATCTCTATATTTTTCCCCTCTTTGAAAAAAAGTCATAGAAGCGCTGTTGAGAATCTGTTTTACTGGATAAAATGAGAACGCAAAGAGTATATTTGATTTACTTTTACTTCTCAGAACCCTGCAACCATTTACCAAACGAGTGAATACGTGGCCATGAAATATAGCTTTTGAATTATTTTATTATCTTGCTTGCAGAAACTGCGGAGAAACCGAACTTCGGCACAGCCAGTAAAAAAACATTATAAGTGGTCAGTGTTAATAGTTGACTTCTGAATGATACAACTAACCGATCAGAAGCAAGTATTCTAAAAAGCTGTGAAACTATTGATTTCCAATCTATGTCAGCGACAGTAGCAAAGCGAGTCCGTGTTGTTGGCCTTCTGCTGACATATCAACTGTTGTACCTATTCCTAATATCCTTGACCTTTGACCCCATCCCCATTCCTCTTCAAAATGATACCCAAATGTAGACGTTTCTAGTGTTGCATTAATACGGCACTTCCATCCCCATTCACTTCTCTACTAATGAAAAGTGTTGCGATATATCAGTAGCCTTTGCCTGGGGACCAAATGCGCATTTAACCAAAAAATGATTTAATTTGTGCAAACAACTTCAGCGTCGATTATGCGAACTAACCCCAGGCGCAACGTCCCTTTCTCCAAACAGCACAGATATCAAAAAAGGCAGATTAGATTTTCTAAAGCTAGAATTACAAGATAAATGCATTTCTAAAGCTAGATATACACCAGATTAGTTTTTTAGTTTTTTCCCAGGCACGCAGACATGCATCGGTCTGGACCATAGGCTTAATACACCGAGGTAAAGAGCCTATGCCTTTTCATTCATAAAACCGCCATTGTCCTTTTGGCTTTGAGCGGGGGCTATGGCGTATGGCCAGACACACTTGTGGCTTGCTGAGGATGAGGCATCTCTCCTCAATGCCCCTACAGTGATGCTCCTGCTAGTCAACAGGAGCCTGCTGTGCTATGTTGCCATGGGAACTGATCTCAATTTTTTTTAACCGGAGTGGAAAGAGTGAGTGTATTATCAGAATGACAGTGATGAACTGCTCCGTTTGATTTTCAAAGGCCTTTTTGTGGCCTCAGACCCGCAGTGACTGGGTTCAGCAATTAGTTGAACAGAACTAAACTGGATTCATGCTTTAATTGACTATTTCGTGGGGATGTTTTGTCACCTGTCAGGTGAAAGGTTGTGTGTAACGGAGGAACCAAAGCCAAGTTTAAACGGAGTAGGCATAGTGTTTTTTTCCCTGTGGTCTGGGTGTAATTATTAAAGCGGGTAACTTGGTGCTTCTTAAGAAATCTATGGTGGATTGGTTTAATAACTCGCATTTAAAAAAACACGGACCAGTCAATCTGATCCTCTTAAAATGTTTGAAGCATCACTGCAAAACCCATCTGTTCACCCTCAAGAGGAGAACTGCGTTAAAAAAAAAAACCATGCAATGACAACAGCGGGAGTCTTTGATTCACAGCCATGTACTGTTCAAATGACTGAGAACAAAGGGAGAGCTCTTTACATTGTTAATACTGCCATTAATATGATTTGCAACATAAAAGACTTGCGGTATAAAAAAATATGACATTGCTGTGAAATATTGATATGCTTAAAGTCGAGGTTGGCACAATATTATTACGTATTAACTAGGCCTGTCAATCGATTATAAACTGTTAGCAAATTAATTACATTATATACTGATTTATTCATCAGAAGGTATTGTATATTAATATTTACAAAGAAGATCATATGAAAATGTGCAAAACTGTACATTACTGTTTTGTAACAAAACTATATTATTGTGAGAGAGGGGTTAACATTAAATTGCCAAAATGACTTTAGGAACGCATTTTTCTCTAAGGCTGTAATAATTTATAGTATGAAATGTATGTTATAAAGTGTGGTACTATAAATTGAAATAATAATATTGTAATTAATATCAATGATTTAAATCACTATTAATGAACAAATAATACAAATAATAATTAATGATTCTAACCACCCCTAAAGTTTATATATTATAAATAATTAATTAAAATTAAAAATATAAAAATACGAACATATTATTTAAATAAATAATAATATTTTAAGCACTTGCCAACCCAGAATGTTTATGGAAAAATTATGTAAACTGTAATTTAAGCTTTTTGGTTTTTAATTAGTTGTAGATGTTTAATGCTATGACTGAAAATTAAATGAATAGCAACAGTAATAGGAATGCTAGCAATAATAATAATCTTTTTATTTATATTGATCTCTAATAATTAACAAATAGTATAACAATTCATAATTTGAATACGTCTCCAACCAGACGGAACACTGAAGGAATATCAATACAGTGCTGCCTTTCCGTTATTTCTGTGTAAATTTCCAATGTGGCGCACAGATGTCAAATGCCCTGCACAGTGCATCAACGAAGGTGAAAAACCTAAATAAAGAGCATGATTTTATTACTCTAAGCCGTTCTTAAGCCTTTTGGCTTGTGCTTTAACCATCCATTTTGTTTGTCTTTACACCCTCCATAGAATTGCATTAGAGCCGGAATAAGCTTTGTTAGCACCAGGATTCTTTCCAGAGGGTCAGCTCCTGCCAGGAAAAAGATCCAGCACACCCCAACTACTGTTGAAACGCTAAAATATCACATTTTAACAACTAGACGTGTGGCGCCTCAAACTGAAGCACAATTACAGTTTCCAGTAGGACAGAAGTCGGTCTTTTAATGCGCATTTCTCTCAGTCTAATTACTGCCATTGGAGTCCTGAACCAGTTAATTATCTGCTGATGTCAGCTATGACCAAAGCAGCAGATCTGCTTCCCTGACCGACCGTTTTCACAGCTGACATGTTCTCATTTCCGACGATTCCATGCTTCATTAGCCAAACAGTCCGTGTGAAAGTTGATTATGTCGAGTCTGAGGCACTCGCTCTGTTTCCATATATACATTACCAAAGGTTATTTTTGTCCTGCTTCTTTCTTATTTGGCATGCGCAAATTCACGAGGGTGCTAAAATCCTTACCCTGCCGATTCGTATCGACGTTTCTCTGTCGTTGTAACAAATGTATGGTGATTATGCTCTTCTATAACAGCATATAGTCAAAGATGCTGAAATAACTGAGTTCAGTAGCGACTGTGCCATGATGGACGATCAGTACAGAGCTTTGACAAGCTGTTAGCAAACAGCCCATCTCTAGAGATGAATGACTTCAATCAGGTCACCCACCGCCTCTTCCGTCTTATGATTAGACCTGTGGATTCAGGATGTTTGGAGCAAAAACGGTTAGAAGTTGTTTTCCTTGGCGGGTTATTCTTCCTAATATGAAAAATGGAGTATCCATATCGCTTGATGATGTGGTTGTACTTACTTTTTTGTTAGTATGACTCAGACTGAGGCGTAGGCCTCGACTAGCATACTTTGTTTTGAATTCTCATTGACAAAACACTAAAGTAACGGGATCTGACAGTATTTATTCTGTAACATTGTTATGATGTGCATTTGCTTTACAGTTTGTGGAGTTATTAGTACAGTATGTTATATAAATGTACGTGTATGATATTGTGACATTTGGAATTGTTGTGAGCCAGATTGCAGGGTTTGATGTGACATTTAATGCATGACATAATTATTTTCTCTTTGATTGTTTACGGGTTCCATTATGATAGGATTTTAGTGCCATTAAATGCTGTATGAAATAAAGAAATAAATAATTGTGAAATGTGAGTCAAAAGTCTCAAAATATTACTTTATTCTGAAAAAAGACTTTTAACCTTGTGTTTTTGCTTTACTCACAAACTATTACAAGTTTACTTTCATATAAGTCTTTCTTCTGATAGTTTTGAATGTATTATCAAAATATTGAAACCTTTTTCAAAAATGTTTTTTTTTATAACATGATTATATTTTTGTTTTTACTTGGCAGTAAGCGCCTGCTTAAAATCAGTCTTCAATCTAATAATATAATAACAATGTTAAATCTTTAGCAAATCTAAAAATGATAATCCAATTTTCCTACTGCCCATTATACTGTTAAATTATACTTATTATCATTATACTTTAATGATATAGATTTTTTTATATAATATAATATTTTTTTATTTATTATATATGGTTTTTTATTAATTATTATTGACAAATATATTAGATTTTAATATATAACTTAGCTATATTTGAAAAGATTTTACTATTGATTGACAGCCATAACTCAACAAATTATTATCAGCCAGAAAAATATCGATCCCTATTGTTTTGTATTAATTATACATCTTCTCGGTCATTTATTGGTTTATTACAGCTCTCTTGTTTGTCACTTGCCTGTGAGGACATCTGCTATAACACAAGCCAGTCATTTTCAGGTCACATGCATCCAGTTAATACTTAGATCCAGCCATCTGATGCCAACCATCTCCCTAAAAGTCTTCCTTTGCCAGGAGCGATGACAAACAAATATGTTTTATTTAATCTGTTTTGTTAATGAATGAACAGATTATGATGTCCGTTATCCATGCAATAAACCGAAGAGTTATCATTTTGCTCCCTTTTACTCCCTCGCTTTTATCTATTGCGCTTAGATCAAGGGATTGATGCTGACCCCTGCCAGATTAATACACAATTCGGAGAGCCCATAATGAAATTGTGTGCCAGCTCACACCTGAAAATCTCCTCAGGCTTATGAAACAAGGTTTATGGCGAGGAGGGGCTAATCTGGTTTGTGGGCAAGAAAAAGGGGCATTACGGGGTCAATAGGTGCAGAAACCGAGGCATCTCATGTTTTATGGTGCTTTTTCGTTGGTAACTTCATTTCTGTTTTGTAGCTTTTATAGCGCATTCATTTTTTTTTTTTTCAGAAGTGCTTCAAAGCTCCAGACAGGCTCAGCTGTTCATGTTTCGGTGTCTGATGTCTGTCTGTCTTTTGGGCCTGATCAAAAGCTGCGTCCTCGTTTTACTCTGTTAATTTACACGGAACTCATAACTGCGGCCTCGTTTGACTCTAGAGGTGTTTGAAAGCTAGTCAAAACGTCGTTCCCGCAAACATGCGCGAAAACCAGAACAGATATCCAAACTAATTAGGCATGTGCATTCGCATTAATTCTTTTTATGTTTGTGGAATCGCTTGCATAATTAAATCAGACGGCCGCCGTTTTTATCCTTAGATATACGTAATTGCTAAACCGCTGCCTCCGTAGCTTGAAAGAAAAGTACTGCGCTTTATGTTCACACCTGGATTTTCACACATGACAGTGCTCATTAGATGAGGAAAAGGAGAAAGGAGCTTTATGCATAATGAGCTCTGTCCTTGTCGAACCTCCGACGTCATCGGCTTTACCCTAATAAAAATCCCTTGGGGGGGAAAATGATGCCGTGTAAAAGGAATGGGATTATCTATTTTTGCCTGATGTTATGTGGCCATGTCATGTTTACTATGCTAAAGCCCATAATATTCGGTGGTGTTCGTGCAGAATGCATATTTCGAGGACTTTCTCGCTTGCTCTGCTCCGTTCCCTCGGGGGCAGATTGGCTTGAACATAAGAGATGGTCTGGAAAACTGGGAAAGAGACTGAGGGGCCAATTCACTAAACAGCTGCGCTACTTTTCAGTGCTGCATTACAGCAGCAAAACCTGCATTTCTATTCATTAACCAGCCGCTATCCAGTTTAAAGAGTTATTTCACCCAAAAATTTTAAAGGAACACTCCACTTTTTTTGGAAATAGGCTCATTTTCCAACATCCGTAGAGTAATGCAGATGTGTTTTACCGTTTTCAAATCCATTCAGCCGATCGCCGAGTCTGGTGGTCCCAAAATTAGCATAAATCATTGAATCCGATTAGACCAGCTAGCGTCGCACTATAAAATGACTAAAGAGTTTCGATATTTTTTTAATTTATTTAAACCAATTTAAAACTTGACTCTTCTGTAGTCGCATCGTGTACTAAGACTGGCGGAAAATGCAAAGTTGTGATTTATCAGAGAGTCATCTGACCCTCCATAGACAGCAACACAACAGAAACGATCCAGATACAGAAACACAGGTCAAACAGTCCGTGTGACATCAGTGGATCAACGTCAGTTTTGCGTTGTTAGGAGAATACTTTTTTGTGCTAAGAAAAAAAACATAATTTATCTCTACCATTCTTCTCCCGTGACTTATGTCTTCCGCCATTTTAGAGAGTATCACAACGCAATGTATACCCAAGCTTTTACAGATTTGACGTAACCAGCCTTGTTTATATCCGGGTGAAAGCACACATGTGTACTCAATCTGTCACATGGACTTTTTTTTACCAATGATTTTACTACGTTTTTGGACTTGGGATCATTTCAGTTGTGTTGCTGTCTATGGAGGGTCAGATGGCTCTCTGATATCATTAGAAATATCTTAATTTGTGTTCGGAAGATGAACGAAGGTCTTGCAGAATTTTCTTTTTTTTACTACTGTAACTGTTAAATGCAATAATATAACACTTTATATAATATAACACTCATGAGTGTATAAATTAGTGGATCAGCTCACTCCAGAATTCAGATTTCCTGATAATTTGCTAATCTGAGGTGTCTTCTGTCAAAAATTAAGGTTTTTTAAGAGAAACGCTCCAGGATTTTCTTCTTATAGTAGATTTCGATTTGGATCAGCGGGTTGAAGGTCAAAATTGCAGTTTCAGTGCAGCTTTAAAGGGCTCTACACAATCCCAGTCGAGCAATAAGGGGCTTATCTAGTGAAACGATCGTCATACTGTATTTTAAATATAAAATTCTGTACTTTCTAATGCTTGTCTTGCTCTGCGATGCAACCCAATGTTTACAAAGCAAATGGCAAAGAAAGTTAAATGCCCTTTACAAAAAAAAAACGGTAAAACATCAACTGACGAAAAACTAACCACGTGTGACCTTTCCAACGTAATTACGCACTGCATGAACATTAGGCAAGACGAGCATTTGTGGTTAATAAATTTTTTTTTTTTTTATTAGAAAAAAGGTCATTTCGATTAGACTCAAACTTCATCTACAGTTAGTAGAAAATAACATTTTAGTTGATGAGAGAAATTGTTTATTTTCAATGTTTTAGTGTGTTGTTACGAAAATAATATTCACAACGCATCTTGCACATTCTGACTCGCACGTAACTTGAAGAGTTCAGGTTCACATGCATTTATATGATTTTGTGCAGTGGAAAGTTAGAATATAATGTTTACATACACATATGAATCGGTCAAAAAAAGTTAAATTAAATTAACAATACACCTGACGTGGTTTTCTACTTAAAAGTATATTTTAAACTTTTTTTCACAAAGATAAGTTACTACATAAAGATTATAACATTTATATGGATTGTTACAGGAATTGTTCACCCAAAAATTGAAATCCTGTCATTGGGTCACCCTCAAGTTATTCCGAACCTGTTTCTTTGTTCTTTGAACACAAATGATATTTTAAAATAAAATAAAAAAGAACCTACATCCCTCACACAGGTTCTGAATAAGTATAAGTAGTGTAATAATTAATTAGTAGTGTAAGTAGAATAAGTAATTAGTAGTGGTTACTAATAGTAGTGGTTATTTTTAGTAACTTATTTAGCAATTTAAAAAAAACACACTGGCACTAAAGAAACAAAGCACGCGCGAAGCGATGCTAGCAGTCGTCGCTATTCATTCTTAGCAAACTCCCCCTGAGAGAGCGAGACACTCATTCAGTTTTAATGGGGTTTGCAATAACCTGCCTTGCTCTTGAGACTCCGAAGTCAAGTGCGTCGAAGGTGTCCTGCACTAGCTCCTGAATATTCCAAAACGTTCCAGAAGGGAATATGGAATCTTTTCCACTCTGTGTAAAAATTTATATCACTTCCAGTCAATGCCGAGCTGAGACTAACCAGTTCTGACAGTTGTGTAATGCACTGGGAAAGGCTGGGAAAAGTAAAACAAACATGAAAAAAAGCATCGGTTGAGCCTGCAGGTTTGCACAGGAGGCTGAGGAGACACATGCCGTTACGAGGATTGATGGGAAGGTAGCGTGAGGGCTTGCAGTATTTCACTTTTGCTGTGTTGGCATGTCGAGCGCTAGGCATCTGATTGCTAATTTCATTTTGAGTCAAAATAAATCAGTCATTGCATGCGTATTGTTTTACGTTGCTCTTGCACTCCGTTATGTGTTTGATTTTTTTAAATAGTAGATGATGTAACATTTTTGACTACATCATCGGTCTTTTTTTAACCCTCCGGCGGAGAATATGATTAGTTTAAGTCAGTCGCATACACACGTATTCGTTTTCTCCCCCAGACTCGACAGGGACTACATGACCTACCCAGGAAGTCACATGACCCTCTTCATCCAATCAGCCGAAGCTCGGTGATGCTTACACAGATGTGTGATGGTGTTTGCCTCATCAGTTAGAGAGGCTGGAAGGGTACAGGCTGTTATTTTAATCAGATCTGTGTTTGTATCTTCGTCAATAATTCATGTCATCATCCTTTCAGCTAAACGCAGCCACAGCTTTTATGATTACAGCAGCTCAATGGCTCACTTTTCAGGATTGTGATATAAAGGGGAGAGAAACGGGTCACATTATTTTGAGCGCATTTTCTACACAATTTACATTTTCATTACCGTGATGCAAAAATCTAATTTTATGGTTTTAAGGTTTATGCTGATTAGGATTTATGGTTTAAATGTAAAAATCATTGTATTTCAGACATTTTTAATGTGCTTTTGCAGTCTTTCAAGTAATGTTACAATTCATTTGGTTATTTTTGTATTTATTTGTTTATTAGATGGATAGTATTTATGTATTTATGGCCACATAACTTCATAATTTATGATGGATGGTGGGAAAGGATTGAAGATTCCCGCTTCAGTCTTGATTATTTGGGCGGCATCTCAGTTCTTTCCAAAAGAGTATACTGATGAATATTAAAACAGTATTATAGTATCTCTGTTTTGACCTTTTTTGCTACTTTTTGCTAAAAAAAAAGGCAGGAAGTGATGGCAAAATCATGAAAAAAAATCATAAACTTCCATTTCAACAGTGATATTTTAGTGTCATTGATTCACTGTTACAGATTTTGGAAAATATATAGAATTTTTTTAATTTAAGTTTTTATTATTTTCTCTTTTAATTTTATTTCATGTTTTGACAGTTTTAATGTTTTTATTATTGTCGTTTGTTCTCAAATATGCCCATGTAGTTTTTATTATTTTTATTTCAGTTTTTATTTTAGATTTTTATTTTATTACACCAGGTATTTTTGTTATATATTTAATATCTTTAATGTTTTTTTTATTGCTAGTATACTTTTGGGTTTTTTTTTCACATTTCTTATATATTGCTATTTTTTTGAGTGAAAATGATGCAGCAAAAACACCAAAATCAGTATGAATGTATTATAACAGTATAAAAATGAATTTTGCTAGTGCACTTCTTATACATACATATATACATATAGTATTCTGAAGCTGTACAAAAGCTTGTGTTAGGACAAGACCAATATTTATTTTACAATGTTTCCCCCGTTTTGTGTATATCAAGAGCTCTTCAACAATCCTTCAAGAGTTTCATGTTCCACAGAAAAACTAATATCATGTGGGTTTGAAATGACATGAGGGTAAAAAATGTAGCATTTTTGGAGAGTTAACTATGCTTATAAATGGAAAATCAGGAGTTAAATACAGTATGTGAAATGTTATATTAAACACAGGTTCCTAATTAGTTTTATTTATGATGCTTAACACAGACATTGATTCAGTGTTCGGCCATGTCATGTTGCTTTTAGATGCAGGACCAGATGCTTAGCCAGCGTTTGAATTATTCAAAGACGGCTGTGCTCTGCAGCACTTACCCATCCCTGTGTTCTCAGCAGGTGTGCCACCGTATATCAACTCTAAAAACACATATAGCCATCAGTAGAAGGATAAACTTTAATACAGCTCAAATCTCAAATCTGCTTGCCACTGCTGTTACCTCAGCTCCCGCCAAGAGCACACTGTTCCCTGTCTCTCAGATTTATCCCCTGCCTCATCTAAAAACAGTGATGGTGTTGGTGTGTGTGGGATGTGCGTGTCCGCCATGCCCCTAATTTCCTTGCTCACATCTTTTTAAAATACACTGAAGGATGTGGGTTGTTGCTTAGTTTAAGGAAGGCCCTAAGGTGTTGTTTTTGCACCGGCTGTTCATACATTATGATGCATCTTTTTCCCTTTGCCTTAAGACAAAAAAAGGAAGACAGATTTGGGATTTTATGCTTGAAAAGGATAGTTCAAATGAAAACGAAAATTGTTTCATTGTTAATCAACCTCAAACCCGTTGTCAAATGTCTGAAACAAGAACTTCCAGGAATAGAATCTGGATGTAAACAAGAATACCCAAAGCAAATGTGCTGTGTTGTCTTAATTTAGTCTGGCCTTATCCAGCCCTGCCCTGCTGAGAGCAGTTTGTTGAAATGGAGTCAATTGTTTCTTCTTTTCTTTCTGGCAGCTGTTCGTGGTTTAGTAGCTACAAGAAACTCTCATTATAGCCAAATATTAAGGTACAGTATGTGCTATGCACTGTATGTAATTAATTTACCATTACGTACTGGCATAATTGGTGTTTTGAACATTGTGATTAATAAACATGGTGCTAAACTGCTACAAATTGAGAACGGACTTTAATCAGACCTAAAGCATCCGCTAACTCCTGTTTGTGTTTATTCTTCATATTCTTTGTATTGGTCGGTTCACACTGATAGAAATCAATCTTTTCCAATAAGTTACTGATTTTTACATTTATGGTCATTTTTACCTTTTATAAAGCCATTTTTGAATACTGATAATTGAAACGATTTTAAAAATACAAGATACTCTGAATGTGAAATTAAAAACGCCAGTAGGTGGCAGTAGGTCATTGTAAATGAGTGAGTCATTGTAACTGAACAGAATCATTTGAAAGGTTGATTAATTCAGAAACGAATCATGTTGCTTAGAGACACAAAATGATACTGTGGTTGTGATTGTATTTATTTTTTATTGTGTTATCTATTGTGTCCAAAGCGTAAATCTCCTAATGTACCGTAAGTGTGTGCGCTCAGTAGAGGTGTTTTAAATGTTTTTTTGCAAAATACTCGATAATGTCAAATCGCACATAGATAAAACGGATATTATGGGCTGATTGGGTGTTCATTTGGATGACATCCCATTTGATGTCAAAGCATTTAATCTGCTTCATTGCACACAGACGCCCTAATCTGCTTTGCTGTAAAACTTTATGATGTTGAAAATATGAAAGATACCGGTTTAGAGAAACGTGATTTTAAAATAACAAAATCCTCTTTTGCAGGTTATATTTATTTTTGGTATTATTAAGAACAATTTGGGGATTTATGGTGTACTTATTTATTAAGGGATATTTCATTCAAAAATTAAAATTCTGTCATTATTACTCAAACAATGTCTTGCTTGCAATAACAGCGATTTGGGACTGGAGATAAATGTATTATAAAAACATTATAAATGTAGTCAACATGACATCTGTGTCATTTCCCAAGTAATTTTATCAATTGGATCAATGGGTTGATTAAAAATATCTGGCTCAAAAGAACAATTCATTCACAAACTAGACATGACAACTGATTTGTTCACAAATTGGACATTGATTCGAAAATTGTCTCTTCTGTCAATCTGTTTTTCACAGAAACATCAAAAGACCTGGAATATAGTGCATGAGTCATACAGTATGTTTGCTTTTATGATATTTTGTGGTTCTTTTTTGTCATTTCTGAGCTTGACAGCCTTAGTTCTCATTCCTTTGGTTGTGCTGAAAAAATTGCCAGAATATTCTATGAAAAAAGCATCTTATATTAAAGATAAAAGTTATATTCAGATTGGCTTGGAATGAAATTTTTGCATGAAATATCCCTTTAGATATTTACTTTATGATAAACAGATGTAATGCCGTTGCCTTCGCGATTCCACAACAAGATGCAACAAAAGCAGATGGGATCTATGAATAGACTATGGACGTGGATCTGTCCTGCTGGAATGGTGTGACTCCATGCTTCGGTTCCCCATATACTCCCTCATGGGCTTCAATGGCTTTGGCCTGTTACCCATCAGCCCCCTTCACCACCTGTCCTCATAATAGAGAAGGTCCATGTCTTTCTAGCCCACTGATCTCCAGTTACATTAAACAGGACAACAGCAACATGTCCTTCATTTTTAACACTCAGCGTCACTGATTAGAAATCTCCCACATATAGAACAATATGCAGTGGCAGTGGGACCCGTTTGAGACCAGGTCACGCACTTGGGGACTGTGATGAAAGAAGCCATCTTGGCATCTATCGTCCTGTCTTCCAATCAACTCGCTCTGTTCTGCCTGGCAGTAGAGTTTGATTGGTTCAGCTCACTGACCCGAGTCACGTGTCCCATTATGGGGTGCGTAAATCTTCTCAGGCCGGCAACAAGCGTACTTAAGTGTCTAGAGCTTTCAGAGTTCATTGCTATCCCGTTCACAGGAAGTGCAGTCATTAGGACGATGGGTTGGATGTACAGCCAGAGCCCCCTTCACACGACATCTCATCTTCTCTCTAGCTGCCTGTTAATCAGGACAATCCCATATGTTCTAACTGTCAGAGCAGGTGGCTATCTGTTGGAGAATAGGAATTCAACGTGACCGCTTACAGAATCTGCACACACACTCATTCTGCAGAAAACCAGATTTAATTAGTATCTCATTTTCTTGGCAAAAGAGCATATTAATACCACGTCCAAAAGATTTTATTTTTGCAATATAATATATAACTATCTATCTATATCTATTATCTATCCCTCCAGATAACTGCACACTCTTACATATCTATCCACCCACCCCTCAAAATAATTCTACACTACATATCCATGCATCCATCCCTCCCTTCAGATAATTCTATGCCACCCCCCCAAATAATTATACACTATTCATTGATCCATCTATCCAGATAATTCTACACTATTTATCTCTATCCATCTATTGCTCCAGATAATTCTACACTATCCATCTATCATTCATCCATCCAGATAATTCTACACTATCTATCAATCCCTCTAAATAATTCTACACTATCCATTCATCCACCCCAAAATAATTTTATCCTACAGTATATATCCATCCATCCATCACTCCCTCCAGATGAGTCTACGCCACCCCCCCAAAACAATTCTAAACAAATGTCTACACATTTCTTTCTGATTTCTATCCATAGATCAATCCAGATAATTCTACACTATTTGTCTCTGTCAATCAATTGCTCCAGATAATTCTACACTATCCATCTGTCTATCATGCTTCCATCAAAATAATTCTACACTGTATCTTCCTTAGATAAATCTACA
The DNA here is from genome assembly GCA_032361065.1 of Enteromius trimaculatus. Classification (NCBI taxonomy): domain Eukaryota; kingdom Metazoa; phylum Chordata; class Actinopteri; order Cypriniformes; family Cyprinidae; genus Enteromius; species Enteromius trimaculatus. The sequence goes on from JAUMHP010000084.1 coordinate 6,931,451, forward strand.
CTAACAATCCCTCCAAATAATTCTACACTATCCATTCATCCACCACAAAATAATTCTACACTAAATCCTCCCTCCAGATAATTCTACACCATCTATCAATCCCTCCAAATAATTTTACACTATCCATTCATCCACCCCAAAATAATTCTACACTATATCCTCCCTCCAGATAATTCTACACTATATATCAATCCCTCCAAATAATTCTACACTATCCATTCATCCACCCATCCACCCATCCACCCATCTATCTATCTATCTATCTATCTATCTATCTATCTATCTATCTATCTATCTATCTATCTATCTATCTATCTA
>JAUMHP010000084.1:6955027-6967599 GCA_032361065.1 Enteromius trimaculatus
ATTATATTATATATTTTCGGGAAACTGTGATTACGTTCATTGATGAATAGAATTTTTTAAATTATTTTCTGATCAGTTAAATCAGTCCTTGTTGAATAAATGTATTAAATTATTTTAAAAAAATATTACTTACCCCAAACTTTTGAACAGTATTGTAAAGGTCATTTCTATTATAAAATGTTTGCATATATTATTGTAATATTATATAAAAATAATTATATTGTGTAAAAATGCACTTGTAAAAACTATTTATATTTAGAATAAATATTAGAATAAATATTACAACAATATAAAAAAACTGTATTGAAACACTAGAGTAATAAAATGTGACACTGGACCACAAAACCTAATAATAGTCATAAGGGACAAACATTTAAAACAAACACAAACCATTTAAAAATCTGTAATCTGAGGGTTTAAAGCGGTCCAAATTAAATGCTTTATATATATATATATATATATATAGATAGATAGATAGATTTTTTTTTAGACAAATAGATTTTTGCCATCAAAGAAACATCCATAATTTTGACCCATACAATGTATTGTGCGCTACTTCTACAAATGTACCTGTGCTACTTAAGCCTGCTTTTGTGATCCATTTGTGTGTCAAACAGTCCTGTAACTGAATCTGTAACAAGTATTTGGTTCTTGTAAATGTTTTATGAGGGTATTGAAAGCCTTAAACAACAATACATTATTATTATACATTATATTATTACTCACTTACAAAGTACAGGAGCTTCGCCATCCAAGATATCTCGCTCACTATTAAACCCCCAAACGCATAAATAAGTGATTGCTCAGTATAATGTGCACTAGTGTGTTTTGGAGTATTTACAGCTGCACACTCTGCTGATCCCCTTTTTACCCTCCTACTGTAATTTTATGACTGCACGAGTCTCCTGTGTCTGTTTGCAGACCATTACAACTCTCTAACTGGCTCCCTGCGCCTCATCACCATCAAGCCTATGGCTGCCCCACTCAACTATTCCTATCCTGACTCGTCCAATCACAGCCAAGACTCTGTCATCCTGAACGGAGAGGTGAGCTCGCTGTCACTGTGGAGATGGGCCGCCTCATTAGGAGGCGTTTATTGTTGATTTATTTTTACCTGTTTTGAGTGCTTGTCAGTTTACTGGGCGAAACCCACACAGAAGCTGTTCCACACATTTTCCCTCGAGATCAGCAAAAAGATTCTATTTAGACTCACTTACAGTCAGCCGAGTAGCACAAAATTGGAGTAAATTAATAACATCAGATTTTCACCTGCAGGTCAACATGGGACTGAAGCAGAAGTCAGATATCGAGCATTACCGGAATAAGCTGAGGTTAAAAGCTAAAAGGAAAGGTTACAGTGATGGGCCGGTCACTAGCAGCAGCAGCAGCGGTCACATGTACAGCCATCGAGACCGGCTGCGGAGAGAGAACGCTTCCCTGGACCTGGAAGATCTGAGGGGGCCAAAGGAGGACAGGAAACCCTCCACTTATGTAAAGTACCGCAGGAGGTGGGCGGAGATTAAATCCTTGCTCTTAGTCATCCCAAAATATTTGGAGGAAATGAAGCCAATTGCGTTTTCTTAGATACAGGATATAAAAAAATTAAAAATACATTTAAAAAAGTAGAATTGATTCAGATACAGTGTATATATGCTAAAATCATGTGGTGAATTTACTAAACAGTTAAGGCACTTTTGCAATATAATATAAAATAATATTGTTAACAGTTTTGTTTATTTACAAACAATTAAAAAACATTAGTATATGTAAGCAGTTATTTAAATTATATCATATTATAAAGATTAAAAAAATATTTATTTATTTTCTTACATCAGTGGCAAAGCTTTTTGTTTTTAGGACAAATTTTGAAAAAATTATAATATAAAATATTATTCATAAAATAGAAAATGCAGTTGCTAGTTTTGCTAGTTTGAAATTCAAGCAATTTTTTAATAAAACAATATTTTTAAAAAAAATGGTGCTAAATAAATGTATCATACTTAGTTTTTTTATTATTATTATTATTAATAATTTATGTTTGTGAAGGAAGTTTATGCATTTTTTAAAATAAAAAAATAAATGTGAAATTTCAATTAATTTACAATAACTTTTTTTTCTATTTGCATATATCTTCAAATGTAGTTTATTCCTGTGATGTAGTTGAATTTTCTGTTTAAATAATCATAATAATTAAATAGAAAACGTTTATAACATTAGCAGAATAAATTTATTTATTTTATTGCTTTTTTTCTTTTTTTAATCAGACCAACTCATACTTTTGAACACTTATGCATACATATAAGTTTTTCAATGTTTGTGCCTTTGCATAATTCGTTTTATTGAACTGTGTGCTTAAATAACAGTTCATGCAAATAAACAACCGCATTCATTCTTAGCAGACTCTCCCTATGGCATGAATAAAGAGCTCTTTAATGAGCTGAAATGCTCTGCTCCAGTGCTTGGAAATCAATATTTCATTGTGTATAAGAATAAAAATAAACCACGATTTAAAATTAACCATGATTCGTAAGACAATACTGAACTTCTGAACCATTCCTTCAACAGTGACTCCCACAGGGAACCTGCATACTGGAGCAGGCAGTCTCTGAACACCCCGAGCCCTGTAGAGACAGAGATGGACATGCTGGTCATGAGGGAGAGATCCAGGAGAGGCATCCGAAACAGCGGCTACGATGTGAGCACTGCTAGCTTCTTGCATCATGGGGACCTAAATCCCTGATATAAAGTCTACTGCTGTAGTCTTTCCACACGCCGCGTGTCTTTCACAGTTCAGAGAGCAGCCGGAGATTCTTTTTGCTTTAGTAATGACTCTCAGCTCAAGTTTGCTTTAAGGCTTAAATGAAGGCGATTACCTTTAGCTTTAACTTTAAACCCAGTTTATGACGATAAAGAGATGATGGTAGCCGGTGCTCTAAACCTGAATTTTGCCCACATCAGCAAGACACCGAGCAAAACATCATTTAATGTAATGTATAGAAATGCACAGTGCACACATCCACATATATTTTTATTTTGGATGTGAGTTTAACAACGATGAATCAATTTGACATAATATATGTATTGTGTCTATTTATGTATATGTATATAAATAAACACATATAGTATTTTTTTTACATTTAACAATATTTACATGTATATTTACATATTTATATTATATTTCATTTTATATACACATTTATTTAATATATAAACTTTTATTTTGGATGTGATTAATCATTTGACAGCACTATAAATAGAAAACAATTATAAATCAATAAAAAACAAAGCATGTAGATAATTTGAGAATCTACAAAAAAAAAATTGATAGAAGTTTAAAATAGAAGTTTAATAATTAGTAATTCATATATTTAGTTTCATAGATTTCGATTGGAAATGTGATATTGGATAATGCAGAGCTTTTAAAAGCGAGAATCTGCAAAAGTATCCAGTCTAAGCCTTCTCAAAAAAAGTGATTTAAATTCTTAATTAAAACTGAAAATGAATAGACATTTTCAGCGCTTTGAAACATTTCCACCTGAGTAGAATATTTAACTAGTCATTTGATGGTGTCATCACTGAACCCACCTCAGGGTGAGCCCGAGCCATTTGAAGAGACAGATGTGGACCGTCTTCTGAGTTCCTTGGGTTTTGGTGGCGGTCACCAGGTCAAAGGTCACTCTGACTCTTCTACCCTGAGCTCGCAGCCCTCGATCGACGAAGTGAGGCAGCAGATGCATCTCCTCTTGGACAACGCCTTTGGTCTGGCCTCTGCCGAACCAACCCCGAGTAACCACCACCACCATCACCACCACCCTCACAGTCCATATAACCCCAGCCACGGCAGCCCTTACCTGGACGGAGTTACCAGCGCACCTGGGACTATGAACCACCCCAGTGGAGCTCTACAGCGTGGCTCCTCCTTTGGGCCGGAAATGCACCAGTGTAGCCTCCCCAAACCAGTGAGTGCTGTTCTTCAACGCCACCCGTGGTTCCAGTTCATTTGATTCTTTGTAATGATTTGTGGCATATAGGGTGTTATGTTGATATATGTTAGCATATGAGTATTCAGAAAGTTCACAGGTCATTGTGCTTGGATCTGCAGGGGTTCAGGTTTACCCAGCTGCCTGATATGGGTTTGGGGTCCCCGCCACCCCTCATCCCTCCAAGAGGCGGAGCCCCACCTGGAACTTCACTAAGATGGTGAGAGAAACCGCAAAATACATATTCATAATCATATTTGTATTTTGCCTTACATTTTATAGTGATAACATTGTTTAAGTGCATGCTACAAAATCAAGCATCATATAATAAAAAATAAAAAAAACTTAAAAATATAGTATATTTCTGTATTATATTATATTGATAACATTGTTAAGTGCTTGCTACAAAATCAAAATTAATTAAAAAATATAACTAAACTTAAATAAGTGTGCTTGTTTGTTTTATTTTATTGTTACATTATATATTATATTATTTTAAAATATTAATATTATTGTTTAAGTGCATGCTACAAAATATAATGTCCTAAATGTAATTTTGTTTTATGATTTATTAATAGTTTTTAATGAGAAATTAGTTATATTTTACTAATTATTAGAATTGTTTTTATTCAGCGATATTTTTAACTAAAGTATTTATTTTGCTTGTTCATCAAATTTTTTATTAATGAATTAGGTTTTAAATATATATAAAGAATCTAACAGAAAATACTTTATCCACATGTGAATAGTTATAATATATTCATAATTCACTCTCTTTTTTATTATTATTTTTTTAATTAATTAATACAATTTTTTCTAACTGCTTTATCAGTTTCTCTGGTGATCATTGACTGTCACTTTGGCCTTAAGAGGCAGATTTAGTAGAAATACATTTCCAGCTGTTGTTTATGAACATGAAGGCTTCTGTCCCAACGACAAGGTTTTTTGCAAATTTTTCCCCCCTGACAGTGTCACAGCACATAGCATCACAGCATCACACTGCCAGCGTTATTGAAATGAGCCTCATGTATATTTATATAAGCTTTTTTCCTCTGAGCTGCTGTGGCTGGCATGCATTAAAGGTGCTTTGCATGGTTGTCAGTGCTGCTGACTGCATTGAGGTGTGTTATGCGGCTCTGAGGCGATGCCGGCCAGCGTTGCCCCCTGGTGGTTTGATCACATTATAACAAGACTGCTTCATCTCTTCTCACAGCTCCACACCAGACATGAGTCTGAAGCCTCGCGTCTCTGAGGCCTCAGAGATGAGTCAGCACAATGGCACCCCCTACCTGCCAATCAATCGAGCTCCTTTCCCTGCTGTCACCGTCGACGAGTCTATGACAAGCTACTCAGGTCAGTGTGCGTGGTAAACATCATTATTATAACACATTTTGAATCTAATTTTGGTGTCAAAAAACATTTCCCTCTCAACGTTTACAGGAAACCCAATGACAGCAGTATATGCCATATCTGCCAACCGGCCCGGCTACTCGGACTACTTTGTTCTGTCTCCACCGTCCTCCTACAGGAGCCCATCTTGGATGTCCTACCCTCCAGAACCAGAGGACCTTCCACATCAGTGGAATGACACGGTAAAGGCAAGCTCTGTTTTTTATATACAGTTCCTCCAGCGTGACTAACCCTACCCGATGACTCCTAACACATCTGGTATTGTGACCTCATTACTTTCACATCTTGTTATTATCCTCTTAGAATCAACAGCCAACCTTTATTCATCTGGGTTGCCTGTGTTGTGCTATCTTAAAAGTAAATGTCATTTTCTTTCTTTTGAAAATTTCTTACAGAACCAGTGTCACCTGGAGACCATCTGCTGAATTGGAGTCCTTTCTGATGTTGAGCAGACACAGTAATTTACCAGGGTACTTTGGTGTTTTAGATTATTTGATATTTGCACAGCTACATGAGCTAATTATAAAACATATATACAGTATATATTGGAAAAATAATAATAATAATAATAATAATAATAGGATACACTAACAGTTTGGAATTTTGAAAGCTTAATAATTTAGTTTTCAAAAATATTTTTTCAAAACACTCTAGGCAGCATTTTTAATCACAAATTAATTACAAACAGTAATATTTTGAAATATTATTACAATTTAAATTAAGTACTACATTACTACGGTTTTTACTGTCTGGATCCTTTAGAAATCATTACAATATGCTGATTCGGTGCTCAGTTAAATAATTATTGTTAGAGATCAATTACTAATTGTTTTTTTATTACTATAATCAATACTGGAAACAATTCTTGCTTTTAAAAATGTAATATTTTGGTGTAATCCCTGATACATTTTTCCCCAGTATTTTTTATAAATACAAATGTTAAAGAATATCATACATTTGAAATAGAAATTGTTTGCAATATTATAAATAAAGTTGCTTTTAATTGTTTTTTAATTTAATTGTTAATTTAATGCATCTTTGTTGAATAAAATGGAATATAGTTGAAAGTTGAATATATATAAAGTTGAAAGTTATTTATATATATATATTATTATTTTTCCATTTTAACAGACTTTTAAATGGTAGTGTTTTACGTAGTTACAGTTACCACAGATATATTAAGCAGAAAAAAAACATTTTTAGTATTGATTTATTAATTATAATAAATATTTTTTGAGCACCAACTGATTTCTGAAGGATCATGTGGCACTGAAGTAATGATGCTGAAAATCGGTCATTAAACTTAATTTAAAAAATTTAATTAAGTAAATAAATTATTTCAATCATAATTGTACATTTATTCTATTTAATTCTTAATTATACAAGAAATTATTAAAGATTTTACATTTCTACATTTGATATAAAAAAAATTCTACATTTGTTGTTTTGTTTAGTTTTTTTCTCCACTGCACTGTTCCTTTAAGAAGCTGCTATATGGTTATGTCTTTCAGGGTTTGAACCACCAAAAAGAATCGTCGCCTACTCTGAAATTTCGGATTCAGCGGCCCCAAACGACTACAACGCTCGGCCGAACGGCCAACCAGACCCACAAGCCACAAACTCACCTGCCAGCCTAAGCAAGATGCAGCACCCGTTCTAAATCAACGTCTACAGTGAGGGTAAATCACCACAACAAACCACAGGTCGCCTCACTGGCCAAAACTGTGTTTTCTTAAAGCTTTTTCAAACTAAGAAGTGTTGTATCTAATGCAGGTGGTTTTATGAGTGTTTTAAGCACCCGAGTTACTAATAACGAAAAACTAAAACTTATTTTTTTTCCGTCTTGGGCTTTCCTTGCTTCATCGATGCCTATCTGTGTCTTTTGCTCTCATTCATGCATTTTTTAAAGAAACGGATATACTTGCAGACGATTCTTTTCGTGCACTCCATACAGCTTACGAAAAAAAAAAGCGACGATGAATGATGTAAAAGAAATCAAATATTTGGAGGGATGCGACATCCTGTACTGTATTTACTGTAGTCACAATGCAAAAAAAAAAATACTATAAGCTTTTTTCTTTCTTTCAAAAATGCCATAGTTTATGCTGTAATAAAGTGTTTCACGATGCACAACTGTTCATGAAAGGCATAAAACGTTTAGGTTTGATGTGGAAAGATAGCCATAAAGGTTTAGTGGACGAAGAGATTGATAAATGATGAATAGACGAAGGGATTCATATTTTTACTAGCCTTTTTGTAACTACTGGAACTATAACTACATATTTTATTGCCTTATAAAAGGTACCAAAATATATATATATATAGGTATATATGAAATAAAATATGCAGCATATACCAAAATTGATTTAAAATTTGATTTAGAATATATTGATCATATAAAATCTAATTAAAATTGTAGCATACTATCTTTATACGACATAAATTCCCTATAACTAAGCAAGTACGGTGTTACAGGAGTAACATTGGCATGTGTTCTTAAGAGAATGAGTCTAATGCATGTAGTCTGGACATATGATTCATAAGGGCTTTGTATGTCAAGTAAGTCCAATATTTTCTTTGGGCAGTTATAGGATGGAAATCTATTGTAAAAAGGTTAATCACAGCAGAAGTATCCCATTAAATAGACGCTACCTGTCAATGTACTTTACAAACCTTTCTCTTTTTTTTTGGTTAGGGCCCATTTGCAGAATGAGTCAAAGCTACATAATCAGTTTTGAAAATGACATGTGTTGTGTAAATTATTACAAATGCCACTACTGTTTGATTTGTGTTTAAATAAATGTTGTCTTTTTCGTTTAACTTCGGTGGTGCAGGGGATGTGCAAATATCTATCATGTAATTGTTCCTTTTTAAAGCATTTTCTTTTCATATTTTTATATTAATTGAATCACCCTTTTTTGGCCAGCAATGGAGGACATTCTGCTAAAAACTGTAAAATATTGTGCTTCAAAATGTTTAAAAAAAAAAAAAAAAAAATGCCTCGTTGTGAACCTATGTGAGAAAATTGTGTAATATTCATCATGTGTACATCATCATAACAAATAAGATCTTGACTTCTTTTCCTACTTATACAACACTAAACAACTCCATATTTATCAGATGTACTGTATATTTTCCTTCATTACTGTAAAAAATAATTCTAAATGTTCTACTTGTTATTTTCTTTTCTTCCTGATTATTTTATTCAGCATAACATGGAAAATAACCATCATTATAATGGTTTAACGTTTTGAAGAACTCATTTTTTGTGGGTTGCACACTGAATCAAATCTAATAAAAACAAAGAAACATTTGATCATTCTAAAAAAAAATGATAAAATGGCTTAATATCGTCTTGTTTTTGACTGTAAACAATACATACATGCTAGCCTAGCTTTGCTTAGCGTTCCACTAGAGGGCATCACTCCCCCTTTATTTTAGTTCCCCACTGCAACCAAAACTTCCTCCGCTACTAAATCATTCCTGGCATTGATGGAGCGCTTTTTATTTACTTTGTAAAATCCATTATGTCCCCTTACTCTACTTTAAGCACATTTCGAGGGTATTTCCAGCTGTGGATATTAAGGTGCTGTCCCTTGTTTCTATCCCCTTCCCTTGAGGGGATCCATTCACTCACATCACTACCTGCCAAGGTGTCTTTCATCGGCCTGACTTGTGGACTGTCCGGGAGGGCAGCTGTCAGACCGGCTGAGGTGAGCTTCTCTAACGACGCAGGGTGCTGCCGGAGGGTAAAAGCGGCCTGTCCACTTCGATCTCATCTGTGGCCCTTTATCTGTGACAGCAAAGCCATTCAGAGCCACATGAGTCACATCAATCACTGCAGGGACGAGGCTTCTGTCTCTCTCACATGTCTGGCAGCATTTAAAGCGCTAATCACTGTTCTCTTATATTGCAGGCAAGTTAAAGCTACGTAAAGTAAATGGATTTTTGGTCATAATTCACGCCAAATGGCTTACATTATGACTATAGGCTGGCAATTATTTAGTTTAATGGTGACCAAAGAAAACTCTACCTAGGTAGCAAAAACTACTAATTAGCGGCTATTGCTAAAACAGTGATTTAGAGCACACTTTGCACTTTAGACTTGCAATTTAGTGTCGCATCTTCAGACCAGCAACCAACAGGAATTTAGTTTGAGTGTGTACACAGAGCTAACACAATAAAACAAATAAAACATTTATAGTGGGAGACGTATTTAAACTTTTTAAATAAGTCATTTAGATTTAAATAAGTTTATTTAGATTGTGTTAAACAAGTGTAATTTGATCACAATAAACAAAGTTTTTTCCTGAGGTATGTACACTTGAGATGCGATCATGAAATGATGCATCCTCTCCCGGGGAGCCTAATGGGATAGGAAAGCGTCCATGGTATGCCTACTTTAGAATTCGGCCGGAAGCAGTAGGTCATCCGGGTACTTCTCGCCTATTGAATTTCGAATGCTATGAATTTGGACATACTACTCGCCTCACAAGTTTTTCACGTATTATATAGTAGGGAAGTAAGTGATTTCGAACGCAGGGATGGTTTGATTGGCCGGTGAGATAGGATAATTGATTAGATAATGTGAGCCAGGTGTGTTTGATTATCGTTAAGCTCCTCCCGAAACTTGTTTTTTGCAAAACATCCCAACAATTCTCCAAAAGTTTTTTCATTTAGCATTTCAATTAATCGAACTGAAGTTTTTGTGTTTGTTGGTTTGTTTTCTGACTAGGTAAAAAAATAAATAGTTCTTGAAAATTGTATATTTTCCAAAACCTTATTAAACCAACATTAATTTATTTATAGGAACTACATTTTTATTAAATATATATATATAATTAATTAATTTGCTAAATATGTTTCAAAATATGTTAATGTCAATTATTTTCAACCTATAAATAATGTATTTTAATAAAATACAAATCATAAAAGTTTTTTAAATATATTTTGCCCATTTCAATCCAAGAAAATACATTCACATTCAAATACATTCATGTTTTTTGACGAAAAAACCTTTGTTTTCTGTAACACATTTTCATTTAAAATAAATAATAAATAAAACTTAAATGCAGATTACTGTAAGTTTCTTTTCGATTTTCAAATTCAATTTTCAGTTTCAAAATTATATCCAGTATTTAATTAAACTTAACCATTAAAATTATATACTTACAGTAGCCTATATTTAAAATATATTTTGGCCAAAAAAATATATTGTTTTGCTATATGGGTATAAGGTACAGGCTTGTACATCATTGACCCTTATGCATTTTAATCTAATTGTCACTTTATCTTGTTTTAGCTGATTCTTTGGCTTGTCAAAGATGTTTGGCCTCAGAGCCAGAGCAGCAACTTTACCTTGGGCTACTTGCACTGTTGTCAAGGATGTAAATAAGCGTTTGGAGCCCTTTCAAGCTCTGCTGGCTCAGCTCATGTGGACTGCCTAGGAGGCCTGGTGTAATAAGAGATGTTTAATCGCCTCTTTCAGTAATTAATGTGCAATCACTGAAAGGCAAACAAATGGGAATTGCACAGCACTCAGCAAATGATCAGAGTGGAGGGTATCAGCCACTCTGAGGATTTACATTTCCACCGAGAGAGAGAGAAAACACAGCTTAAGTGAACTAAATATGGTTACAGCTAAAGTGATTCTTATTTAAGAAAGCCGTAAAGTGACATAATTCGAATGCAAGCATGCATTTTTAACAAGTTTGGAAAAGTAAAAATTATAAAAATGTAGGTCCTCGAGGCATTACGTGGCTCTTGGATTACAGAGGCAATGTAGGCAGGCCAAGCAGTGATATTATTAACCGAAGATGTTTACATTTTAAATACGCCAGGAGGATATTTGCATATTTATCTCAAGCGGCTTAATTTCGCACTGTCCGTGTATTTCCTGCATCGCAGCTCTTTACACTGGTTAAAGCATAACAGCAAATGTTCATTTTGTGTTATGGTCCCTGTGGTTTATTACAGCTCTTTTGAATATTTAATAAACACGGCACTATTTTGGATGCATATAATCTATTCACTTTTGAATCTAGAATTTGCTAAAGCCAAAGAATTCCCTTTGTAAAATTTTAACTCACATGAGCCACTATGGGATATGCAGATGCATATTCAAGAACTAAATTAATTTTGGATTTCGCATATAGAGTATGACTTGAAATGAGTTTGGTAACTTTAAAGTAGAATTGCCACATTCAAATAGAAATTAAGAACTTTACAGCGGAGTTAAATTACTTTTGTGATCAAAGCTATCTATGAGTGACCTGGACCACAAAACCAGTTGCTGGGGTATATTTATAGCAATAACCAAAAATTGTATGGGTAAAAAACATTAAAAAAAATAGTTAGGATATTAAGTAAAGATGATGTTCCATGAAAATATTTTGCACATTTCCTTCTGTAAATATAATGTGGGTACGGGAAAGTATTCAGACCCTCTTAAATATTTCACTCTTTGCTATATTGCAGCCATTTGCTAAAATCCTCATTAATGTGCACACAGCACCCCATATTGACAGAAAAAAAACAGAATTGCAGATTTATTGAAAAAGAAAAACTGAAATATCACATGGTCCTAAGTATTCCTAAGTTACTGTGACCCTCATATGTTTAACCCAGGTGCTGTCCATTTCTTCTGATCGTCCTTGAGATGGTTCTACACCTTCATTTGAGTCCAGCTGTGTTTGATTATACTGATTGGACTTATCAGAGCAAATGAGAATCATGAGGTCAAAGGAACTGCCTGAAGAGCTGAGAGACAGAATTGTGGCAAGGCACAGATATGGCCATGGATACAAAAAAAGACGTTTGAGACAACCAGAACCCTTCCTAGAGCTGGCCGTCCGGCCAAACTGAGAGAGAAGTGCCTTGGTGAGAGAGGATAAAGAAGAACCCAAAGATCACTGTGGCTGAGCTCCAGAGATGCAGTCGGGAGATGGAAGAAAGTTTTAGAAAGTCAACCATCACTGCAGCCTTCCACCAGTCGGGGCTTAATGGAAGAGTGGCCCGACTGAAGCCTCTCCTCAGTGCAAGACACATGAAGGCCCACATGGAGTTTGCTGCTCATCACCTGTCCAATACAGTACCAACAGTGAAACATGGTGGTGGCAGCATCATGCTGTGGGGGTGTTTTTCAGCTGCAGGGACAGGACGACTGGTTACAATCGAGGGAAA
>JAUMHP010000084.1:6967699-6978293 GCA_032361065.1 Enteromius trimaculatus
CATCCAACCTGACAGAACTGGAGAGGATCTGCAAGGAGGAATGGCAGAGGATCCCCAAATCCAGGTGTCAAAAACTTGTTACATCTTTCCCAAAAAGACTCATGCTGTATTAGATCAAAAGGGTGCTTCTACTAAATACCGAGCACAGGGTGTGAATACTGTGCAATGTGGGTGTACATTGAGGGGGAAAAATGAACTGAGGGAAAAATTAAAAATGATTTTAGCAAATGGCTGCAATATAACAAAGATTTAAGGGGGTCTGAATACTTTCCGTTCACACTGTATCAAAACTGGATTTTTTCATTAGTAGTACTGTATGCATTGCCAAGGACTTCATTTGGACAACTTTAAAGGTGATTTTTTACCGCCCGGTATTTTGCACCCTCAGATTCCAGATTTTCAAATACTGTACATGTACATCCATACATCAATTAAAAGCTTATTCATTCAGCTTTCAGATTATGTGCAATTCTCAATTTTACAAAAAAAGGTCTCACACACACACACACACACATATTTATGTATATGTATGTGCACATGTACACACATGCATCAAACTGAAGGACTCGGGGGTGGTGATAATCCAGCAGTGATACTAATACTGCACAGTTCTGGTGAAAGTGGCAGCTGTGTGCGATAAGAAGCTTACTGTATGACTGCCTGAGTAATTAATAGTCAAAGAGGGTGAATCTATGTTTCAGCTGCCCCACGCCGGCTCTTTGTAGACTAAGAACAATGACCCTCACCACCCAAACGCCTTCTCGGTAAGACAGAAGGCTGCTGCAGCACCCTCTAAGTTCTTTGTATCCTTTGCAATACTGAACTGTGTGCTTGACAACCATTCTATAAATATACTGAATGCAGAAGTGTTACCATTTCCTACAGACCACAGATGAACATTCTATGTGCTGCCGGAAAAATTTTTTTATTTCGTTTTTTCAGTGTTTTTGTATATATATATATATATATATATATATATATATAATGCAACTTCGTAGTTTTTCTCAACATGCCCTATTATGATTGCTATTGTATTGTATAACCAATAGCTTTTTTTAAGTTAGCCTAAACTATTTTTGCGCCACTAATGGCACCCAAAAAACATGTTTATTTTCTACACAAAGAGATTTATAACCTGGCTACAAACCATCGAAAACAGTCCTCTTGTGAGCTACAAGGTTGTTCATCGATCGTATATGCTTTTGTTGAAACCATCTGATTTATTATTTTGTGGTGGAAAAAAATCAGAAAGCTTTTTGACCCTGCATAGACAGCAATGCAACTGACACATTCAAGACCCAAAAAAGTAGTAAGGACATGATTAATGTAGTCCATGTGACATTAGTTCACACTTTATTTTATGAAGCTATGCACGAATACTTTTTGTGTGACATTGTTAAATCTGTCCCCACCACCATTCAGACAAACCAAGTGCAGTTTCATTTGTTACCAGTAGTGTTGCAGAAATGAAACATTTCCCATTTCAGGTAAGCACACCTGTCAGCTCAGAAACTGACATTCATAAACACCAGCTCAAAAAGCAGTATTCAACGGGAGTGAAAAGTATGTCAATAACCGTAAATTTATGTGCTATTTATGTGTTACAAGTGAGGTAAACACTGCTCTCAATAGACGCTGTGTCTTTCACGTAGGTGTTTTGGGTGATTCATTTTTTTAGTGCTTGGCTCCACTAGAAAAAGCAAGATGTCAGCAAGAGTCAATGAACATCCTGATGCAATGACTAAGAAAACAACTCGGGGTTTTAGCAGAATGTTTGTGAATCAAACTTAATGAAGCAATATTTTGGATTTGAACCCCAAGGACGCTGAGTAAGTGCTCTTGGTTGAGTCAGGGCGCGAAAATGTCTCATTAGTGGCACGGAAACGGAACAAATTCTAAATTAATGAACTTGTTGGTGTTCTGTAATTTATGTCTGATCTTCTTTCGGCATCTTCATCGTAATCGTGCCGTTTTTACGCGAGCAATACGAGTCCTGAGATTACACAGATGCCTTGTTTGGCCAGAAGCAATTCCATTTGGATTCTCACTGAGGGCTCATTATCAAAGTCTCATCTACTAATAAGAAGGCAAGGCTATAATTATAGCTCAATATACCTGGCAGAGCTACTGCTCTGATTAAATTGTTGAAGGGCAAAATGAAAGCCTGGAAGAGGGAATGAGGCGGAGGCATTGAGGGAGGTGGAGAGAGGATAAAAAGGCTTTCAAATGATAAAATTGTGCATAGACGGTTCCCTAAGCTAAATTTTCTTATTCTGATTGACAACCGTTTCATGAATTAGGAATTGTTTTTTTATCCTGCGGGGAGCAGTGTTTACTTTGCATTTGATTAGATGTGTATTTTTGTTTGCTCTAAGAAGATGGTTATCCTAGCTGATTTTGACTAGTCCGTGCCTTTCTCTGGGATCACCAAAATCACCCAATCTTAGAAATGCAGTTTTATCCGCGGAACATTTGATTATTTGCGTCTCCGCTTGTCGCAATTTACATAAATATTTGCTTGTTTGCAGACTTTTCCTCCTCAGTCACTGCCTGATTCCTAAATAATTGTAGAGAAAACTAGGTAGAAATGTTCAATCATTTTTTTGGTTCTTTTCTTTGACTTTTTTTTTTCCCTACGCTCGTGGAAGGCAATGACTCCGTTCATTTGCATGCCCGTTACTGATTGGCCGCGTCTGCCTTATGCAAATAAGCGCTGGTGAAGTGGGTCGCAGCGTGCCGTACCGTTTAGAACACTAGTGCAGCATCAGCAGTCTGAGCTATAGACGCTCGGTCTGCTGTTTTCTCTTATCTGTCCGCTCACACTGTCCTGAACACCCTAGAAGCAGTGCAGGCACACATTTAAACACTATTACTCTACACTAATGGGAGATAAAGCAGCCCACACAGAGCACTTTTGTTTTCTGTCGCATGCAGATGGCTGTTCTATTCTGACAGGACAGCATTGTATAAAGTAGAAAGGATTATTTAAGGGGTTATTTGTCAGGTACAGTTACTTTAAGAAACTAGAAATACTCCCAGGCTCATGTTAATATGCTTATGCGTATCACTGATCTAGTTGCTTTTTAATAATAATAAGATTTTTAGATTTATATTGCTACAAAACAAGGCCAGATACATTTTTTTTTTGCATTTTTAAAAGCCTTAACCGCTTTCTGTAAACATTTATTTTGAATAAGTTTAAAATACTACTCTTATTACATAAACATTGGAAATTATGCAAACAGTATGCTGCATTAGTTCATTAGTATCTATTACACAGTTTTTTAATAATTCTAATAAGTTATGTTTTCATTTAAGTTAAAGTTTTAGCACTTTTATTATGTGTTTTTCTCATTATTATTATTATTTTTAACTCTGTGTCCAATCTTTAATTTTAATTCAGTTTGCAAAAACAGTATAATAGTATAATAAGTATAATAAAACTGGTATGTTGTGTGTGTGTGTGTGTGTGTGTGTGTGTTCATGTAAACCTAGATCACTTAATACTTTACCAGAATGTAAACTTTACAACACGGCAAACTGCATTGAATGTATATCCCACAATGCAATACAGCTTTCTTTAATCATTAATCCCAAATTGGACTGGCCTAGAGATTTTTGTCCAAAATTAAATCAATAATGAGAATTTTTCTAAACAGTACGCTAGTGTTATTGCATAGCTCTCTATTGTTCGATACATCTGAAATTACATCTCAATCCCAAAAGGGGGCGCTGTGTGTCATTTCATCTTCGGAGAGATGGCTTGTCAAGATGTAATAGTTTAGAAAGATCAGCAGATCCACTTTTCCCTCCCATGATGCATCATGGTACCAAATATCCTTTTCTTCCCAACTGAATGATACAGCATGACAGCCATTTTTGCCTTATCTGGCTGATTGTCAAGTGTGAATCGATTTTCAGCGGAGGCTATTTTCTGCGACTGTAATTCTGTCACATTTTCCATTTTCTGTGCGTCTTCTCTTCTTTGAGGAGTTAAATAAAAGCGCTGTGTCTCTTTTGCCGCTGTCTCTCTTTTAATACTATTGTGAAAGGGAGGGTTTTCACAATGAGCCTGATAGCTGAATGTATTGTGTCTTTCAGGACTGGTGAATGTCGTTTCACAGCCTCTCTCCCGACCTCTTATTCTATCTTCCATTCTCTCTGCCTTTCTCTCTTATTCTCCCTCTCTCTCACCTTTAGGAAACAATAGATTCACTGCATGTCCCTGTGGCTGACTGTCCCCTGCCCACACACATTTTCTCTCCATCTGTCACTACATTTTCCTACCTCTTCATCTATCTCTCGGTCCATCTATCGGCTGTGACCGCCAGTGGGATAGTGTGTGTGTGAGCGTGTGTGTGTGTGTGTCTCTTAGGCTCACCACCTCATGACCAGCTGCAACCTGCTTCACTGTCAGGCTTTTCTGAGTCTGAATGTTTTGTGCTATTCTTGTCCTTGTCTTTTATCTTGCACATGGAGTTTTTCACCAGGCAACTGAGAACTTTTCCCTGGCTGACGTTTAGATATCCGTTTACATCTTTGACATTAACAGGGCTTTATATGTAGGTACCATGGAGACAATAACTTTTTAAAAATGTTTTTTGAGTGTTGTGTGCTTAAAAATTACAATAATGCTTACATTTTTGTATCTTTTAGTTCGCTCGGGGCAGCCATGTGCAAAACGGAGGGGTAGGGACAAGGGGAAGGGTTAAGGGGTAGAAATGGGACTGGGCCCAAATTTAATGTTTTTGGTAAACCAACAAAAAAGTCACTCAACTAGGTGAATCTAAATAATCTAAAGGTATTTTAAGCTTTTTTTTTGTTGTTGTTGGTTTAAATCTCTTTTTAAAATGGGGTATCAATATATTTTAAACCGATAATTAATTTAGAAACGTCCTCACTTCCATTCTTTTTCATTCATCCTCATCACCCTCCCTCTACATCAATTCCACCTTCTCAAAGACATCATGGTCATGGTCCCTTGACTTACATTAGTGCAAACTGGCTTTTCATCCAGCCGTACCAGTCAAGGAGCGCTGGTGATTCCAGGCATGTTTCTCATTAGTTCTCAGTCTGGAATCATGTGACAGGGCAATCAAGCCTCCGTCATGGCTGTCCACTGGGATCTGGACACGTACTGGATCTCTGTGACCTCCATGGCCCACCGCTCTTGTGTGGTACAACCCCTGTACCCCATCCCCCCTGTTCTCAAGTCACAGTGTGGCCGGGCAGGGAGCTGACTGATCGTTTTCTTGACACAGTGCTAATAACACTTACTGGACAAAAACTGCTTACACTAGATGTAACCACAGGGAAAGCGGTAACGGGAACAACCTGAAGTGGGCAATGGAGAATTGAAAAAATGGGTAAATTACGCCCTAAAATGAGGTCTTAAACCTTTATTCCTCTCTCTCTCTCTTTTTTGTTCTTGCTGTATGTTGCAACAAAGTGAAATAAATGGCCTTTGTTATGCAAAAAGATTACCCGTTGAAATCTGCAGGCAACTGTAGCTCGGCCGTTTTTTAACTTAACACATTAACACACAAGTGGAAAAAACCCTTACTATCGCTATCCTTTCACAGGATTTCTGTAGAAAATTATATGGCTTTATAGGTAAATCATCTACATGTGATATAAATATAATTGTGGAAATATTTAAGATAAAACTTATCTTAAATTGTATATAATCTTTGTAAGGAACTTAAGATGGCATCTTGTGAAAGCATGTTCTCAAATTTAGAGTCTGAAAGCAAGCGGTTTCGTTATCATTGAATGTCATCTTGGTCTCCTAATCTTTGCTGATAAGGAGAAAAGTTGTCCTTTTTAAGCAGTTTTCCCAAGCTATTGTACAGCACAAAATGCAGTAGACTAAGCATTTGTTTAATTTTAGTATTTTGCCTTTTTATTACCTTTATTGTTGTCTTAGTTTTGTAGCTTTAGTACTTCAGCGTTTATATTTTTTTTAATTAACAGAGCATGTTCACAGAGTTCCTGAGTTGAACCTATGTGAGAAAATTCATACTTGGTTAACAGTTTAGCTCAGTCTGACAAAAGAAAAATAGAGCGGTGTTGATTTACAGTGTTGTGATGGGAGGTGCTATACAGTATGTGTCCTTCTGCAAGTGTAGAGGGGTCACAGTAACATACATCCAGTTTCAGGGTTGAATAAAGACATCCTCCTTTTCCATCTCCAGAAATCTAGTGACAGTGAGAGTTTAGATAACTGTCTGTATACTTTGCAGGCAGGCAGACAAACAATAGGTGAAACAGCGGGCATAATACACTGTATAATACTTAATACAGGCATAAACCATTATCATTTTCAGTTTTGTCAAACTTTGGCAGTCTGACTCAGTCTCATGAGAAACCAGAAGTATTTTATTATAAGGTGCTGATTTTGTATGATTTGGGCAGTACAAACAAAGTTCTGATTCATTCAACCTGGTCTCATAAAAATATGTACCTCTGTGCACTTTTGGTGCAACACCCTGTTCCGCATGTTTTGCCACAGTTTAAACACTGGTTCAATACGTGAACCCTGACACGTTTTTATTACGTTGATAGGTTTGTATTGCGGTGGATCACAATTGAAATATCTGTGGACTGTCACTAAAAGTTAATGCTCTATCATTTTGGATATATGCCCTTCACCAAATCCATCCCTAAACATACCCGATAGTGTTGACAAATGCAAAACTAAAATAAAGTTGATGCAACTGTGCCATTTCAGCTTCCTTTTTTGCAGATTTGAACAGTTTTGCTGAATCGTAGTTAAACAGGATTCGAACCAGAGCTCCTCGTCTCTCAAGTAGCTACTGAACAAACCTAGCATCTATGAAAACCAATTGATCTGAAGCTGGCTATGTCTGCTGCTAATGTTCAAGCAGCATCAGTTTTCAAATATCCCAGCATATTAATATTGTTAAGTCATAACATGATAACTAACTGTGTGAAATTTGAGCTTTTTTTTAGTCAAAAATGAGTTTTACTGCCTCTAGTGTTCATTTATTTTGGAAGCTGCATTGATACTTGTTGGTACATATTTTTAAAGTACACCAAGGTACGTTTATGCTTTGAGACCAGGTAGGAATGTTTTGGTTCACACCAAAGATGAAAGGTCAACTCGATCCCATTGGAGCCAAAAGGACTAAAATCATATTGGCTGATTGTCACAATATCAACCAGTGCTTTCTGATTACACCCTGAAAACCCTGGCTACCAGGTCCTTATCCAATGCGTGAGAAAGTTTATTTTGGCAGATGCATGAAAAAATAAAGCTCAGCATCTTACTTCTCTCTGGTGTTTAGTTAAAATGGTTTGGGAGGAAAAAGGATGTGGACTGTAATCCAATGTTTATAGAAATGCCAAGAGTTGTTTGTGTGTCACTTTAGCTCCCTTGTGCACTTCCGAAATTTTTTTCGTACAAAAACAAGCCACCGAACCTCATTAAAGCAGCAGACGAGAACTGACGCAACTGGCAGGTCTTTTGTGGTGTTGCATTCAAACGTCAGCGAGGTTCTGCATCATGGGACACATGCATTAAACCTTTTAATAAAACACAGGGGTAATCTAAAGTGAAGTTACAGGAGTTACAGTGTGTAATTATATATTCAGATTCGAGATGTGATCAACATTTACACTTGCGTTGTATTTAATGTAGCCTATATGTTTCTTTTCAATTTGTGATCGCAGATAATGGGTGATTCGCTTGGATGCTTTACAACCAGGATTGCAGTCCATGCTCTGGAGCTACAATTCAGTAGGCTAATTAGCAAATGAAGAGAGAGCATGGCAGTCTAATAGTACAAAATTGCCCCTATTTCCTGACAATCTAACAGTAATTTAAGTAAAGAATACCAAGCAGCCAAATTATTGTTGTTTCAGCTGAGAGAGGGCTAGTAATGATCCTTGGTCCTCGTATCAAAACCCTAAATGATGATCACTACAAATCACCAAGTTATGACATCTCTGTGCTCTGGAGACCAAGGTTTGTGTGCTTTTAAGACTGGAGAATGGACCATCACATATTATTATGTTTTGATTGCCTTATTGACTCATGTCTGGTCCAAACCAATTTTTGAGGCTTCTAAATATGGGCGCTCTTGTATTCTGAACTGGCAGATATTGACAATTAAAATGATTACTTTCAGGGTTTTTTTGTCTGTTTGTTTGTTTTGTTATATATATATATCATTGATTGATTCATTTATTCATTATTAAATTAATTTAGTTATTTTATTTTTGTAAATACATATATTTATACATTTTTATTTTTTAATTCATATTAATTTTATATATTAATATGGTGTGTTCTATTTGTTTTATTTTTTATATATTTATTAATTATATTTTATTGTATTAATATATTTATTCATTCTACTTAAGTAATAATACATTTATTTTATTCAAGACTCGAATATAATAAATATTTTTCTTCTTACATTTTTAAAGTTTTTAACTTTATATTTTATTTATCAGTTTTATTCAGTTATTCATTAATTTTATATTTTTTATTTCAATACATTTCAACATCAGTTAAATTATATATCCATTTTATTTATTTAAAAATATATATATTTTTAAATATTAGGACATTTGTTTTATTCATTCATGTATTTGATCAGCTTATGTTATTAATTTGTTTTTTATTGTGTTAATGCGTTTTAATTTATTGATTAATTAATTAATTCTATTTTATTTAAAAAAATTGTGTTCATCAGTTTTGCAGTAAGTTATTTCTATTTATTTACACATTCAGCTTATATCAATTATTTCAATTCATGCTTGACATTTCTCACATCCTGTTTTGGCAGGAACGGGGTTTGTACTTGTGGCAAAGGTTGTGTGCGAGTAACATCTTGCGATTCTGAGTCCAAACCAAACACTTTTACGGCCTCCTGCACCCCCTTGCTCCGAGTGTCAGGGCTAAAGCGCTAAAATGGAGAAAAATGCACCTTGCCCTCATATTGAACACATAAATCATCAGAGCATGGGGGCCCTGACTGCTGTTTCCTTTCCCTCTAATGGATCCCTCGTTCCACACCTCTTCTCCTTCAGCTAAGGATCAGTAAAGATTCAGTCAGCTGGGTGTGAAAAACACCCTGGGAGATGATCATTATCTAGATCATCCTAGTTCTCAGATGCTCCGAGTAAATTGGTACATTCTGTGTTTTTAGCTCATACATTTTCATGCTATCCTTAGGATGTTACAAAATATATGCTAGTTTTTCTAGGGAAGAAAAAATATAATGCATATTTCATATACAGGGGTCAAGCTGGTTTACTGACTACTGTATATAAAACAGAAAAACTCTTCTGGAACATATAAAATACGTGTGTGTGTGTGTGTGTGAGCGAGATTTGGAAACGCACAAGTTAGTGGAGTTTGTTGTGTCATAGTTTGGCATTAAAAAATAAAACTGATATTAAAATTATTTGTGTAAATGCTTTCCCCCCATAAACTGAATTGTGACTCAGTTTGAAGATAAATTACTGCAGTCTTTGAGTTTATAATATGTCAATCAAACGTCTTTTGAATGATGGCTTAATCTTACAGCCGTTTCTCCTTTTGTTGCCTAAACGGTGAAATATCAGATATTCAGCCTTTCAGAAATAATAGAGCAACCCACGCATTGATTATGTTACTTGCGATCTTGTGATTTGATAAGTAACACACCGGGAGCAATTAAATCCAGTGGAAATAGCAAAATGGACCAGTTAGGTTTCCAAACGTCTCTTGAATATTAATGGTTTCATTCTTTCTGCAGCCAGTAATTTGCTGCACAGCCTGTTGTTGCAAGTAAAGCAATATTTGATGTAGTCTTGGTGATTTCCATTATTTATTATTATTTTGGTTTTAGAGAATAATTATGCCATACTGTGCTAGCATAACCATCATTTTGCTAGTTTGTACCAAAGTCTGATGAATTTGCTTTAAAATATTGCAGTTTTCTACTTGTATTTAATTTACTGGTATGTACAACTGTAATTTTATGAAGCTATGAGAAAACGTTTTTAGTATTCTTGTGAAGAGGCATTGAAGACCGAAACGTTGGATCAGAAATCGTTGACTAAAGTCGTTATTTCGTTGTTGAAAGTCGTTGTTGAATAAAGTCATAAAGTATTCTTGTGGCTTTATGACCTCGAATGTGTCAGTTCTATTGCTGTCTATGCAGGATCAGAAAGCTTTTATTGCAAATATCTTAATTTGTGTCTTACAGGTTTGGAATGAGAAGAGGGTGAGTAATTAATGACAGGATTTTGGATTTTGGTGAACTAACCCTCATGTTGCATTCTGGTCCTTTTTGATTTTTTTCCTCTCAAAATGCTACTTAATGTTATAGAATTGGACTAAAACCTAGTCACATAACAACTTCCCCAAAACAACTTTTTTTCCCACCAAAATTTGTTAGATGTGTGCAGGGCCGGATTAACATGTTCAGGGGCCCTTAGGCTACAGGTTGCAGTAGGCCCCCCCCTCACAACCAAGAGGACGTCATACGTCAATTTGCATATTCATTACGTCAGTGCGTCATATTATCTTGCTTCTCTGTAGTCACACAATGTAATTTAATGCACCCAAATTCTCAATATA
>JAUMHP010000084.1:6987263-6998169 GCA_032361065.1 Enteromius trimaculatus
CTCAAGGATGATCAGAAGAAATGGACAGCACCTGAGTTAAATATATGAGTGTCACAGCAAAGGGTCTGAATACTTAGAACCATGTGGTATTTCAGTTTTCTTTTTTAATAAATCTGCAAAAATGTCAACAATTCTGTGTTTTTCTGTAAATATGGGGTGCTGTGTGTACATTAATGAGGAAGAAAAATTAACTTAATTTAAGCAAATGGCTGCAATATAACAGAGTGAAAAAATTTAAGGGGGTCTGAAAACTTTCCGTACCAACTGTATACATAACATAATTAACACATATATAAGCAATTTTTAAATTTGCCAGTAAAAAAATCCACTAGAAATCCAATCCTCAGCTCAAAATGTCTTTTCATAAACTTTAAAATGAGTACTGCTACAAAAATAAGCTGCAAACTTTAATAATAAAAGCATTGATGTTATATCAAACACATGGCAAGCTTCATGTGCTATTGGCCCCAAGTGTGCGCTTTTGTCCGAGTGCCAGTATGTACTATGGGAAATGGGAGTTCATTATCTGGATCGGTTCTGTCCTCACACTAGAAACTAAATTTCCGCAATTGCCAGTGTGCCACATGTGTATACCATCCTATAAAGCCTTTGTCTGATTGTTTAGTGGTTTATGCAGCATCTGTGAAGGTGCAATCCATAGCGGCCACAGAAGCAATGACTGTTATTCCAGAAATTGGACTCCGAGATGACAAAATGTGTTTATACTGACACAACATATGCTCACGGTCAACGCAGAGACATTGTGAGTGCTCGTTCCAAGCTTGTTGTAACACTTGCAATTTAAAACTTCTGCTGGTGAAACATAAACAGCTTGAGCAGAACACAGCGTTCCTCTGTTAAATCATCAGCGAAGCTTTATTTAACTTCCCGCAATGCTGGAGAACAGACTGTGCGTCCTTGCCACCTGATTGTGTTTCCTGCAAGAACTCTATTATGTGTTTAATACATTGTCACCTTCTCCCAGTTTGGTCCAATCGTCCCTCGGCAGTGTTTGTGAAGGCTAAATAGAGAGGCGTTTTGTCACTGGGATCTTCAAATGCTAAACATTAGCTATTGTGCTGTCGTCCTACCTTTCGTGCCTGAGAGAGCCATGGGAACAGATTCTCACATTCACATGCAAATACTCCGAAAAAAAGCATGCATCTCTGTTTGCTGTGTGGATAAACTGGATACTCGCTCTCTCTGCACCTTTCATCTTTTCTATCAGAAGAAGCTGTTTGCTTCAAAGATGAAACCATTTTCACAGGCCTTTGAGAACCAGAGATTTTAAGACTTCTCTTTTGGATGCAGGAAAATGTTGCGCTGATAAGAGCAAGTGGAAGATAATAGGCATCGCTTTTTGATTATTTAAATAACGGAATGACTATAAATGTTCGCGAATGGGGAATGTAGAGCATAGATATTTCTCAATGGTAAAGAAACTGATGTTTACTGACAGATGTCCAGGTGTGATTTCAATAAGCACCCCCCATAATAAATAACCAAATAATCACAGCTGCAAAAACCAATTCTAAACCATACATCTGCAATCATAGCATTTAACTTATGATATTTACATTTTTTTATTTCAGCCTTGCGGGTGAAAGGATGCACATGTACGTTTGCACTTAGAGGAAAACGTACGCTTATGTTGTAATGCTCTTTAAAATGGCGGAAGACGTTAAGTCACAGTAGAAGAATGGTAGAATTAAATAATGTTATTTTTGTTTTTATTGTGCAAAAAAAGTTATTCTCAAGAGTGTTGCAAAAAAGTTGATACACTGATGTCACATGGACTGTTTTACTGGTGTTTTTACTATGTTTCTGGATCTGGGATCATCATCTGTCTATGGAGGGACAGTTGGCTCTCTGATATCATTAAAAATATCTTAATTGGTGTTCCGAAATGGTTTGGAACAACATGAGGGTGAGTAATTAATGACAGAATTTTTTTGGTGAATTAAACCTTTAAGTGGTCTGGACGTATTTATATGGCTTTGGAGAATTATTATGCAGGTAGGGTGGGATCTTATGCATTTGAAGCTAGCTTGCTATTGTTAGCCTCTCCAAAATCGTCTACTGTATGCATAGTTTACCCAAAAATGTAAATTTCATCAATTATTCACCTTCATGTCATTCCAAACCCGTAAGAACTTCATCTTTAGAACACAAATTAAGATATTTTGGATGAAATTCGAGAGCTTTCTGATGCTGCAATAGACAGAAACGCAACTGAAACGTTTAAGACCTAAAAAGATCCCAGCTGGCACATCATGTGGCTTTGATATTTGGGTAATTTTCGTCACGTGACTAAAATTCAATGTCAGTGTAAAAGTGACACCCAATACTGCGTCAGCTGACGTTGATATTTAGTTGTTTTTAGGCTATGTAATCAAAATCCAACGTTAAGTCAACATCAAATTGATGTCAAATACCGATTCAAATACCAATCTGTCTGATGATATGTCCGACATCAACCTGGCATTATATAGACATCCGGTTACTTGTGGGAGAGTAAGGACATCATTAAAAAATTTCACTTGTGGCATCGAAAATTGACACAGAAAAAAAGTTATTTTTGTTTTCTTGGCACACAATAAGTATTATTAAGTAAAATTAAGGTTGAATCACTGATGTCAAATGGACCATTTTATGACGCTGCACACTTTTGATCAAAATATGGCTTGATATTTGAAGTTATACCAACCACACAGATAAGCCAGCAGAAACCTTATTTCTTTATTGATCTACTAAGTCTGATCTAGACTCTATATGGTAACATTTGATCTTTTAACTACGCTTTCAGAAGTAAAAGGGGTGTTATTTTAGGCCAAAATTCAAAGAATACTGCAAACACTGACTAAAACTTCAGAAAACGTTGTCCATGTACCAGATATACACCACCTGTTGTAGATGAAATGTAGTTTATTATAAGAACATGCTGTAGTCCACAGAGATTGTAAGAATGTGATTTGAAAAATTATTATATTTTGGCTCCACATCATTTACGCTGAATTTATTTTGAACAATCATTCAAATGCAAAGATAAAATGCCAACCCTCTCCCAGATGGGTAACACATTGGTACTTTAAAGCAGAAATAACTAATGTTTAGAAAAAGTTGAAAATCCAGTATTTAATGTTATTATGCAAGATTAAAAGTTGGTTGCACCATCACTTTTTGACAGATTAACCATTCCACTGTGAGGCTGAGAAAAAAGAGAGATTATCAGTTGTTATGAGTAATTTTCTTTGATCTTTTATTCTAATTTAAGCAAATGGTCTCGGAGGATAAGCTAATATAGCAGTTCTGTGCTCGCACAAGTTCAAACAAGCCAATGCTTTACACAGTTGTTCTGCTGATGAAAGACAGAAAGAGACAATAGTGTTGTGTTCAAAGCAAATGACAAGTTGGCAGTAATTACAAAAAGAAATTTCACTGAGCCTATAAATCAAAAGTTCCAAGTCGATGCCATTATAAAAGATGCTATGGTGCTAAGAAGTTATGCTCTGTAGCAGTTAGTAACTTTAAGTCTAACATTGATCATTTCTTTTAATAATGCATTAAACTGGTTTGTGTGTGAATTAATCATACTGACCTAGTTTCTGACTTCAATTCACTGACAAAATAATCCAGGTAATTATTGAATAACAAGTTAGGTTTTGCTTGGGTTCTCACACCTGCTTTTATAATGCTTTTCTGTTGCATTTGCTGCATTTCAAAGTTTGAAAAGTTCAGAAAGTCAGTCATATGAGTCATCTTGAAGAACAAAACGTCCTGCACTATACAGTCATTTACCATATTTTGCTTTGTGCATTTAGTTATGGCATTAAAGAAAATGATTGGATGCAACATTCCATTCCATAATTTGAATCATTACACTACTGCTTCCCTGAAATCGTTTTTCCAATGCGAGAGTGCTGGGAACAGAGTCAGGAAAGTCTGTCTTTTTCCGTGTCATTGCTTAGTGATACAGCACCTTCATATTGAATATACACTAAAGTAAGGACGCAACAGCATTGCGTCATAATGTAATGAAGCATCAATTAACAGTTGGATTGTACAGTTGATTTCAATGATTTATAGGTATTTATTTAATTATGGGCATTTTGAACTCAACTCTTTGAAGTCTATTTTGGGATCTTGCACAGCATAACAAAGTACAATTGCAACTCTTTAGCTCATAATTATGCTCTTTTTTTCTTACAGTTCTGACTTCTTTTCTTAATTTGTGAAAGATAAACTGAATACAAAATATGGAGTCAGAACTGTGAGATAAAAAAAACAGAGTAGAAGCAGTTTTTAAGTTATTTTCTTAGAACTGTGATTAAAAAAAGTCTTAATTGCGAGATTAACAGCTGCAGTTCCCTTTTTTTATTTTCCTTTCCAAGATGGAAAATTTGAGGTGGTTATTTAAAAAATAACCAAAGATAAAGAGCATAAGTTGTCCAGACCATTTTAATGCAAGCATCCCATAATACAAAGACAAACAATGAAATATGCTAATTTATATAAAAACAATTTTTTTTAAAAATTATATATTTTATTATTATTTATTTATTTATTTATTTTTTTCCTCAGTTTTCTTTTCTCAGTTTTTTTATTATAATTTTTTTTCTGTTACATTTTGCGTTTTTGGAGTTTTGTATCCATAGATAGATAGCTGCCCATATTAAGCTACCAATTAAAGCTGTGTTGATTTGGTTCCAAATGTTGTTTTGTAGCTGGGATTTTCAATAAATTAAAAAATATACATATGTTATGATTTCCCCTCACCCCCCAAATAACTAATGCAAGCATCCTGTAATGCAAAAGCGGACAATGGAATCTGCTAACTGTAATAAAAATGAACTGCTAGGGCATACAAGTAGAAGAAACACCCATAAATGCTTCCTAACTGAGCCGTAACATTGTGGCAAGCGCATGAATAATAGACAACATAACAAAATGTGTTTTCATTTCTAAAACTATTTAGGAAGTATTAGTAAGAATCAAAAATAACAAGAAAAAAGCTATCATAAATCCCAAACAAAATGCCGTTCCCATTAGCTGAGCATTAGCTGTTAAAAATAGAAAAAGGGTTTCTCATGCAATTGGAAAATTGCTTAAGTTTTGTGCTTTAGTGGTTTCCATTGTGGTTTGTTTATTGTTTCTTGGCTGCATTAGGGCCAAATTCAATAGATTATGAGGGAAACATTTAATCATTTATGGAGGGAGAAATTGCTTTTATAGCTGCGCACAGTTAAGTGAAAACGAAGCAGGATATAGCCTGCAAAAATACATCTTACTTAAGAGGCCAGATATATAATCATACATTCATAACCCATCCAAACAGGAAGTAACTATCAAGGCGATTAGTAAAGAATTGCATAATATAAACCTCTTTTGCCTCAAATATGAATTACATGCCAAAAGCCTGCAAGCAATGTGCATTGCCAGAACCTCCCTAGTCCTTTTAAGGCAGGTGGAGCTATCTGAACCCAGTGAGTAATGATTGTTGGCTTCGTCACAAACCTACTGCAGACGTGTTTGTTTAGCAGGAGTCACCCCGTATAAGTGAGTGCAATGTAGCAAGTCACTTAGGATGAGATTTTCACTTATCTATGAGAAGCACCGTGGTCTAAAGCTCAGGATGTGACGGCAACAGTGCCATTTTTCTGTTCAGATATAGGATGTTTAGAAGCATAATTTAACAACACAATGTTTGGTTGTTTCAAAGTTTCTCTGGCAAATTGCTGCATGTGTTACAATGATTAAAAGAGAACGGCCTTATCAACATGCATTAGACACAAGCTCGTTGCTGCCGCTGTGACTTTCCAAGTTCAGCTCATAATAGAGGTGCTGAACTGGAAACCTGCTTTATAACAAATGTTCATTTAATCATTCGTACAAACTTTAAACCAAAAGATTTAGCTTTAAAGGTTAAAACAGTCTTTAACCTATTTGTACAGTGGTAGTGCTGAAAAAATGTATTGATATTTGGGTCAAAATGTTGTTTTTATATAAATTATATAAATATATACATGTAAATACATGTGTGTGTGTGTGTGTCAAATGGTTTTGAATAGGGTTGAGTCTGGTGGGGAAAAGAAAAGTGCTGGACGTTGGTGTAAAAATTGAGAAAATGAGATTATTTCCTTGTCTCACTTCTTGCTGTAAAAAGAATCAAGATGATGTTAATGGATCTTAAAAACAAAATATTCTCAAAAGTAGGATATCTTTTTTTTTGCTAGATACAGCCAAGAAAGGCCAAAACCTCTGTAATAGGACAGGCTAAGTTTGTTTTTAAAATCTACATTTTATTGGGGGCGCCAGATATTTACCAAAGTTTACCCTGTTTGTGGAAAGCGACAGTTGTCGCCTGTTATAGGCAGGAAACAGACATTTCATGCTTAAAAACAAAAGGCCAAGTGTTAAGTTGGCATATATTAGCTGTGGAGCGCAAGATATATTTTGTTTCATTTGGCCAAATTAATATCCACTCAAAGACAATGGAATTTGCATATATATTGAATGAGGCTGCAAAACTGTCCAGTTATGACAAAGTATTTTTTAGCATCATTATTTGTCCAATTTATGCACAAAAGCTTAATCAGGATACTGTCTGCAGTTGCCATGGAAGATTTTCGGCAAATGAGGACTGTTGGCATTCTTGAAAAAGATTCAGTGACATATTATCATATAACATTCCGACGCTGAGCCAACCCAATACTGATGCAAATTAATTGCGTAATAAATTTGAATTAATTTTTTTGTCTTTAGGGACAAGACAGTGCCTCTGGGATTCTGCCGAGCACTCACAATCCGGATTTAATTAAATGTCTATTCTCCATCTGATATCCAATACACATTTAACCATGTCTGTTTGGTTTGCAGGTTTGATTAGTCTCCCATGCTGGCTTTTTGTCTATTTCTGCATGATTCCCTGCTTCATTGAGATTATTATGCTCTTCCTTGAGGTTGAGGTGCTTTGTTTTCTCTTTTACGAAATTTAGATTAAATTGATAAAGTGTGTGTCTGTGGTTTAGTTTTGCTTTTAGAGTGTATTTACTAAATCACTGACATGCTCAAAGTTAATTTATACATTTATTTTAAAAAGGGTATATTTCATGTTGGCTTTTCAAGAATTTAGTTGATTAATCAAATTTGGAGAGGTAATTTAAAAGCAAAATGTCTCTCCAAATAAAACCTGCACTATAGACTGCACACTATAAACTGCACTCTATCTATCTATCTATCTATCTATCTAGATAGCTTGTTTTAAACATTTGTCAAATATACTAATGGATGTACTTCTTTTTTGCTGTCAGTGGATATTTTCCTTGCTCTTATCTGCTCAATACAATTTGTACCATTTGTAAGTGCCATATACATTGCTTTCATTACTGCCTTGACACTTCATTTCTCTGAAGAATCTTTCCATCTCACCTTGAACTGCCATTAGATGGCAGACCATTTAGAAAAATGACGCATGAGCCAAAAAACGGACTCTATCTGAAGGTATGTCACATGTGGTACAACTTGTATATTAGGTAAGCATCAATTATTTATTTAATATATTTTTTTTTGCTCTTTTTTTCGAAGGGTAAAAAAAGAGCAAAGATCTGGCAATCCTATCCAGTTGTGTTTTTGTGTGGTGTTAGTATCCACTCTGATGTCTAATGGAATAAACATTTAAGCTTTGGCCCTTGTTACATGTTAGAAGTGTGTCCTGCACCAAGGCAGCATCAAAGTGTACTTCACAAGCCGCTGAGTGCTCATTAATTTCCTTCTCTCTAGTCTGTTGCAGTTGCACCCAAGCCACACTTTTGAGTTAAGTGTCATCCTTTGGCTACTGTATGTTCTACTGACCCTCAAGTTCTCTAGAGTCAACTATGAGAGGAAAAGGTTTTGGATACTGTGTAAATAGGAGTTGAAAAGTTGTTTTTGAAAGCTATTTATTTTATAGACATTCACAATGTTTCAGTATATGGGTGTTTAGGCCTTTGGCCTGTAATTCTTTTTGGTTACCTTTCTTATGTGTCATTTAAACAGTATCATATTTATTTACACCACATTGAGCTGTGTTAAAATTTCAGATTTCTGATTAATAGCAATCTGAATATGAACATCCCTGATGTTGGTTTTTAAAACCCCATTACAAATCTTTTTTTTTTTAGCTCTTATTTTCAATGGATGCATAGAAGCATTTTTTTCCACAAAAAATTGATTCTGCCGATGAAAATGATAAATGATTACATGAGTTTGCTCTTTGTAGTGAATTTAAATGCATGCAGCACTTCACTAACAAAGGACTCCTGAGAGTCTTTTTTTCTTTCTTTTCTTTTTTGGTGAATCAAATACATGCAGTCAATTGGTGTAGCCCTATTCCTGAAACAAAATATTTTGATATGAGCCCATTTTTTTATACATAAGCAAAATGGCCATTTTATAACGGCTTCAAAAAGTATCAGAGTCAAACCAGTAATTGGAATGAAATTTTTTCTGATTATATAGGACAATTTGTCAAAAAAAAAATATTTAATGTATTAAGCTCTTCAGTGTGTATTATCTCTAGGCTAATAGTAAAACTAACCAGCCCGATTTTACGGCAATTCGTACATATTTTATGAGGTGGCTAATTTGTACTGTAGGAGTTGCACAATTTGCCGAATTTGTAGTATTTAAAAGCAGCTTGTGATGGGCTTTGTTTCATCATGTGACTTTCTCATCACCGTCTGCATTTGGTGGCAAAACAGAGTTCAGTACTTTAATAGGTTTGTATATTAACGTTATATCAGTTAATGAAATTACGGTATTTAACTGTAAATTTAACTTAAAGCCCTAAAACCTTAAACATTGTTACCGTATTTTTTCAGTTGAATTCCGGAAACCACAGCTGCTGGTTTTCTCAGTGTAAATTTAACGGATTTCTTTTTACAGTGTAAGAATGGTGTATACCCAGAACCTGCCCCTAAATTCATTTAATCATTTAAATTGTACAAAATCGAAAATGAATTAGCCACCTCATAAAATAGCGTATGTACGAAAAAAAGCCTACCAACGAATTTGTCATGGGACTGTTGAACTAACCACTCTTTATATATCTGGTAAAAGTGCAGAAAGTACGAGTTTTTCTGTTCTACCCTTATCTGCACAGACTCATAGTTAGTATTAATAAAATTTAATTTGAGTCATATTTCCTCTCCACAGCACATTTATATTCAAGAGATACGATTCGCTGTTCCAGTCATAATGGACTTTGATTGTATTCTGCTGCTTGGAGTCACAAACACAAACCGAAGCGAACTGGGGGAAGCACATCTAGTTTCATTCAGAATATTAAATCTCTCTGAACACAATACTAAAAGCAGTGTCTGCTCTTGTTTTTTTGTAACGTGACATACAAAGTGGCTGTTTTAGCAGAAGGAAATGGCCTAAGCCCTCTCTTTTCAGATAAGAGAGGTAATTACAGTGGTTTGGACAAGGCCGGCGCTCTCGGGCGAATTCAGAGCACAAAACGCACAGATTAGAATACGCACAAAGCGCCATTGGGATTTCAGATTACAGGTGGTCTCACACATAACCACATTATTTCAAGATGCATTGTTTCATCTAGTATTCTGACAGTGGATTCGGGTTTGAAAAGAGCCGGCTTGCATCCCATTCCTCCCTTATGTCATCTGCTGTATCGCTTTTGGGTCTCAAAACCTTTTCTATGCTGGGTAGCCGCTTCTTCCCTTCTTAAAATCAGCTTTCTGGAGGCCACAATATTTATTAGCATTTTAAAACTCTAATACGACATTTAAATTACATCCAGAACTCATTATTCTGACACATGGTGCATCAAAAGGAAATATCTCAAGCAGTTTCCACCATGATAGAATGAGTACATTAAGCTCCAATTAAAACAGGAAGGCAGAATCTTGCGCCATTCGCCATGACATCATTTGGAGTCGAGTGGCTCTGTACATCAGAAAATCAACAAAACAGGCTTGAATTTACAGCCCATTTTAAAACAATTAAACCGGATTTATGGGGCCTTCAAATTGCTTGCAGCTTTTTAAAGATGTTTTAGCAGTGCCATAAAAAGCACTCTCGCAAATAACAAAAAACAACTTTGGCAGGAAAATGCGGTATTAAACTTTTTATTGGCTTGTTACGGTAGTTTCCTCGCACCCTTTTGTTGTTTTGTATTAAAAGAATAGTTTGCTCTAATGTCGTTCCAAAGCTGTTTGAATTTCTTTCTTCCGTGGAATATCCTGGCCGCTCGCTTGCATGTAATAAAAGTGAATGAATCACCATAAAAGTGCACTATATTCCATCCGATAGCTTTCAGTGAGGAAAGCTTGAAATTTGATTCATTATTTACTGCGTTCATGATGTCTGATTTATGAATCTTTCTTTTCAGCTTTTAAATGAATCCTTAAATTCAGTTCATAAAACTTGTCTGAATGATTCATTTACAAATGATTCATTTATGATCTTACTGAATCAAAGATCCGTTAGAGCGGTTGATGGCTCACTGGAAGGGAAGTTTCGCATTGAATAATAGTTCAATTTCAATCTGTTTCTTACACAAAGCCTTGGAATATCACAATTGAATCATACAAACACTTTTATTAGTGCTTTTTTCATCTCTTAAGAACTTGCCAGTCTCCCAAATTACGTTTTTTTTATTTCACAAAACATTTTACAGTAAGTCAGATCTAAAGCAATATGAGTGTAACGTGTCAGTGGTGCAGATGAAGGAGATCGGGAGGCAGGAGTAAAATCAAAACAAAAAGACTTTAATAAAGAACTCAAAAACGTGGAGCAGTATCCAATAACTTCACAAATAGCACAAGCAAGACACAGGAAACGTTTTGGGTTGACGGACCAAGCAGAACTAAAAAGACATGGGTTTTATACAAACACTGATTACAAG
>JAUMHP010000084.1:7007895-7036379 GCA_032361065.1 Enteromius trimaculatus
AAATTAAATATATTAATATAAATTAATAAAATATATACTGTATGTGTGTATATTTATATAAACAATATATATATATATATATATATATATATATATAGACACACACACAATACAATATAATATATTGTGTGATATAATGTCTGAGAGAAACATTAACGTGTCCTCTGTAGTATAATGACACAATTTATAACATGGAAATCTATTTTTACAAGCCCGAGTTTAGCAGGGAGCCTGACCCATTTATTAGGTTGCTCTTGTGTAATGTAATTTTTGCCCATTGAAAATGATTGCTAACACATTTGCTGTGTGAAGCTTTAAATCTCTGAGAAGTTCAGCTCAGTAATTTGATCAATGACCCTGACCGTGACCTGCATTATCTGCAAAATAAATAAAAACCTATCTATAGATGTTTGCTGCATAACGTTATGATCAGAAAACTCAGAAAAGTTTGCAGACATAACCTCATTCCGAGTTGTTTGCTACCCGTGTCTGTTTACCATGCCTTTCAAAATATTCATATTCATCAGTCATCATGACAGTTCATATACAAAGCTGTTGCACTTCTTCACTAGCAAGAATTGACAAACACCTCTCGGGCCAAACCAGCATGGCTGAAATAAACATCGCGACATCTCGCCATTCGTTTCTCTTAATCTCTCCAAGGAATCCCCTGAAGATGAAACATCCTCAATTCCTTCAGGAGACGCTGTTATTCACTCAAGCCACGGAGTTTTGTGCGTGCGAGAGAGACAAACTGAAAGAGGGAGAGTTTAAGAGAGCTAACAGAAAACGGCTTTCGCTGTCCCTCAGGAGCAGGGCCACACAGTCTCGCCAGGAGCCACAATTAAAACAAACACGCCTCTCCTTTCTGTTTTGTTCAGCTTTCTCCCAGCTGGTTAGCAGCATTTTTAAAGCAGCCACTTACAGCCCCTTTTTATCCAGGAAACAATGCACCGGGCTGCTTGGCCCGCATGGCCTCTTTTAAAATAAACACTTGGGGAGCGACTGTTGCACAGCAAATCTTAAGCATATCTTTACAAAGTTTAGCCTAGTTTCCTATCAGTTCAGAAGTTTCCGGTTCACTGTTTTGTTTTGAGTCTGAACAAGGGTGCGACAAGCTCGTTCGAGTTGCCAAAATTGCAGCCTTTACTTTCTTTGCAGAAATATAGGGCTGAACCAGAGGATACTGCGTGCAGCTTTGGGTTTGCATGGCTGTATGTGTGTGTGTGTGTGTGTGTGTGTGTATGTGAAAGAGTGGGAAGTGAAAAAGGAGAACGAGAGAGAGTGAGAAAGAGGGAGGAAGAACTTAATGCACCACGCGCATGGATTTTACTCTTCGATGGACATTTGGCAGCAATTTGGTTTTGAAACTTGCAAACAAAATTGTGCTCCTCCATCCCCACTGGAATTTTCCATCACTTGGACAATGTGATTTTAACAAACAATAGCAGTGGAATTTATATTACATGTACCTTTTTTTACATACTATATATACTTTATGTGTGTGTATTTGTATACAGTATGGGTCAAAGATGTCAAGATATCTGCATCCAAAGAAATTCACAAAAGTGGTTTTATGTCCATAGAACGCACATTAAATGCAAGAAAAGTGTCTGCTTTTTTTAAATTTAGTTGTTACATTGTCATTCAGTGTAACACAATATTTTTTGTAAAATTAAAACAACGTGCTTATTATGACTTGTACATATTAACATATATAATAGAATAAGAAATCATTTTAAATTTGACTGTGTTTTAAATGAGTACAAAATCTTACTGACAAATGGGCAAAAACTAGGATAGTGGCAAATAAAAAGAAAAAGTAATATTACAACTAGTTAGCCCCTGGGTTGAAAGCAATTCATTCATTAATGTTGTCATAAATAGTTTTTTTTGTGAAGGGGGGTGGGGGGGCAACAATTTAAAAAGGTATTACACTTTGACCCATATACATATTAAATATACAGTACACAAGAAAAACTTTTTTTTTATTCGATGCGATTATTCGTAATTTGTCATTTGACAGCACTAATTTATTTATATATATATATATATATATATATATTCTATAACCTTCATCTTATTTACTGAGCACCCAAAATCCCAGTCAACCACACAGTGGATGTTTAAATTTCCTGTCATTCATTTTAGCAAAAACACACTGTCATTATTTTTTAAATTAGGCTTTTAGATCACTTATTTTCCCATAAAGCTCAGTGCTATTTGCTTGGCGCAATTAACTTTGCAATATTACCGCCTGAGGAAAGCAAGTGATTAAACAATGTTATTAAAAATGGAGGTTTCAATTACATTTTTAGTTATTATGGAAGCAGTAATTAATTGAATGATGACCAAATGATGAAGAAGAGCTTTATAATCAGACGTTTAATCAGCATTTTGAAAGGCCAATTCATGTGTGTGGATTACAGAGATGCATTTGTCTCAACAACTGATTTTTGCAACAAGTGTTGAAGATCCTGTCAAAATGTTGCCTCATGGGTTAACAAGAGCTCTAGGTTTAAGTAGCACAGAACCGTCAGTTACAAATATTTGTCCTTTCCACTGAGAGATGTTGAAAGGGCTGACATGTACAGTTAGTCATCTTGGCTCACAAAATGAAATTTGATTCTACATCACTGAGCTCATTTACGGTACTAGTTTACGGTTTAGTTGGAAACTGTTGCATAATTGGGCTAAAAAAACCAAAACAAAACTTAATACGCCATTTGAATTTTATATGCCATTTGTTTTTTATTTTATTTCCAAGGCTCTCCAAACAATTCAAATCGTTTACTCGTTCTTGTGATGTTTCAAAAATGTGTTTGGTCTTATTCTTTTCATATAAATCTTTTCCATAAAATGACATTTTAAAGTGACCACAGTATAAGCTAAAATAGAATAGAATACAGTATAAATACAAAATACAGTGCAAATATCTGAAGTTATTTAGTTGTTGGTACATTGGTAGTCAAATTGTAGTTACTTACAGTATGCTGATCAAAATGGATCACAAATAGAAATACAAATATTTTGTACGTTTACAAAAGATTACTATTTCAAATAATTACTGTTATTTCTATTCCTCAAATAATTATTTTTAAAAAGCCTCATAGTTTCCACTAAATATTTAGCAGCACTATAACAATGCAGCACATTATTACTGTTTTTACTGTATTTTTTAATTAAATGAATGCAGCCCTGCTGAGCATAAGAACGTTCTCTTAAAAAATAAGTAACAATGTTCTCTGTTCCACAGCTCATTGATGAAAGTGACACACAGTTCATGACCAACTGCCCCCCGGCCGTCACAGAGAGCATTCCCAGAAGACGCACAAGAATACAGGTGTTCTGGACAGCGCCACATTCTGGCAGCGGTTGCGTCACTCTGAAGTGAGTAATTGTATTCCGTTCACTTTTATTATGGTCTTGGATGGCAATAATTGAATGAGAATCCATGGTTTTAGGCTAAAAATATGAAGGGCTGTGGTGCTGATAGATTGCTGAATAAATAAAAAAGTAAACAAAACAGAGTCTGGGGCTCTGAGTTTAGTGTCTAGAATATAACACAGTGTCTTAGCACTTGTCTCATTTAGTGAGTGTTTTATCAGTCACCTTCTGGGAAAGTATTGAAAAAGGAAAACAAAGTCTTTTTCGATGATATTTAAAGCTGAGTAAACAGAAATATATTTAGGCGGCCATCATTAGATGTGATTATGATTGATTGATGGTGGACGGTTATTGTATATTAATCTTAAGCCGTTGAAATCGCCCTTGAGTGTTCCCGTCATCTATTGGAAACTGCGAATCAAAGAGGATTAAGAAACTTTGAATGCTTTAGAATATTCCATGCATCCAAACAACATCCTCCCACTTCAGATTCCTTTACATACAGCAGGCACACAACAGTGGTCTTCAACCAAACGAAATCTGAATTATCTGTCAGTGTTGTGGTGTCAGTGTTTCCACTCCACCCCCTCATGTTTTCATGCTGTCTTTGTATCTTTATCTCTCTTTCTCCCACTCCTTTTGAGGTTATAAACAACTTTGAGTGTGTTTGATGCATTAAAGACATCTGAAAGTCTCTCTCTTCGCTCCGGTTGGACACGGTGCGACGTGTATGTGCATTTTCCCACATTATGGGTGCCTACCCGCTTTCTAACAACTCTCACTTTCTGAAAGCCTCTGAATGCCACTCTTTTGGCCTGTTTACACTTGTCGTGAACCAGTGAGGTCTGTAACACCAGGAGAAAGCTCGTTACGTTAGCATTCTCATTCATTTTAATGGGAAGGATGCCATTTGAATCCTGCCAGTTTTTTTTCATGGACATTGAACCTTTTTTTGAGCCGATCACCTATGCCCTTAAAGAGCTTCAAATTTGGAAAATGTTACTCAAATG
The DNA here is from genome assembly GCA_032361065.1 of Enteromius trimaculatus. Taxonomy (NCBI): domain Eukaryota; kingdom Metazoa; phylum Chordata; class Actinopteri; order Cypriniformes; family Cyprinidae; genus Enteromius; species Enteromius trimaculatus. The sequence goes on from JAUMHP010000084.1 coordinate 7,012,293, forward strand.
TGCTTGTTTGACATGAATGAAGTTTTTCTCACCCATCACACATTTGAGGTTCCACAAGGACCAACGGGATTTGTTCTCGTACATCACGCAAGTGTATTTCGCAAGAACTGATAGGGTTTGTTTTTGTATGTCATGTAAGCATTTTGAGGTGTTCTTGCGTGTCAGGTTTGGTCATGCAGTTGTGTCTCACTGTTATTTCAGCATTATGTGAGTGCAGATTACTTTTACAGTGTCCTTTTAAACTTTTTGACGAATTTTCAGAGTTAGACTTTTAGTTGCCAAACCGAAATCTCTCAGGTTTAAATACAGGGTTCAAATATCTGAATAACACGAAGGTGAGTAATTGATGATGATTTCGAGTTTTAGGTAAAATTAGCAACACAGTCACATGGTAATTCATAACTATTTTATATTTTGGAAAATTGGTGGCTAATTTGGTGAAAAATGTTCGTTCTTTTTTCCAATGACTGAAATGAGACGATGATGAGGTCAGTAAAAGATAACTGTCTGACTGTATCAACATGCAATAACATTGACGATAAAAGAAGTGAATAAAATGTATTTTTAAAAAAATATGCTCTACCCACCTTTTTTTTCTTTAACAAAAAAGGAGACAAAATATTAATGCAGACTGCTGTATATGAGCTTTTTATGTGTGGTTGCCAGATATCAGGAGTTAAAATCCCCAAATCAAGGCTTTTGTGCCTACTGATTTGCTCACTGTTTACAACCTGACAACCATTCGCATACACACTTGCTCTTCATTACCGATGCGCTGACAATGATCTGAAAACACTGACAAGTCAGCTGGAGTTTAGGGTTCTCCATGTGAGTCATTTTTTAAATGAAAGTGTCATTCAGTCAGCCTGTGTTCTGTCATGAGATTTTAACAGGTTTGTGGAGAAATATATATATTTTCTCATTGAAATAATGCACATATAAGTGATGCTACTGTTTAAATGAGCCCCAGAATTTTCTTTTTTTTTTTTGGTTGTAGCAGTTTCGAAATTTAACTGATGTTGAGACAATTAAAACCTTCAACAGTTTATTTATGAGCTTTCCATCTCTCATTCTCTCTTGTTCCTTATCACCTACTTACTTATTCATCCATTTTATTCTGTCTCTGACCCCTGGTCCTCTTTTTTTAACTTCTTAAAATGGATAGCAATCTCTCCTCCTCCTCTTTCAGAAACCATATCACCTACTATCAGTCTCCGGCCATCTGCGAACTTGAGGAATTATTATTGTAGCTTTTAATTTATCCATCTGTCTTATTAGGGCAGGGATGTCTGTTTTTTTTTTCCAATAATATTTTCAGGGAAGCATCTGCTGTGCCAAACGCGTTGGATCTGCTGTCACTTTGCCTTGGCGTGTCAGAACCATGGAGACATTGCACCTTGTAGCACCGGGCCGAATGCCAGCGCTCAGTCTCCGAAACACAACTGGCAACGGTGCCCAATGAACATCAAATAAAAGTGCAATTACATCTGGAATCCCTCCAGCACTTTTCTAGTGAAATGTCAAACAGACCAGGGATTGGAAGGAAGTTTTGAACTGGATTTTGTTTCCTTTGATTCTCTGGTGCCATCAAGCTGTGGAAGGCAGATAAGATGCGGTAAACGTGATGGTTTTGTTGACAAGCTTTGGGACTCTGGAGATAAATGGCTTTCAGGTGCTCAAATGAGACGATCAAGACCAAATACCAACAGAGCAGACGTCTTAAGAAGTTTTAAGAAGAATGGATCAAGTCTTGAGCAGTTATACTTTGTTGGCTACTGTTAAGGGCCTTTCATGTAACCTGCACACTTTTTCTCCAAGTCACGTATGTCTCTTTCACACCAAACTCACATATGTTTATAAACCCTTTGGAATATAGGCATAAGCTGTGATTTGTCATATAAATATTAGGGATGTCCCAAGCTGATTTCAAGGATGGGGATCGTTTTAATGACGGATCATCAGTCTTTAAAGCTCTGTAAATATTGTTCACAGATGCAGGGATTCACTTTAAATTTCCTCAAGTTGATTACTCACTAAAAAACTCCCACAGATCAATTTTCCATGCCATTTTAAGTCTCTTGACATGTGGTTATATCTAAGCGTGTGTGTTTATATTATAATTTTTTTAATTCATTCATTTTTGCAAATGACTCATACATTTAACTTTTTATATGTGTGTGTTTATATATATCTATATATATAAGTTTTTATGTATTGGGTAGAATTAGGGATGAAGAATAAGGTATTAATATGTGCTTAATTACTAATAATAAAGATTCTATTAATATGCACGCTAATAAGCTATTTTCTCTAAACAAGACATGTCACAGCACATATTATTGCTCTTTTATTGGATTTGGTTGCCTAGATGTTATGTAAATGAATTTCATTCAAGCCTGCAGTAATTAAATCATTTATGGTAATGAATTAAATACACCTGTATATTTGACATGTTTTACTTCGTTTTTTGCTGCTAACCTAAAAAATAATTTTTTGTTTGTCGTGAAAGGACCTTGAAGAGAAACGGCAATCAAACAATTTCTGTCAAACTATAATTCAATACAAAAAACATCTTTTTTTTTAATCCCACTTTATTTACTTAATTTTAGCTTTGGGTGGCAATTTGTTTTGCATTGTGTGAAAGGGCCGTGAAAAGGAACAGCATTCAAGGATCTTTTCTATAGTATGCCAAACAGGGTGCTGCTCAATTTCACAAAATGCACTTTGCAAAGCAAACATGAGCCAAAAATGTGTCATATTTCAGACACCTTCACATTTTGATAAGGCCAGCACCAGATTCTCTTGTAAGCCACCCACATAAAACATGTGGGATAATTCTCAGGAAGACATAGTGTTATGGTCAGACTTAGGCCCAATCCCAGTTCTATTTTCTACCCCTTTGCCTACCCCTTGTCCCTTTCCCTTGTCCCTTGAAATGAAGTGGAAGGGTTAAAAATGTTCCCCTAAGAAATAGGACACCACTACTACACTGTTATACATCATCATCCATTGTCACTAGCTCCTAACGTTACATCAACGGTTATATGACATAAAAGTATATTTCCTAATATTGTGCAATCGGTGCTATACGCTAGCAAACGTTTCTTTACAGAAAATCCCCATGAACACAAACACAAGACCGATGGTAATATACATATAATGAAAACATTTCATAATAAATCTTTATTTATGGCAAAAATTACTTACATTTATGGGTCTCTTCGTTTGAAGGGCTATCTAGCCCTTACCCTTCCCCCTACCCCTCCAACCAAAAGAGAATTGAGACACCCCTACCCCAACACGTGAACGGGCCAAACGGAGGGGTAGGGGAAAGTGTAGGGGTAGAATTGGGATTGGGCCTTACTGCATGCCACATGCTTGACTGACAGCAACAGCAATGGGCTCTAGTGGGACAGTAACAGGACTCTCCATTGATATTCCACATGGGTCGATGGATGCCGAGTGTGGCTCGGTCTCTGGGGTACTCCATCAGGGGCAGGTTTAAAAGAGATTCAAACATCCACCGCCCGCAAACATAGATGGTACTCTTGAATACGTTTGCTTTTTCTCCAATGTCTGCTACACATATTGGCATCGCTTGATGTCTCTATACGGCTTCATTTTAAAAGCCCAACTGTTTAAAGCATTCAGGAAGCTGACTGGAGTCATTGAAATATGCTCTTGGATAGTAGCATTATGCAAATGCAGCATTATGCACAGAAGCCTTTGTTAAAAAGATGCATAGTCTGTTCTCACTACAATACAATTTTGAAAGCGATAATGGTGGTAGAGTAAATGTAAAAGCGCACTTTGTCAGAACTATATCTAAAAGGCAGAAAAAGTTGGATGAACATTGTAATGTCTTCATTACAGGGCCAGTGTTGTGCAGCGAAGAATCATTTTCTTCCAAGATGAGGGCTCACTTACCAAAAGACTCTGTGAGAAAGGTAATTTTAAAGCTGGCTTTCTCATGCACATCCCTCTCATAGCATTTACAGAATCATTTTTTTGTTGTTGTTGTTGTTGTTGTTTCTGGCTTGCTCAGTGAACAAATTTATTTTCCTGTCATCTGCTTTTAATGTTGCTGAATAAAATATATGCCTTGTAAATGGTTGTGTTTATGCATGCTACATCAATTTGTGTATGTTTGAATAGGCTGGAGTGTGTGTGGAAGGATGAGGTTAAATGCACATGTCCATTGTTATGTGACAAGAAAAGGAAGAACGTAGATTCTCAGCTTTTGGTTGTAAGCGGGCACGTAAAATTGAAATAATGGACACAATGCAATTGAAAATAACTGTAATTGTGAATTGCAGATCCAGTTGCGACGACTGAAAAAGCTGTTCAGGAGTGCTGTGCTTGTGGAACTGCCAAGTATAGAGTGACTTTCTATGGAAACTGGTCTGAGAAGGTGCATCCCAAAGACTACCCAAGTAAGAACAAACCGTTTGGCGTTCATTAAAAAGAAAACAATTTAAACTGGTTTAAATTTTTGTTGAAATAAAGCTGGACTAAAGTATAAATATTAGATTAAGATCTTAAGCTTAAAAATGGTGCCGACTGAAATAAGTTTCAATTGAAGTACTAAAATAAAGCGAAAACTACAATGAATATAAATGAAATCTAAACAAATCAACATCAACACATGATTAAATATTATATAAAATATGATTCTAATATAATATTATCACATTGTGAGGTACATTGTGCTATGGTTGTATGGTATCCTGCTTAAAAACACATTTAGAGCTGTTTCCTGATGTATGTTTTTATTTTACAAATGTTTGATATTATATTTTTACAAATTATACGTTCATTACTGTTTTTATTTTTTTGTAATTTATCTGTACGTCAAATAAAAATGTAGTGATTTAAAAAGTGTGACAGAATTTTAATATATAGTTAATATATACAGTAGTTACTTATATTTGTAATTATTTTTAATATATATTTACTTGTATTAGTAATTAACGATAAAGTACGAAATGTTAGATTTTGTTCAAAGACCACTAGACAATATCTGCTTTATATTATGTATTTATGTATGTATTTATTTATTTTTATTATTAACATATTTATTTATTTTTTACTAGTGCAATGAAGCGATTAATCACGATTAATTGCATCCAAAATAAAAGTTTTTGTTTGCATAATATATATGTGTATATATAAATACAAAACAAACACATTTACATATATTTAAGAAAAATTTTTGTTTATATATTAAATACATTTATATAAAATATAAGAATATAAAGATATCAGTGTATATGTATGTAAATGTAATGTAAATTCCAAAATATGTACTATAGATGTGTGTACTTATATGTAAATATATTATCACACACTATTTTTAACACAAAAATATTCCGTTAATTCAATATTTTCCATGATTTTTTTTTTTATTGCAAAAATGTATTTTTATAAGTCATGAATTACAGTTGAGTTTAAGCACTAAAAAACACATTCTTTATGTTTTAATGCCACACTGAATAAAACAAGACACTGAAGTGTGGTTAGTGTGGCAGAGCTGGGCCTTTGTCCTGCAGCTTTAGCTCTCAGGGCTGGTTTGCTAATATAGCGGTCAGCAGGAGAGCTGGTTCGTTACCTATGTGTGTGGCAGCAATGATCCAATCTGTTATTTACTGTCTGGCAAGCAACAAGACTACAGCCTGGGCCACGATACTTTGTGAGATAAGAGAAGCCAAGCCAGGCGGATGTTGTCACATTGCACCCTGCTGCTAGTTAATGGGTCTGTGGAAACAAACATTGATGTATGCGGTAGGTTCTTTAAAGAGAGACAAGAGTAGAAGCTTAGATGTGTGAAGATACACACTAGAGAACAATTTACTTCAGAAGCGCAATTAACTGGGAGGATTTAGCTTTATATGAAGCTGCAAGATCTCTTATTTGTTTACCGCTGTTGTTTCTCCCCAAAGGACGTGCTAATCATTGGTCGGCTCTCATTGGCGCGTCTCACTCGAGGAGCTATGTGTTATGGGAGTACGGAGGTTTCGCCAGTGAAGGAGTCAAGCAGGTGGCTGAGTATGGATCACCCGTCAAAATGGAGGAGGAGATTCGACAAAAGGTAGGCATTCTGGCTAACTGTGACAGGATTAGATATCAGGATCAGAAATTCTGAAATTCAACTTGAAAGCTAATGTTGAAATAATTGCTTGACTTTCAAGCCGAGGTGTGGGATTAGCAGCTGCTCTGTTTATCCGACAGAGATTGAATTTAAACATTTTTTGTTGGCTAGGATTATTCTCATTAGATTACTGATGCTTTTTCAATTGGTTTGTTTAGGAATATTTTAAAAACTAGCCAAAAGGGATGAATCTGTGAGGTAAACGAGTGTGTGTTTTTGAACAAATCCTTTCTCTTGACACTGAAAATCTTCCTTGGATGTGCATGACTGCTTTGATTGCTTGATGAACAACGGCAAAGGAAAACAAATCAGCCTTTATTATAGAAAGAGCTTAATGTGCTTAAAAGCTATTCTTTTTGCTGACACAGAGTTTAATAAGGCATAACAAGACTCGTTTTGGATGTGAATGACTCATTGATTAATTGATTGATTCATTGACTCGCAATAGAAGAAAAAACATTTGTCTCAGCCTAATGATATAATTTACAGAAATAATGAATCATGTTGGTGAATGGGATGAATCAAAACCCCCCAGTACTAGAAGCAATACACTTTATTCTAGAAGTGTTTTCATCTATAATAATGGATTTAAAGTTTTGTCCACCCGCAAAATCCAATCAAATTCCATTAGCTTACTTGCTTTCACTCCATCAAAAGTTGCTCGGCACTCATTTTATGTTTCTGAAGTTCCCCGTGCATCGAAAATAACATGTCAAAGGTTGATCAGTTAAAGCCTAGCATCTTAATTAAACACATTAGTCAGTATCAGTCAATCTTCACATTGCTGTAATTTAATGTTAATTTCCGTCTCTTGAAAGACACGTTAACAATCGCATGCAGTCTGAGACGGAAGGTCATTCAGCAGCTTTGTAGAAAGGTGTGTGTGCTGTATAATTCAGCATTAACACCGGCTGCCTCCATGAGGATTTTAAAGGTCACCTGGGAAAGGTTCATACCCTACATGTTCCCATTTGTCTTTCGCACAATGCACTGTAGGTGGATTTGCAGTGCTCTTCTTGACACATCTCAGATTGATGGTCACAGAGTCTTTACGGCTTCACCCACATGCAAATAGGACAGATTTCTTCTTTGTAATTTTGCTAATTAATTTCTAATTAAGTGTTAATCCAAGTGATATAGGTTAAATACATTATACACATGTAATACAGACATGGAATACATTGTATAAAGTTAGGGCTGGACTTTTGATGCAAATTTATTGTTTTTATTACTAAACTTTTGGATTAGACACTTTGACAATATGCCAATGATGACTGTAAAAAGAAAAGAATGACCGGACCGCATGAGGTGCGCGTGATGGAATTGAAATTGAATGAAAAACCCGCAAAGAACTAGTGTGTGTCTGATTTTTTAAAAAAGCATTTCTTTGCATCTATTTCTGAACATAATATAAGACAAGTTTGTTCAAGATGTAGTTTTTTTTTTTTTTTTTTTTTTTTTTTCTGCAAAGATATTAAACAAGTGATTTGTTTAACACATCACGTTGACAACTTCATTTGTGGCACGCTTGTAATAAAAGTTTCTTTATATATAAAGGATACTTGAAACATGTGGTAGTTACATTTTCAAGTTCAAGAGAATCACTCAAAGTCTTAATATTTTTGCCGTATCGCCCTGCCCTACATAAAGAAATCAAATGTATAAAAACACTGCGTATTCTTTAATGTGTAAATTTCATATATTTATATAGATGTATGTCGTCTTATCAAAGAGATTATCTCTCTTTTGTTGTTTGGTTAAAGTGTCCCTATTATGCCTTTTCAAATATGATCTTTCATGCAGTGTGTCATGTAGCTGTATGTGAACATAAACTCTGCTTTGTGACGCCGACAGTGCATGATAAATGAAGTTATTGTGTATCAAAAAAAGAGTCGGCTCACATTCGCCTAAACGAGTTTCACATTCGTCAGCATTGGAATCTTTTTCTGTTACGGCCACATGTCACAAAGTCACATTCTACGTTGTGAACAACTTTCCTGCCCACTGTTTTCTGCAAACGCTGTAGCGGTAGACCAATTATAAAGGACTGCGCCATCTGACCAATCACAGCAGTGAGGGCTCACGGGAAGGAGGGGTTTAGACAGACTGATTCTTCCAACTGCTTCACACGAGTCGTTTACGAATCATTTAGAAATGAGGTAAAATGAAATCTATTTTTGGATAAAACTAAAGTGTTTTTTGACCATGCATACATGTAAACCTGTTTTAAGAGACTAAAGCAATATTAGCAATCTTTAAAATGGCATAATAGGGGCACTTTAACATGAATGACAGACAGCAGGAATATTAGACTGCTGTCACTTTAAGAGCTACCCCGATCCAATATACTGTTACACGTTTTCTTTCTCAGCCGTTTGCTTTCACTTAAGACCAAAGCGATGAGAATAACTGCAAAGACTGGCATTTTAACACATACAGGTGTGTGTATTTAATCGTTCAAGGCCTATAAAGTAGCGAAAATAACTTTCCCGCACTCTATTCAGTACCAATCTCTGAATGCTTACCATTTTTTGTGACCAATGTAGCACAGCAAAATCATGTGAGCATATATCCATGATAGAGGCAAAAAAAACCGTCAACAAAATTTCTACCGGTTATACGCATCTACCACTGTACCACCCACCCATATATAACTTTTAATTACATTATATCGTGTCAATGTATTTGTCAAAAATCAATGATGTAAATGAAAGAATGTATTCTTTATTTGTATAAGGACTTGTGTGTGACTAAAATGTGTGTATACAGCATATGATTTTTTACTAAATCAAGAATAATTCTATTCATTGCAGTATCTAAATGAGAAAGATAATTCACTTCGGGGTACTAGATCGTGAGATGTCTCATCAGTTTTCATTTTTCACATATCGTATTCCTAGAAGCTCTTTGATGTTTGTTGATGGTCTTTGGGCATGGCTGATGAATTTGCCCACAATTATTTATTGATCTGTGCTACAGGCACTTTAGTGCTGTCAACTATTGTTTAGTTTTGGCATTGCAAACAAGTGCATTAAAAGTCCTGTCTACACAGTTCTTCCAACAAAGCAGAAAATTCTCATGTAGTTTAAACAAGCTCAACAATGAAAAATAAATATTAAAATTACAAAGACGCATAGATAATACAATACAAAAGTGCAGTACACAAAGCCACCGGCCAATCGAGCTTTTCTTTATTATTCCTTTTCTGAAGCTGTCAAATGTCTGTCATCCCGGAATTGATTTTGTTTTCTTCTATCTTGTCCATTTATTTTACAGCTCTTTTGTGCTTTCAGGGCTTTTTCCACATGCTTGATCTCTGTTCTGATACTGTTGGTTGGTTTTACCTGACATGATCGTTCATCTTTTGAGGTGCTGCTGACGCTTTGTTACCCCAGTAAAGGTGAATCTGTCTGCAGGGGCCCTTTTGAACTGATTTGCTTTGTGGCAGTTTTTTTCACATTTTAGCACATTCATTTCTGGGGATCATTCAATAATCTCAAAAGATTTGATGTGCACTCTGCTTGTTGGATTTTAAGGGTGCAGTGTGTAATATTTAGAAGAATTTATTGGCAGGAATGCAATATAACATTCAAAACTATGTTTTCAGAGGTGTGTGAAGGCCGTTATGATTTTATAACCTTAGAACGAGCAATTTATATCTACAATACTCGGCTCCCATTACATGCAAGTCGCCATTTAGTGCCGCCATGTTTCTATAGTTGCCCTAAACAGACAAACTTCTACAGAGCGTGTTTCGTCAAAGTCACGCTGAAGTTGCCTATTTTCTGCTGAACCGGTAAGTTAGTCCAACATTAGCAGTCATAGTGAAAACTGTTGTTTGATAGCTTTAGTTGCAAGATGGACATAACCGCAGAGACAAAAGAGGTTAAATGAATTCTGAAATCATTCACTAACCCTCGTGTTAACCTAAACCTTTGATTGATTGATTTGTTTGTTTGTTTGTTTTTTTCAGTGAGAATTGTTGTTCAATGTTTAGCACAATGTTCATGCTGTTATTTGGAATACAATGAAAATAAATGATGATAAGAGGCTGCCAAGCTATAAAAATGACAAAAATCCCCATAAAAGTATCATAAAAATTGCCTTCCAATGTAATAAGACTTATTATTTATGATGCTTTTATGATACTTTGTGGTACTTCGTAGCCCCTGGTCGATATTCACAATTTAACAGAAAGGAAAACAGCGTTAGATTTATTTTCGGATGCACTGTTCCTTTAACATGTTTACATCTGTATTGCAATAGATGATCATTTGAAAGCTTTTAGCATAAAATGGTATTTCAGACGTACTGTTTTCCCTGCTCTTCGCCTCGAGGAAGCAGCTTCCAGAAACATTGCAGCACTACTGTTAAATCAGTCATCAAAGCTTTCTCCAAAAACCATCACAGTCATTTACTGTCATTTTTGGCAGGCATCATTTTACCATTAGGCACATCGCTTTCGGGAAAGCAATCGCAGAACATTTTCAGCAGAAAAGAGCCATGCGGATAAATATTTCAGTCGTAGATCATGCTTCTGCAGTCTCTTCTGAATGCTAAATTGCGACAATAGACAGGAGCCAGTAATACGTACTCAACAGCACTGCTCTTTTGTAAGTTCTGTATAGACCAGCTGACTTTCCCTCAGTTTTTCATTGGATTTTCAAAGCCTGACCTTAAAATGAAGGGGGAAATAATCCTATAATGAGCTAACGCTTATAATAGGCTAAAACCAAACAGCTTTGCATTAAGCCAGAAATATCGCTCTAGTGATAAATTATACTATTATCTTGTTTACGACTGCTTGCTCAATAGCTCTCCCTTTAAAACTGAAGTCAGGTAGCACCACAAAGTCAAAAGGTCTGTAATTTTCTTTTCTGTAGCCGGCACGTAATCTTTTTCTAGTCTTTTTTTATTGCTGGGCTGCAGAATTCAAATCATCTTTCCCCCCCCATCTTTTTTTTATGATGATTAAAATATGTAATTTTCGTTTCTCCCAGAGTCCCCTGGTGAATTTTGACCTTGAGCTTACGGTCCACATTTTCACAGACACGTTCAATTTGGAATAAAATTTTGGAATAGCGTTATAACATGCTTCACTTAGTTAATGAGGTGGATGTCGTGATTACAGAGGTGTCATAAAACTGACTCCAGGAAGGTCAGGCTGTTTCCGAGCTTTTGGAAGATCTCAGACGATGAGAAACGGGAGGTTCGGAGGCAATTTCTTAGCACTTGTTGTCCCAACTTAGCTGTTATGTCATTATGAATCTTATTATCATCTCATCTCAGAGATGATATATTTATCCCACATTATATCAAAAGCACAGTGTGAGGCAAATGGGAAAGTGAATGAATTGTGCATTGGAATGAAGCTTTCCCCGAAGAGGACAAGATGCTTAATGCTTTATGAGCACTACGATGTACATATCCATTTGTGCTAACAGTATGGAAGCTCTCTATTTACATGCTAAATACGCTGTGAGAATCTTTACTGTGCCGTATAGGTGGGTGTTTGCTTGCGCCTCTTAGCAGTCTCTGTTAATTAGTGTCTGTATGCGCTAATTAAACATTGCAGCGTTGATATGAATTTGATGTTTCGTTTTTGTTGACCCACTAAACATGAAGTGCTTCTCTCCTCGTGTTAATTGTCAGCTGAAGCTGTGAAGCATCTACTGTCATAACTGGTTTTCCATCTATTTCTCTGCGATATGCAGTGATGCTGCCAAAACACTGTCTCCTTGTTGTGAAATTGTCAGTGAGAAATTTAACATCATTTCAAGGTAAGATGTGTAATTTCTGTAAAATGTGTTTGAAAGAAGCCTTTTTTGCTCACCAAGGTTGCATTTCCTATTAAAAAGTCATATATTTCATACATAGTACAGTTCAAATCTATTAACACTTATGACTTTTCAGTCGAGACTTACTGTATGATATAAAAATTATGGTCCCACTTTATATTAAGTGTCCCTAATACCTGTGTACTTCCATAGTATCTAGATGTGTATCTAGTATGTAACCACAGTGTGAGTACACATTGCTACATAGTATCTACAGATGCAATATTTCTGTGACTACACACATGTAACAACCCTCAGAATGGTGTAAGTACAAATGTGTAACAGGACATAGGTAACAGCACTTTTTTCACTTCACTAAGTAGTCACGTAACAGGAATTACATTTCTACATTTAGTAACAGCGTGTATGTTTAAGAGTAACTGGAACAGGGGGTTATCAGGGAGTGTAGTTCGGTAGGTTTAGGGATATGTAAAGTGGGTGGAGCTGGTGCTCCTCTGTAATACCAGTGTATATACATGGTAACTCCTCAGGAACTGCTCACTTAAAGTGTGACGTTCTGGACACCAACCACAGTTTATATGTAAAGCCTAATTTACTGCCCGCTGCTGTGTAACATCAGAGCAATTACATGCTATAGCCATAGCAATTGACAATTTAATATAAAGTGTAACACTTCATTACCATAAAGTGCTGTTAGTCCTGTTACACATTTGTACTTTCATTACCAAAAAGTGTTGTTACAAACGTCCTGTTACACCATTCTGAGGGTTGTTACATGTGTGAAGTTGCAGAAATATTACAGCTGTAGATACTATGTACCGGTGTGTACTTACACTGTGGTTACATACTACATACACATCTATTTACTATGGAAGTACACGGGTATTAGGGACACTTAATATAAAGTGGGTTCAAAATGATAATTAAACTTTATTTGGAATACTAATTGATGTGGTCATGTGATCATGGGTTTAAACACAGAGAACACATGGGCTCATAAAAACCCTATAAGTCATGATTTTGCACAATTTTTTAACTGGTAGGTTTAGGGGTGGTTTAGTGTGGTCATTCGTAAAAAATGAAACCTAGTAAAATATGTTTTAATCACTGTGAGATCGCTGTAAAAACTCTACAAACTGCATTTAGACAAATCACACATTTTGCTTGGTAATCACATCATGCGACATTTCATGATGACAGACGCAATACGTCACTGTCATTGTTTTTACACCCGCGCGCACCTTTAAAACGTAAATATAGGCCGTAATAAGGTCACTGCACAAACGATCTACAGAGTTGTTTTTTGTTGGAGGACACTGAACTTAATTCATTTGATGCTAATTTCTAATAAAGATACTATATTTTTGTCTTACTGAGTTTCTCTCAAACTAGAATTGCAACTGATTTGCATTCTTTTGAAAGTGTTAATGACGGCTATTTTGAATTGAACGCATGCACATTGTGTTTTCCTGAGATAAGTTTCTAGCACAGAAACCCTCAGAGTTCCTCATTAGCAGTGCAGGTCATCAACAAAACAACAAATTTCTACCATTGCGCTGTTCAAACCAGCAATTAAAGATGAATTCAGTCCCCGTGGAAACTATATTTAGAGTAGACAGACTCATTCTTGCCTATCTGTGTGATTTAACTTCTCATTTTTCTCTTGGATATGTCTTGCCAGATCCAACGAAGGACCACGTTAGAATAAAAAGCACCAAAGGGAAAATAAAGAGTTTAGTGCCCGTCTGCGACTTGAGCTGCAATGACAACATTCCTAATGCCTAATTCTCACAGGCTGAGCTTGTGGGGCTTTGGATGGCTTCCATTGGATTCTTCCACACCATCCCAAAACTCCTGCTCGCTGGTCCCATTGTCCATTTTAGCACGACGTGGCCCCGTAAACGGTCGTACTGTTTAGAAAGATGTTTCAGTGCTTTAGCCGAGAACAATTGTCTTGTTCCATCCGACTGGCAGGTTTCAGGTTGCCTGTCAGCTTTGCTTTGGATGCTACACTGAGACATTGGCGTATGAAAAACAAAGCTAATGCTTCTTCTGGCGGTGGTTCCAGCAGGCATTACTGATGTAAAAAAAGAACAGCCAATTGGTTCAAAGCTTTCTGTAAACAACGCAAAGTGCTTTAATGTGTGTTTAGTGCTTGAGAAGAATCAACTAGAGGACTGGAGTAGCTAATGGGAATCTCACCAAACACATGAATAAGTCACAGCTCAAGGGACCCGGTTCTCACAGTATAAAAAGCTATGGGGCCAAACATTCTATCATTTGGAATTTCTCCAAAACGTCCTTCAGACTTTGAAGTCAAAGCTTTGTTTTCATAAAGTGGGCTACTAATACACACCCCTTAGTTTTATAACCCTAGTGTTCTGAGGGTTTAGGAGCCTTAAGTTGGGATTTTGGCTGTGCAACCCTCTATTGATGTGCACACAACTTCTGTCATTTCCACTTCGGTGTGTGTGTGGCAACCTGCGTAAGCACTGCGGTCCAAAGGTGCTTGGGTCATGTGTTCCCGTAATCCTTGGGATCATGACGGAATGTGAAACATCTGGGGTGGACTTTGCTGTGATAGCAGGGACTCAAAGCCTAAGAGCTCCATACAAAGCTCTGTGTCGCAGCTTAGGGTTGGCAGCCGCGTCTCCCAAGCACCCCCAGGTGTTTCCAAAGCTCCTCTTCTAATCCTGAGAACCTCCAATTCACATCCCCAACAACAACCTCCCTGAAAACACCTACCAGTGTTGGGGAAGCTTCTGAGGTACTGTTTTTCCAAGCTGCAAGTTTAAGCTGCTTAGAGAAAGTACATTTTGCGTGTTTCAGTATGGTAAATTCCTACTGTTTTTACAAATGAGTCATCGATTCAGTGATTCAGCCGATTCATTCAATTAATCAAGTGTCTGTCTTTATGAGGGATTCATTGAATCATTTACTCAACTCATTTGTTTAAAAATTTACCTCAAAATGTCCATGGCTTGCAATCATTAATGTTTTTTATAAAATATATATATATATGATGATTTAATATATGATATAATGATTTAATCATACAGCGTTTAATAATTTTAATGATGTTTTTTTAAATAATCACACAATAACTGTTTAATTTACATACAAATGAGATCATTTACAAAAATGAATCACACCATCACACTACATACTGTATAATTCATGAAAACATTATTAATTGCATGAACCAATACATACAGTACTATATGAGACTTTAAGGAGACATAATGCTTTGTCAAAATATAGAAAAATAATTTGTATTTTTTTATATTGTCCATTTAGAGACCTCTGAAGCATTAATAGAGATGTAATAGAGAGGTGTGTGAATGTGTAATTAACAGTGACACACTCTGGATGTAGAGGTCAGTGGAGCGATGCTGATTGGGTGTATTACATGGATATGGAGCTCTGCTTCCTTTGACAGCGACGTGATATCTGGCTGCAACTGTGGAAAAGATTATCAATCTAGCCGCTCCTGGTGGCAACATGTATAGATGGAATTTGACTTTACTAATTTCCCGTGTAAATTAAAGAATGAACGAGAGGGAGAAAGAAAGATGATTGTGTGATATAGATAGACTGATTCCAGTTATTATTACCAGGTGATAATTAAGTCCAACCTTCAACTATAATAAGAAGCGATAGAAATGGCAAGTGAACTAATGACAAGGGTACAAAATAGTGCAGGAGTGTTTCTAGAGCCTCTTTTTCGTGAGGGGTTTACTGTGCAACTGTTAAAATATTATATCATATAAAATACTATCTATCTATAATGTCTATCTGTATCTTTATAGACAGATAGAGAGATATATTTATTTTTGGGCAGTCCATTAGAAACCTGCCAGACCTCTTTGTGTGAGATGAGGCACGACCGCCTACCATGTCCTCCTTCACTTTTGTCTGAACCCCACTTCTGCGTTTCAGAGGAAATTGCTGTGAACCATTCGGCCCCAAGTCTCCCAAGTCTGTTAGGCGAAAAAAGCAAACGCTAAGCACTCACATCTGACATGTTACAGGATGTGCTCTCATTTTTTTCCATCTCTGAGGCAACAGACTTTAAAGGGAATCTTAGCTACCATACAACCCTTCAAAGCCTACAGCCTCTCTTTGACTACTTGAATTGAAAAATAGACATTTAAAATTGGGCTCCAGCTCTTACCACGCCGCTGACGGGAAAAAAAAAGAATAAAAAGACATTCTAGGCAAATATTAAAGTAAAAAATATATGTGTTTAAGTTTTCAACTTTCTGGGACACAATAAATGCGTTTTCTATTAATGCATGTTTACTGTCAAACCAAAAAGTATAGCAAGTGAGTTTGATTAATGCATATTTTTTAGTTCAAATAGTCCTATTCGTTTTGTTCCCAGCATGCACTGTGGTATTTGTTACTAATAAACTTGCACACTCTCATGGCGTCAACTTCTTGCAGAAAATTTAAACAATATAGAATAGTGAAATAAGTTATGAAAATTAAGAGAACAATTTGCATATAAATCTTGGTAACACTTTATTTTTAGATGTCCTTGTTACACATTACATGTACCATTATAATAACAATTAATTATGCATAATTACATGCAAGTAATCCTAATTAAAGTATAACCCTAACCGTATAATAAATACATGTAGATAATTATTGTTACTCAGTATTAGATGTATAATTACACTGTAGCAATGGCACCTTAAAATTGACTCTAAATCTTATATAATCAGTTAAGATATTTAAATCAATTAAATAACGTATTGTGTTGATGTACATAAAAGACTGGCTGGTGCTATTTCAGGATTCAGTGGATAACACATGGTGTTTCACAATGTTCATTCCCCAGAGGAACAAGAGCTAGACTCTCCATTCCAGCATCCAAAGAATGTAAAAGAATGGCTTGCGTTCCCATATTGAGATTCAGAGGGTACGTCCAGGTCCCTCGACTCCCTCTAAGTCTGTACAGTCTTCATAACCCAGCACTTGGACAAAACACAATAAAGCCACATTATGCAATGCACTTTCTTTAATTCATGAGGGATCCCTCATAAATCCGTTTTCAATAATGGCCCTTTTTCCCTGCCTTGTTTTCCCTATGTAAATGAGACCTCGGCGACAAAGGGCCGACTGACAGTAATCTTCCATAATTTGGTTTGCGTGGCTCTGTGCTAGCTCTCTGGGAGGCCTGAAAGAACACATATCATTCAGAGGGAGGTCAGACAGTGCACAAAACAAACTGACAAGGCCAAAGCTCACACACACTGCCTGACTGACAGCTGAGAAGCCTGCATACTCAAAAGGCCAGCCAAGACAGCAAACGATTAAAAAAAGAGAGCTGTTACGATTCTAGCGTGCGTGTCTGAAGAGCTGATGCTCGTTTGAATGGACTGTCTTTGTGATTGATGACAGGTCGACACACCTGTTACAAGCTCACGTCATTCCTGCATTTTAAGCAGATTTGAGAAAATTAAGCCTCTTGGTCATGGCTTTTTTTTTCTGAATGTAATATATAAGAGGCACTTACTGTATGTGTTTTATAGTTTTTATTAACTGGGTCATTCCGTGTCAACTCAGCTAGAGGTCCCCGGCTTAATTGTTTGATTTTGTTAATATTTATTCTGAAGAAAGATAAACTTGTATAGTAATGAATGGCAAAATATTAAATTTTGTAGATTAATATTTCAGTCAAATGTATAGTTATAATTAAATGAAGTTTTTACTTACTACATTATTCTTGGCATGATTTATTGGTGTATTTTATAAAAAAAAACAATAGCATTTGTCTTTATAAAAGAAATGCACAATCAATAGGCAAATTTTTTTTTTTACTAATTTATTTTATAAATGGCAGTTTGTGGGTTTTTGTTTACATAATCCACACATGTATTATGTAAACAAAACATTTTATTTTGGACGCAATTAATCGCGATTAATCAACACTAATATATGTATATATATACTGTATTTAATATATGTCTAATTGCATCCAAAATAAAAGGTTTTTGTTTACATAATACATGTGTGTACTGTGTATATTTCTATTGTTTATATAAAAACACACTCAAAACATATAATGTACTGTGTGTATTTTTACACACATTTTGATTTTAGTTCAACTAAATGGGAAAATGAGAAATGTTATTGTATTTTTCTGTGTTTTTTCATTTTAGTGAGGAATTTTTTTTGGGGAAAAAAAATCTATATTATTTCATTTAGTTTAGTATATTGATTAATTTGTTCATGGATTCAGTTTTAAATAACTATAATAATAATAACAACGTAGTATACAGTAATAATATTATAACAATGTATTTAATTCTTATTTATTTTACATTTAACATTAATTTAAATACTTTTAAGATAAATATAAATGTAGTGTAAAATTAATTACATTAATTATTTAATTTGTAGCATATTGTTTTTTAGACAGAATTGTATTGAAATTTAATATCAGCATTATTAGTCTCATAATTTACATAAACGATGATCATCTCTATTGGGTAGAATTTGAATATTTTGCATTCCTACTTCAACATATTTAATCAATTTCATTCATAATTTCTTCTTGGTACTTGGACATTATACCCGGATACTAAATTAATATAATCTTTCTGGTATTAGTCCCAAAAAACCTGCTTCCATAATGCCGTTTTTAGGGTGTCGCGATATATAGGTGATAACTGTGATATTCAAATCATAAAATATCGACATTATGTTAATTTTGGGTATGCCAATATACCGGTTTTGGCGCTAACCATGATATTTCAGATTAACAGGACTCTTATGATAACATGACACGTGAATTATCCAGCCCTAGTGCCTGATTGATCTTCACTTCAGAACATTCATTCACGTATTGGCACTGCCCAGCAGCTTCACACATGGACGTGTGTGACATCAAATACCTTGGTAAATAAATACTGTTTAAAAGAACGTCTCTCACGCATCAATGCTCTTTGAATGGAACACATACATTTGCTTCAAACTATTATGGCAGAATATCCTGATGTCCACTTCGCAGGTCACTTAACGTTTAAATAGAACAAACGTTTTAAGCGATAAGAGAAACATACGAAACGTGCGAGGATTGGGATTGAGAACTGCTGCCTTTAGACAACCCAGACTGTGCGAACTGTGCTTAAAAATAGGGGTATGTAAGTTAACAGGTTAAAGGATGAGTTTTGATGTTAATATTTATTCATCATACTGTTGATCTTGACCGTTTTCTCTCTTGTAATTTTTGAATGCTAAAGTTTTTTTTCCCCCAAAGGTTTCTATAGATATCGTGATGTATCGATATTGTGAATTCTTTTGGCCACAATAACCGTGGTGTGAAAAATCTAATATTGTGACAGCCCTTAAAGTGCCCCTATTTTTAGGTTGCTAATATTGTTTTATGAGTCTCTTAAAACAGGTTTACATGTATGCAAGGTCAAAAAACACTTTAGTAATTTTAGTAATTTAATTTTACCTCATTTCTAAATGATTCGTAAGCGACTCGTGTGAAGCTGTCGAAGAATCGGTCTGTCTAAACCCCTCCTTTCCGTGAGCCCTCACTGCTATGATTGGTCAGGTGGCGCAGTCATTTATGATTGGTCTACCGCTACAGCGGTCCACAGAGCTTGTACCTATACTATACTTTCTGACATTACTAGAGGTGCTTTCTGAGGGAATACGTCAACTACTGTAGTTAGCACAGACTACCGTGGAAAGTGCTCACAATTAGCTTTTTTAAGTGAAACGGACACACCTCTAGGTTGTGAATTCAACATTGTGTATATAATGCATGACACTGCGTTAAAAATGGTTTATCATTATTTAAACTAAAGAGACAGACAGACAGTCAAGCTGCATCAATCACAATGTTTAGACCGCATTAGGCCCACAGTTTTTTGTTTTTTTTGATAGACAATAACTTTATTTATTGTGCACTGTCGGCATCACAACTTTTTTATCAGATTATGTTCACATACAGCTACATGACACACTGCATGAAAGATCATATTTGAAAAGGCATAATAGGGACACTTTAAAAAGGAGAAAAAAAGAAACTTTTGTACTTGTTAGTTTAAGCTGTATCGACCATTACAGATCACTGTTTGCTTCCCAGCAGAACTCACATCCCTGCCTATAATAGTCCCACTGCGGTCCTGTCAGACTCAGAGATGATTGGCTGTAGAGCTTCAAGACGAATGAGAGGAGAATGACAGCTGGTGGAAGACAGACTTCAGCTCTCTGAAAAGGGAAGATATGGACAGAGGAGATTGTAAAGGTCTTTCATTTGGACGGTTTTGAAACATGCTTCACTGGATTCTTCTCTGAAAGAAATGGAAGGAGAGGGACTACTCACTTAAAAAGTTAAAAAGTTACAATAGCTCACAGGAAAAAAAGCACTATTCTTCTCCAAATCTGAAATTAAATAACTGGAGAAGACATTTTAGCATTCAGCAATCACTTCGGTTTCAAGAATGAAATGGGCCATTAACACTTAATCAAGTGTGACAGTCTAAATAAAAATGTGAAATGATTCATCCAAATGAAGTCTATTGCCTAAACTGAAATGTTTCCTTAGATGTCTTAATCAATTGCTGGATTCTGTCTGAAATCACAGTTTTGGGGACTGAGCGGTTTGGTTTGTGCTGAGCCACATCTGTCGGGTCAGCAGGTCCATCGCAGCTCTTTTTTCAGTCTGTCTTGAAAAACATGAGGGATGAAAGCCGCACGTCAAAGAAACAGACTTTCCCGGAGGTGTCAAATGTCTTTAAAGTAGTGATGGCACTTCAGTTGTGCTGTACTCTCCTCAGTTTTTGAGGCATGCCAGATGCTAGGGTGGAAAACTCACTTTATAGTGTAGATATAGTCTTGACATGTACATACCAACCAACATTACTTTTTACCTTGAATGCATCCTTTATAAACTGAATCCATGTTTATACACAGATGTGGCTTTTTAATGTGATTTTGCTTAATGGCGTCACAAAATATCACTAGAACTTGGTTTCAGGTCTTACGGGATTAGAATGACAATGACTGATGTCATTTCAAACCCGTAAGACCTCCGTTCCTCTTCAGAACACAAATTACGATATTTTGATGATATCAGAGAGCCATCTGACCCTCCACAGACAGCAATACTACTGAAATTATCCAGATATGTAGATTACATCGATGAAACAGTTCATGTGACAGTGGCTGCACCTCACTTTTGCGATGCTACGAGAATACTTTTTTGTGCAGTGAAAACCAAAATAACATCATTTACTCTTCTCCTGTGACTTACGTCTTCTGCCACTTTAGAGTATCTCAACGTACTGTATACACAAGCTTTAACATATATTATGTAATCAACCTCGTTTACGTCCGGGTGAAAGCACGTGGGCATGTACGTGATCTGTGGCTGTTTACGCCTAGAAGAAAGTGTACACTTAAGCAGTAATGTTCTCTAAAATGGTGGGAGAATTGTTGAGTGTATGGTGTTATTTTTGTTTTCTTTGCGCAAAAAAAGCATTCTCATATCGTCGCTAAACTGAAGTGTATCCACTGATGTCACATGGACTGTTTTACCAGTGTTTTTATCACATTTCTGGATCTTGGATCATTTCAGTTGTATTGCTGTCTATGGAGGGTCAGATGGCACTCAGATATCATCAAAATTAGTATATCAGTTTATTATACCACAAGTACAATTGCAGGTTTGTTTTTATTTAGCACATACATGTATAAATTTATTTGTAGTTATCACAAATATTGAATTTACTACTGTATATTTCAATCACTGGTACCTCTAAATATGGATTGTGAATTTTTGGAGAGGGTTTTTTAAAAAATGCTTTTGCTTTGGTTTGCGCAGGTGTTAATGAAGCACCTCAGGGCATGACAGTGTGGGGTGTATTTGTTTGCACGTGTGTAGTCCTGGGGTGGTCTTTGTGGTCAGTATCAGACAGATATCATCACCATCCACTGGTGGGCCTGTTTTCAGATCTGTTCTCCTGAGCTGCAGGGTTTGATGGATCCTAGATCGCTCTCTACTTATTAGGCTGCTTTGTGAACAGACGTTGGCTGATTTATGCGCGCCGGATTTCATTAATTATGCCGTGTGTCATTCAAGCAGATTAGCTATTTCTAACTTTTCCACTGGGTTGTCAATTTGAAAATGAAGAACAGTTGAATATTTATTACCTTTTTTGTTGTTGATTAAATAGATCAAAAATGAAACTTTTGTCACTTTTTACTCACATTTGTGTCATTCCGAAATTGCAAGACTGTTGAATGCCAAAGACGAATGTCTTGGAAATTATATTTAAATAAAATTGTTTGGTACCAACATTCAGGGTTGAGTAAATCATCCCAAATTGTCATTTTTGGGGTGAATTATCCCTTTAAACCCAATGACAATGTCTAATGGTGTGCATATTCAAATAGATGTCAGAGATCAAGTTTTAAATCATCCATATTCATGAAATAAGTACTTGAGCAATGATCCAGATGAGACTAATCATTTGGAGATAATGACGGTGACAGTGAGGAAACTCTAAAAGGCCAATTGACAGAGTTCTGCTGGAGAAACCACAATAGCTTGTCACTTTCCTTATTAATTTACTCCAGGAATAATCAAGGTATTTACATAGTAATTTATGCTAATTGGCTCTTGTGAGAAATGTTGAGCTCAAGCTTGTGTAGCTGTATAGATGCACATTACTGGACATGAAGGGGTTTATTCTCGGCAGACGATTTCTTGCCAAAGTGACTTTGAGAAAAGAAAGTTTGAATTACGTAAGTGGCAATTACCAAAGCAGGTAGCTAAGGTTAAATGGCTGAATCCCACGTACGAATGAGAAGGTAATGCAATTACAAACAATGTGCTGATTCTGTCACAGTGCTAGTTACAAGTCAAATATTGCCCTTGTTGGAAAAAAGTGAAGTGCAAATAAAGTCTTTGTGTTGGTTTGGTGAGGTAACTGATGTTACTTATGCAAGTAGAGATAATTAAAATTGAAAGGTTGTTATTCCCAAGCTAATGCATTTAAATTAATCATGCATTATTGCAAACAATCTTTCTGGCTGTAATAGGTCTATTCTCGCTGATTGCAATCTCAAGGGGTTTTTTAACACCGATATTGTCAAAAAGTGGAAGAGGGCACTTCTTTATATTTTAAACGAAATTAAAGTTTATCCAAAGACAATCAGATAACTTTTCTATTATAACCAACAATATAAAAATGTAAACCGTTGATAAACTATATAAAAACAGATGTAGGGCTAAATGCGTTGCACAAAAACTGCTAACGTTACAGCTGCAGGGAATATGAACGTTGAGACGCTGATGTTGATGTGTCTGCACGTGATATGTGAGCAACGATGTTTAATGAAATGTAAAACCACAGTGAAAAAGTAAAAAGTACAATTTTATGCAAAAGTTACTAAAAATAAACATACTCCGGTAAAGTACAGATACTTGAAAAATGTAACTGCTTTGTTACTGTCCACCACTGATAACTATATATTTTTAGAATTATATATAACAATGGATAAACTATGAGACTTCATAAGACTTTTATGTTCTTAAGTGGATTGTAAGTTTTTAAAAGTTTTTTGTTTGTTATAAATCATATGCTTATGGAAATTATAATATAAATATTATGATATTGATTGCTTAATAAAACTGGTGCTGTCAAATGATTGATTGTGATTTTGCTTATATAATATATTTCTGTGTATATTTATTGTGTGTATATAAATACACATACATACAGTATATATTTTAAAAACATTTACATTTTATATATAATTTAGTTAAAATATAAACAAAGCATACTTCTCTTAAATATGTACATGCATGTGTGTGTATTTATAAATACATAATATATATATATATATATATGTGTGTGTATATATATATATATATATATATAAAATACACACACATAAATTATGTGAAGAAAAACTTTTAGAAGTCATTAATTTTAATAAATTATTTGACAGCACTACTTAAAACCAAATGTATAAACTTGAGACTTAATAAAACGTTATTTTTAAAAATCTGTTGACTGATATGACAGTTTTTATAAATCAAATAAGAATTTAAATTCTAAAATAAATGTTTTTTTTGTAGGATTTTTATTTGTTTAACAAAAAGCATAC
>JAUMHP010000084.1:7036479-7073824 GCA_032361065.1 Enteromius trimaculatus
TTGTTTTTTTTTCATGACATTTTATTTTAAATTTCTACATTTTATTTTATTTTCCTATTTAGTACCCTATTTCTTATGATGGCCAAAGTCCACCTCTGAAGGAAAAGAGCCACATACGTTTGCTATGGTTCTCTGACCATGTCACATACCTGAGGACTACTTTTATATTTTATTTAGCCAAACTGGACATCATACTACCTAGCCTGCAGCTAATCTGTGGGATATTCGCCAGCCTGACAATGAAGAATTGCCACGGAGCAGCTAGCGATAAGCCGCACGATTAGATATCTGATCTGCATGCTCATTACACGTCGAGGGATTGCTTCCTTAACGAGATTAAAACAATGAATATGCATCACACAGCCCTTAGGGCCATTCATAAAAATGCATCCCAGTGTTAAACGTTTATTTTAATAACCTTTACCTCAACCCCCCAAATGACAACAGCTCACCAAAACCCAACGCCACACACCTGTTGTTTGTTAGATGTGACAAAACTCCAAATGAATTGCCCTCTGGTCCAACACGTATGCAATCAATATCACGCCGGCCATATGAATTAGCAATTATGTCTGAACTTTTCGCTCGGGGGCTCTGTGGCACGGCATTTGAAAAACAAAATGATTAAACACCGCATTTTTTTTCTCTCTTGGTATAGCCTTTCTTTTTATTTTTGTTTAATCATTTTATTGAACGTAAAGCATGGCTGAGTGTATTTAAAGGGATCAGACTGCTCTCATACATTAAACTAATTATAAAACAAAATACAAAAACACTCATAGAAAATAATAGTCTGTGGGGCTTCAGGATATGAAATCTGATGACTGTTCACCTTGTTTCTTCTAAACAGTGCTTATAGTAGATTATTTGTTTGCCACGTTCTTGATTGTAAGCTTTGGATACTCTGAATGTATTCCCGTCTGGGTTAATCTAGCCTGAGGTAGATGTACGTTATCCTGTCCGCACTTATAAGCGTGATGGAGACTGTTATGGCTTCTTCACGTCAAAGCAGATTAACTGGTAGTCGCTGTAGCTATAGCACGTATAGGAAGTGATATCTTATCGCTCTTATCCTCCGTGCACGGCATAAACAGCCTCCCTGACATCTTTATGATGCCTTGTCTCTGTTTAGCATACCTGCTCTTTATCTTGGATTTTTATTTTGCTTGTGGAGTAACGAAATGCATGTCATTACCGTGCTACAGTACACAGCTTGACAATTGGCTGTTTCGTTTGTGTAAACAGTTTATTTAAATGAGTAGTTCTCAAATAAATGATTCACTGATTCATTTTAAATTGTACATTTTTAAAGCAAAATGTGGCTAAATGTTTTGCTTCTGTTATGTAAATTAGTTATATTAACTGATAATAAAAGTCATGTTCAGACCCCGTCCAAATCCATTTCTCTCCAGTCTATAGCATTTTTTGTAGAAATTAATTTAAATTAAAAAATAAAATTAAATAAATTAAATGAAATGCGTGATTAACTGATTCATTTTAACAATGTATATTCTGTTTTGCAGCAAAGTACAATATTTAGAGCCTCTAAATATTTATACTTTTGTAAGTTATTAAGTAATTTTTTTGCTAACTTTATCTAATTAAATGCATGATATTATATTTATATTATAATTATGACATGTACAAAGATAATATGTACTGTATCTTTAATAAGCAGCTTGACATTTTAGCTTGTATGCTGGTATTGTATGTTCTAGATTCAGTCCAAAACTTTTTCTTGGTTTTAGTCTTGGTTAGGTTAGGGTCAGGGTTAGTTTTATTGTAGACAACAAATTAAAGAAGCAACTGGGATTTGATCCATTATTTTTGTTTTCTCTCACTCTTTTGCTTACCCGATGCTTTCAAGAAGTAAAATCTCTCACTGTCGGGTGTCATTGTCCTCAACTTTTGAATGACATTTTTTTGCGGGGCATAGGAGTTCACTGAGGTTTTTATTAATCCTCCATCTTAATTGCTTGACTCGGTTACCTCACATGTCACTTCCTATTAGCAGCTTTTGGATGTGTAATGTGTGGAAGACAAGATAATTACAGAGAGATGGCTTGGGTAGTGCACAACATAGAGGAAAGGTTATTTGCATCTGTATAGAGCCTGGGTGCCATAGAGCTACAAAGGGTCACGTCTGAATGTGCTGCTAATGCGTTTAGCTTGAGTTCGACATGCCAGCTGTGTTCTCCTAGCTAGCCTCCCAAGTGGATACTGCGTGAATACAGACAGGAAGTAAGGAAAGTTTTAAAGTGCACCTATACAGGATTTTGTATGAATAAATTAAATACGTTTTATTTAGTAATGACCTTTCATGCACAGTGTAACATAGCTGTAAGTGAATGAAAACATCCTGCAAAGTTTTAAATCTGAAAACGCACCGTGTATAAAGTTATTGTCTCTCAAAAAGAAAAGTTGACTCTGAATCATTAAAACAAGTCTTTTTTAAAACAAATCTGACATCAATATGAAACATTAGCATATTGCCTGCCCACTTGTTTGTGCTTCTGCAGCATAAAAAATAGCTGTTTCCCCGGTAACGGCTGTACACAAAGCAGCACTGCTCAATCGACCAATCACTGCAGAGTAGCATCACGCATTGATTGAATCGTTTTGAGACATTGAGCAAAAAAGGTAAAAATAAATGCATATTATACGAAAATTGAAGTATTTTTTTAACTTGCACGCATATCTGTGGTTGGGGACTCCCAAAACTAAAATATGAACCTTTCATAACCCATAATAAGGATGTTAAATGCTGAGTAATTACACTTGAAAGGTTTGATGTTGCCTTGTAAAAATAGGGAGTTTTATATTTATACAACAGTTCTTGATGCTCATTGAATCTGATTGGCTGAGAGTCTTTTCCAGGAGTGTCATATTCTAGTGATAACAGAACTCCAGCCTTTTTATCGTTTGTATCTCTCTGCTTGCAGTATTTCTCACTTTCTGTGTCACAAAATGTTGTTCAAAGAGTTTTTTAAGTGAGAATATAGTTCTTTAGACTTCAAATATGCAGTTTCAAACTATAAATATATAAGGTTTGTTTATATTTATCAGTTGATTCTTCCTATTTGTCTTTTTCTGTAATGCTCTTCCAGAAGGTTCCTGCAAGTCAAAAATATACATTTGGACCACAAAACCAATCCTGATTTTTAAAGATCATGTCATCTTCGCAGAGGGCCAATTCCAAGAAGATAACACGTTGTTAAAGCTCTGAACAATGTTATTAAAGAGACAAATGGACGTTTTAGCGATCCATTAAATTTAATTATCACTTTGGCGCTCAGAACAGGATATCAAATTTATTTCTCCGTGTCACAAGATTTATTTTGGAAGCTCGTGAATGAACAAGCTTTTTGGCGCTGCAACATTTTCTGAAGAGTTTATTGGAAGTGCGCTTGTTATTATTCATCACTTTGACCAGGTCCTGCGCCACTCGTGTCCAAATCAAGATAACATGAACTCCAGCGTGTTCTCATATTGCAGATGTGCCAAAAGTCCTTCGGAGGAACTTTGTCTTAAGTCTTCAAGCCTGCTGAGGTCAGAAGGTCTATTTCCCTGCCAAATAGGTCTATTCCCTGGGCTGGTGGGAGGTCGGAAACTAATTACAGAGCGCAGGGCAGGGAAAAGTCAACTCATTTTCTTCCCCCTCCTTATTGGTGGTTGCACTTCAGAGTGCTGGTATAGCAACCAACATTGACGGATACATTTTGGCCATAATGGATTTGTCAAATAAAGCTTGTTGCACTTCATACAATACCTCTTCTTGTCAAAACACACGCTTTTAGGTGGCTGCAACCCACAACAAAATAGCGTAAACCTGGAAAATGTCTCTAAGCCTAATAGGCCAATTATGTTATGTAACACAGTGACCCGTGCATAAATGTGCCAACTAGAAACTGGTGACTTTTAAATGTCTATAGATTTTAAGGTGTCAGCTGTCCAATTAGTAACTGATCATTCTCTGAATTTTTGCCATCTGGACTCGTCGTTACGATCCCCAAATGAGTGCCAAGGCTCATGTTGCTAAGCTACATGGCAACATCTGCAGTTATTCCAATTTTTGTTTGTCTAATTGGATAGAGTTTAAGTCCAAGAGCTAATGAGTGTAGGAACAACGGCTGGAAATCAAGTGATACATGCTGGCATGCCGGGTTCGAATTATAAGGTGTAATTGGAAGGACCGATGATAATGGATATGGCTTTTCAGAGCCAATTAAAGCTTTATTCAGCTCCTAAACATATTAGCATCTGTGTTTTGTTTAATTACGCATCTGTTGAAATTCATCTCAACCGCAACAAGAGTAAACCCACGTCATAGACTATCATAATTAAGTTAAAGGGTCCTGAAAAGATTGTTTCGCTTCTTGCGGTTTGAATACAAATGGAGTCTGAAATGAATTTATAGTTAATTCTACATTTTTGGGCCTTATGGAGCATCATCAATGTGACATCATCAATAGAAATCAATTCAGACCAATTTTGCCCTTTTTAGAAGTAATGAAAGATTCAATAAAATAAAAGAACACTGTCATAATGTCGATACAATTTGTCAAGGACAACTTTTATCTTCATGTCAAATATTTGGTTTCATGTTTATTTATTATTTAAATTATTCACCTTTACAATCTTTTAAAGTACTCATTGCATAGAAGGATACTTCTGCTTTTTTTTTACTTTTTGAAAAGCAGTGCTTCCAAAGCAAACAAGTAAGTATTAGTTCTATATTGTTTTAAAGTGACTTGGAATCTGACGAACTTTGACACACTGTGGTAGTAGTTGTTGGTTTATGCTAATGATTTGCTTCTTTAATTCTTCGCCTGCAGGAGTGAGAGAGCATTTGAGTGTGGACAGTCATATCTCTGTGCACTTATGGCCGAAACCATTGATTAATGAAGCTTAGCGAAGCACTTTCTGGCATGAATTATCTGGTAGAGTGGTAGCTTTCAGCGAGCACTGAGAAGATGATTCTACTGCTCTTTCAGAGTCTGGGAGACCTAATGTAGTTGTGTGACAATGTCTACTACCGTATGTGACATTGAAGTATTAACTTAGATGGTTCTCATGAAATTGCTTTAGAGAAATATAAAAACAATGCAGGTATATGACTATAAAAGTTTAGTTTATTTATTGTTTGGATTATTTGATTTAGATGATTGTTAGTTGTTCAGTTTAGAGGTGTAAAAGAGTTTTATGTTTTGAGCATTTTTATAGTAATGGTTCACTTAAAATAAAATTAGCTGAAAATATACTTAATTCAAGATATATATATGAGTTTGTTTTATCATTAGAACAATATACTAGCCTTCAATCGTAAAAAAATGATTCCACTAAACATATAAAATTCAAATTTATTAATTTATAAATTATTAATTTGAGAAAATATTGATTAATTAGTTACATTTTTTAATTGATTGACAGTACTAGTTTAAAGTTGAAAACATATAAATAATGGATTTGTTTCTTACAAACTAATCTTTTTTTGTTTTACAAGATATTCATTTATGGACTGGAATTTCTTGAGGATTATTTAATAACCTATTCACTGTACAGGATCTTGGTATGCTCCATTTAATACATTTATTCTCCCTTTTTATTTGTTAATGACTCTTTAAATAATTCATAAACCAGTACTCAGATCAGAAGAACCTACGGTAAAACATATTTATTTTTTTAATCTCCATTTAACACAATAGACACTTCTTAAAAGGCAGAAATAATGTTTGAATGCATGAATTCTGAATCAGTTTCATAAGAGGTCATTTGAAACTTAAACAGTACATTATAAAAGTTCTAGAAAAGCTAAAGAAGTTTGTGTGCGGGATTGACATTATGAATGCCACTGAGTTGTGACATTTTGCCGATGCCTGCCGGCTGTTGGCTTCACCTCTCTCCTTCATCACAATGAACGACTGAGAATTTTATGTGGAGCTTTGGACTGAAACAACTCTTCAGCCTGACTGAAAAGTTATTATAGACAAAATGAGAATTTGAAAAAAAAAACATAAATCTTTGTTTTATAAATGTCCTGTTTTCTAATTTTAAAGATCCACAAGGCAGCCCTATACATTGTGAGAAAGGTTGAGCGAGGGAGAAAAAGAGAGAGAGGCTGAATGTTATCTCATTTTCTCCTGTCTTGCGTTTCCCAGGATTACATAAAGCCCGGATGGGGATCCAGTAAGAGTTAGTTATTATTAGCTCAGTTCCCTCTCACGTTTTAGGAATATTACCATAAACACCGTCAACCCTTCTCTTCAATGTAAACGCCACAACAAAAGCCTCCCAACCCTGGATGAAATTATAAGCTCTTTTGATGTTGCAATCTTGAGCCTGATAAAAAGGGACGATCAAGCTTTGTTTTCGCTTGTTTGATCTAAATCGTTGGTGTGTTGCTTGGCATCCCTTTCATGTCAGAATTATTAATTGTGTCTTCACCTATATGAAAATTATCTTTTTTAATGGAGCCATGTATCGCTGATGTGAAGTTCTGAATGAAAACACAACAGAGATACATGGCTCCATTAAAATGGAATGTTGAAAAGGAGGTTTGATCTGTGGACCGTGAGACAGTTGTGCAGGAGACCGGGGCTAGTTGTCACACAGAAAGTTCTATAGTTTACTAAATATATCAGATTTTTAGACAATATTCAATGTAGTTTGATAGTTTGAAATTACTGTATGCCGCATAGGGCCAAGTTAATCATGACCCTTTCTTTATTTTTAGTGTTTTTTACAGTGCTATAGATTTTTCCTTATCTACATTTTGAAAGTCGCATAAGTCATTAACCAGCAAAGTTAAAGAGAGTAGAATTCTCATTATACTTTTCCCTGCTTTTAAACAATTCCAGATCTGTTGCTGATTAAGTGAGCCTTTGTGTAATGGACTTGAAAGAATGGTGGACTTCTTGCGTTAATGTGAAATCACGCACCTTTCAGCAGATCTATACTGAAGATTGTGAATTAGTGAACAATAGCCTATAGGGTTTACTGAGACTTCTTATTGAGCATGACCAATTAAAAATAATGCGACACAGCAAAAAATTATTTATGCATTTTAGACAGATTCCAATTAAATATTTTTTTTTATTGTACTGCATTGCTAATGTAATTATTTATTTTTTTACGTTTCTAATAATTGTGCCACTGTAGATAATAGCTATATTGTGCACATACAGTAAGCATTTAAAGAGCATTTTTCAAATTTATTTGCATCTTGCCATTTCCATCCAGCATTTTTTTATGCAATATTCCAAAATGCACATAAAAATAGGTAGATGGAAACATAATGCCAGGACCCACCATGGACAATAACCCTAACGATAAATAAACAGAACATTATCGTCCTATGATTCTAATATAGTTACCTTAAGAGTTATCTTTCTTGGTTTGAATAAGCCTTTCAAACACAAAACATTCACCACACATTTTTAAGGTTTCTAATATTGTTTTGGGAGTCTCCTACAATAGGTGTACAAGCATATACTGTAAGGTCAAAAAAAGTCTAATAGTGCTTTAGTTTTTCTAAAAAATATGCATTAAATAATTAAAATCCTTTTCCAGCGACTCTCAAACAATTCTTTAAAATAAATTCTAAGATTCAGTCTCTCTAAGACCTTCTTTTCTGTGAGCCTACTCTGCTCTGATTGGTCAGATGACCCAGTCTGTTGTGATTGGTCTACTGCGTACAGCATGTTGAAAGCGACACCCATTGATATAGTTCCATATTTTAAATGCTCGATAGAAGATATAAACATTTAATGCAATGAGTAATGAGCCATCTTTCAAGCACAAGCTTTTTGTAAATCCCACGAAGGACTGCATTCAGAGAAGAGAAGAGGAGTTTAAAGAAGCAGCACTTTAATCATGTTTGCTTTTGAGCATGGTTGATTGGACAGTTGTTTTTGATGCATTTTCATTGTATATAGTTTTTTTGTTTTTGTATTTTTAGCAAAGCAGCACTTCACTAAAGTTTCTAAGGCTGGAAACAGATTTTAAATTATACGAAAACAAAATGTGCAAAAGCCTTGAAAGTGTGACTCTGAGTTGTTAGCTGTGACTGACACCTCTCTGAGCACAACTCAATTACTTCCAGCGCACCGCACTCGTTTCGCCAGCTGCTGATGGACACGTCCCGCAGGAATTGCGGTCATGGGCAGAGCAGGCCACAATGGTCCGGACAAGGTCAAGATTACTGATGATTCAGAACTAAAGGCAACACAAAAGGGCCAGTAATGTACTAGGACTGTTGAAGGATTACTCTGAAAGGGGGTTATTGGGTGATAAGTAGCAATGACTCTGAAAGAAGCGGTGTAGATTGGAAAAAGTGATTCAGAGGAGAACTTCAGTACACTCTTGCCGGGCTCTGGATGGCTGGTAATTGTTGTTTGCCAAATGAGTGGCACTTCCAGAAAACTCAATATTTTTCTTTGTCACTCTCTATCTACTCTCAGCTCTGTGTGTGTGTGTGTTTGTGTAGTAGAAAAGGTTTGGCTGGTTAGCATGGTTCGGTTAGGCCCACTCTGGTAGGTTGGATAATGACATTACTCTTATTTTTGTTTTCAAGAGGTAAGGTCGTAGTCAGATTAATAAAAATCTGATTCATACATTAAATACATGACTTGAATACACGTAATTCTAGTGAACCAAATTTTAATTTATGAATTAAAATTATAGCTTCTGAAATGATCAAAATAAAAGTCATTTTAAAATAATGAAATATTACAACTATCTTTATTTTTATTTATTTTTACTTAATTCTTTTAATTTTAAATTTCATATTTAGTGTATGATTTGATAAGTTCTTATATTTGTAAAAGAAAAAAAAGGAACTACATGGAAAAAGTTTAGTTAAAATGAACATGCAAAAATCATAATGATCAATCATGAACATCATGATTTGTTTTGATTTTTTAATTTATTTTTAATTTTTTACTGGTTGGTTACACAACATTAAATGTAAACTTTTATTGAAATGTTTTTCCACTACATATGAAACTTGCATGAATGCAAAGATCAAATTTTCAAGAACTTCATTTTTTTAAAACTGCATTTTGCTTTTCTATATCTTAATTATTATTGACCCAGATGCTATAACTATACCATTATGGGGGCAAAAAGCATCTCTTTCCATTTCCGGTCATCCAGCATCAGCCGTTGGTAAAATGTGAGCTGCCTTCCCAGTCACTCAGCCCATGTGCTTATATGAGTCTCTTTTGAAGCCTGCAGAAATGGAAAGGTGTATATGACCTTCCCCGAGGCATTTCTCCAAAACCCTCTGAGACCCTTTGGCTTCTCAGCAGTCACACTCCTCTGCCTCTCATCCTTTGTTCCTCTCCTCTTCTGTCTCGCTCCATCCCTCCGGCAATTTGGTCGGGGTCAGTTTGGGGCGACGGTCTGTGAAGTGTAAAAAGCCGTTTTCAGAAACAGCAGCCAGGGACCCGGAGTGACACAGTTCTCATTTGCTGCACAGCGAGGATGGCCCACAAGCAAATTCATTGCTTGCAAGTGAAAGTCAACAGTTGTCCTTCTTGTATAATGTCCTGAGAAATAAAAGGCACGAACTACAGGTGAATAGAGTAAAGATTTTAGAGGAAAAGAGCTGCACTAAAATAAATCAGTTTTTATTGTTCATTAATCTCAAATTAATCACTGCAGCTGGGTAGTTAATCAAATATAATTTTAGAATTTTTTTTTCACATTTCACAGAGTTTTTTGTACATAAACTCTTTGTACACTGTGAGAATTGTGTATATTTTAAATGAATATATAAATACACATGCAATCATTTATAATTTTTAAAAATATATTACCATACAATATAAATTATATAAATATATACATGTAAATATATATGTTTGACAGCACTACGATGTTGCTTGCAATTTCTAATTTAGAAAATTTTATACACTGATTTATTTGCATACTTCATAACTGTACATGTTTTTTTTAATGTGCAAATATATGCTAATTTGCATAAATGTCCAGAACAGAAATCTGAGAACTTTAGACAAGATGTTGCAGAAATCAGGCAAATCTTACAATCTTTTTCATAAAATCATTGAGAATACAGTAGAATTAGGGCTGCACGATTTGGGAAAAATGTCACATTGCGATTATTAAGGTCAAATTTGCGATTTTTGATTGCGACACGATAAACAAGTGGTATGACTCAACTTGCTTGTTATCAAGGAAAATGCACACACAGATTACTAATAATGCTGAAAGCTGTATTTCTCCACTGAGATACAGTATACAGTGCAATCTAGCAACAACAAATTAAAACTAAAATGTACAAAATTAAACAACCACAACATCTTTACATCACTGAATTAAATTACATTCAATTAACATTAAAATAAAATGAAAAAGTCAGAAGTACAGATAAATGATACAAATACCCAATTCTATATTTGTATGATGTCCCAAAACATTTAAGCAGGATGTAACATGTACTTCGTATATTTCTTTTGGTATCTCTTGTCCAGTGTGCCAATCATTTTCTGAAATCCAGCACTTTGCTAAAAGTGCGTTCACACCTGAGGTGACTTGGGTGAATATATCTTGCTATTCGCGTGTATTTGGATGCTTGAACATGTCGAGAAATCACATAAATCAAACATAAATCTGCCTTGTTTAATTAGCGCGAATCGCACTGCAGGATGTTTAATTGCATCTTTGCATTGACTTAACATTTAAATCACTCGCGCTTAACACTTCATTCGCGTCTGGTGTGAACGCAAGAATGAATGTCTTGTTACGTCCACGAATGCATTTGTTTGTTTAATATAATCGCAGCATTTACTGTAATGTAATCGCATAGGCTGGCATCGCGATTGCGATATGATTAATCGTGCAGAACGAAGTAGAATAGAATTAAAACTGGAATGTCAGGTCTGAAGTCTGGTTTGCTACTGAAGTACAGATTTAAAGAAATGTGTTGCAATTGAATCTTGAAGTTGCCATTTTGTACTCAAAATTTTGTTGTGCTGAACCAGTACGACTGCCTTTCATCTGTAGATCACAAAAGATATTTTAAGAATAGTCTCAAGTGCTGTTTTGGACCCCATTCAGTATACGGATTAAAGCAGCTACAGTTCTTTAAAATATCTACTTCATCTATTTCACGGAAGAGGTCATAGAGGTTTGGAAGGGCAAGAGGATGAGTGAATGATTACATTTTGGATGACCTGTCTCTTTACACACTGTAAATAAATACTGTCATTAGCATTCATACCACGATACATAGGATATCTGCATCCACAAAACAAACACCAGGCCACTGCATGTGACCTGTATATGAAATGCGAGTGAGCGACCCAAAGAATTGAGAATAAGTTTGCGACCACAACACCAAAACCGAAAGTGCACTTGCCTCAAGGTGATAAAAGTTAAACTAGAGACAGGATCCTTCAGGGAGCTGCAGACGCTCTCGAAAGGTTAAAAATCGCCAGTCAGCCATGAACAAACTGTCTTTCTGTTTTCTTGAAGCTTCTCAAGTACATCCCTCCTTAAAAAACCCTCAAGGAGTTCAAAAAGCTTCAGAAGAACTTAGTTTCTGGCCCATGGTTTGGCACTGATGTATTATTATTATTTTTGCACCGCAATCGATGTTCATGTTCAGAGCGCTGGACCGGTTTGTTTCTTGGTTCAGCGATTTGGCGATTTACTTTGAGGTTCCGCTCCCATGTTGTCAACCTAAGTACGCTTGATAAATCCTCGGAATAAGCAGAAGTGAAGTCCATTTGGCCCATTGCAGGCAGTATACTTCTTTCTGGTTCGAATGCGAGGACCAAACTTCCAGAGTGGTGGACCGTAAATTAATATCCTCAAGCATGTGCGCCACCATCTGCCTCTTTGAAACATATTCATCAATTTGGCCAATTAGCAGATTAATTGCTTAATTACTCCGAGGCAGCTGTGTATTTCTCACGAAAATGCCAACAACACCAGAACCGAGTCTTATCACAATCTTACTTCTGCATTTCTTTGTCTGGTAGCAGCTGTTATTGAATTTCTGTTGCAAAGCGGGTCTATTGTTGAACCAGTTAGACTGTCGATAAATATAGAAGTTGAATGCACAACAATATGTCTTTACTGACCCAAGTGACCAGTGTGTGCTATTTCTGAGGATGAATGCAGTAATGGCAGATTTGCTTCTAGTGTACTTGACCTAAACTGATGGCAGTTTTTAAACTCCCAAACTCCAGCAAGCATTATATATAGCTTTGTTTGTATGGTGTTTTGTATGGTTTGTTTTGCATTAATGTAATTCACGCAGGCCATTAGGAATGTACAAACTCACTTTGTATGTCTGTTTGATGTGGGGCGGCAAACTGTGAGTGTGCTTTCCTCCCTCTGCTCTGCATCAAAAGAGCATGTGCCATCCGCATGTTAATTTTTCAGTAGTCTCACTTTCATTGATCTGATGGATGAGTTTTTGTGTGTATTTGTGATGATGGGTCACCTGCTGTCTGTAGATTGAGTTTAAGTCAGGG
The DNA here is from genome assembly GCA_032361065.1 of Enteromius trimaculatus. Classification (NCBI taxonomy): domain Eukaryota; kingdom Metazoa; phylum Chordata; class Actinopteri; order Cypriniformes; family Cyprinidae; genus Enteromius; species Enteromius trimaculatus. Next base: position 7,048,983 of record JAUMHP010000084.1, read on the forward strand.
GTCTCAAAGACATTTCACAGATGTTTTAGGGCCTTTCTACGATGAACTGCTGATAAATTCATAATGAATATATCATTTTATTTTTTTAAAATATAATATTTTGGACTTTATAAGCTCCAGAAGATAAAATATGTGTGCTCATACAAAACAAATCAACCTGCACATGGTAATGTTAATTGTGTATTATTTATTTACTTTTATAGTATTTTTATTAATATTCTGAGTTAGGGCTAGGCTTATTTTTGTTCATTTTTGTCACAGTTATCACAGTTTTTGCCGTTTTATTATGTACATTTTTTATTATTTGAATTAATATTTATATAGCTTTAGTTTAGTTTTTATTTAAATAATATAGAACTGCAACCTAATTTACTTAATTTAAAAAAAAATTATTTGCTTCTTTTTAATTTTTTTCTTTTTAATATTTAAGTATTTATTTATTTATTTTTCAAGTATTTTCCAATGTTAGTTTTTATTAAAAGAAAGTCATATACACCTAGGCTTGGGGGTGAGTAAAATATGGCATAATTTAAATTTTTGGGTGAGCTTTTCGTAAACAAAGTTTAGGTTTAGTTCAGTTTTAAAGTTTTAATTAACAATAGCAATACTGGCACAAGATTTTTGCTATTTGACTTTTTTTTTTTTTTCATTTTAAGATTTAATTTTCGCATCTAGCCTCGAGACAGGATTCGAATTCGGGCTCACAAGGCTACCAAAGAGTTGTAGACATTTTCAACCAGTGTTAAACACATTAAGTTGTGGTGCTCATGTAGGCGATATAGGTTTGAATCCAGAATTCAGAATCGATTCCCAAGGAATGCATGGATGATAAGACACACATATATTTAAAGCACTTTGGATGAAAGCATCTGCCAAGTGCATCAATATAAATTGGTATGCCCTTCAAATACGGATTTCAACCTGAAAAATTCCCTTGGTCTTCTTGAGTGTTTGAAATCATACAACAGTGTCATGGTTTTTGCATAATCTGTTGATATTCAAATTCATTGCAGGAAAGTACTATTATAACCCATTAATTGTAATGACCAAAACCATTTGTGTTATGTTGTGATTCAAGCTCTTTGAGCTGTGGTGCTGTTATGGGAAATTTGGGTATGACTTTGAACTGTGGTGTTCCCCTGTTTATTTTTCCTGATCCTTCGGCTTATCATTTCCAGTTAGCAGATTCACTGTTAGTGCAGTGCTGAAACATTTATTTCATACAATCTACAAAAAAGATGCATGTGAATGTACTGGTCACAAATAGGAAAGCTTACTAAAATGTTATTCTATATTCAAGGCCTCTGTTTAAATGGAGACTACTGTATACAATACCTCAGTGTGCAGTACATTATCACACAGAGCTCTACATTTTGAACCGCTATAGACGAAGATGCTTTATGCTTTAGTATTACACCTGAAACTGTCAGCGGTAACAGGAACCTTCAGGATCCTGTCTGAATGTTGGAACAGATTTTATTCTGGCAATCTCAGCTCCCAGCGTCCTCTGATGAATATGTACAGGGATTGCCTTTCTTACTCTTTCTGTGCCTGTCGATCTCTGTCTGTTGCTTTTGTCTCAATCACACTCTCTTTCTTTGCGCCTGTTCCTTACTAATGTGGTTTCATTGTAGCTGTTTTTTGTGGTTCTCAATAAAGTATTGTTAAAGCACGGTGTCTTTTCCCTTGGGTCCAGGTATCACAACAACAGATGGATCAATGCACCAAACAACAGCAGAAATCTTAAGCACACAACCCGAAGTGAAGTCTCGTCATGAATATAATAGTGTCAGAGGTTTAGGGAGAGAAATAAAGCATGGGATAGAAACTTTTCTTTTTGTAGTGCTGGATAAATAGACAAATTGAAGAAAGTAGAACACAAAATCCTTGCTGTTTTGTTTCAGCGCACTTGACGTTCTATATATAGGATGCACTAAAAATTCACATTCTCTTTTTCTCTGTTTCTCTCCGTCTGTCTCTCTCAGGGTGATGATGTTATGACAGTTATCAAAACCAAAGCCCAGTGGCCCGCCTGGCAGCCTCTTAATGTGTAAGTTTCTATCGCTTTTGCACTTTTACATTTAGACCCCCCCCAAAAAATAGTTTTGACACTTTAGCCACACTTAAAATAAATGAATGTCATTGCATTTGTTTATACACTCAGAAATAAAGGTACAAAAGCTGTCACTGAGGTGGTACCTTTTCAAAATTTACATGGTTGTACATAAAGGGTCAATTTTGGTACCTTAAAGGTACATAAAAGTACTTAAAATGTATATATTTGAACCTAATAGGTACAAATGTGTGCTTTCTGAAAAGGTACCATCCCAGTGACAGCTTTTGTACCTTTATTTCTGAGAGTGTATGACACAATATTAAACCAACAGTGACTTAAAGTGTCGAAATTTAATGGAGGCAAGGTCTCTCTATATACGAAAGGTGCTTATGATGTCATACAGTATATATGAAAATAGTATCATGAAAAAACAAAACATCCAGAAAAGGTGATTTGGTTTCCTGCTGCACTATTTGAAAAAAAGGAAGAATAATGAAGACTTTAATTCAGCAATAACTAACATAAGTTGATCCAAAGTGACAGTAAAGATTTATAATTTTACAAAAGATATTTCTAATATAAAGTGCTGTTAATTTGAGCTTTATATTTGTCAATGAATCCTAAAAAAAATTTAAATAACTATATTATTAATAATGATATTTAATTATAATATTTATATATGTTTTTTGAGCAGCATATTAGATGATCTCTGGTGGATCATGTGACTCTGAAGACTAATGATGCAGAAAATGACATGGTAAAATATACAAAATTACAAAATTAGAAAATAGAAAAATAATATTTCACAATTTTACATTTTTACTGTATTTTGATCAAATAAATGCAGCCTCAAACAAAGAAAGGTAACAATCGTAATGTCTTTCTTCTTGGATGAGTATTTTTCAACACCAAGACCTGCTTCATGAAAACTCCTTTAGCACCTGCTGGGTATGTAGATGTTTCTTTCCCTTTCACTAACGAGGCGGTTAATATTTTATGTGCGGTTTTGTTTAGCGAAGGCTTCCGTTTTTTGATGAGAGTAGCATTTCCCCTGCGGTGCTTTTGCGATTGAGGTTAATGGCCTCCCTCCAGCTCCAATACATCAGGACATTCTCTTGACCTATTTTAACATCAGACTGTCAATTACCACAACCAATTTACCCCATGAAGAGGCAACGGCAATGACAGACGCTAATTATTTCCAACCATAAGTCAAACATACGAGGCACTTTCCACCAATAAGGCACGCTATGGTATCCCATAACTCTTTTTTTAAAGCATTAGAATCAAAATTAGAATTTTTTTGGTGTGAAAAACATTTGCTATAAATGTATAACATGAAAATAGGTTAGCAAAGTATCTTGTATAGGCAGATGCATCATCTTCTTGACTGTAAATACTATTTTGAACTAATTTTAGTTAACAAAAATTATTTTATTTAAAAAACATGTTATTTTATTTTATTTCTGTGTCCTGCATTTTGCATATCTTTGGTTCGTCTGCATGGCTCTCTCTCATCCTCTTTCTTCTGCTCTCAAGTGTGGGCTGTGCGAGTCATAAGGTGCTGGTTTCATGATGAATATTTAATATGTGTTAATCAATAGATCCAAGTAAGATCTTCAAACATTCAGCCTGCTCCACTCAAATGGCAACAGTTGCTTTGGTGATGGTTTGTTATCAGGGCAATTAGTATGATTAATTACCATCTGCATGGACTGTTACAAATTACGCCTTAGCGTATAATACATGACACAGACATCTTGTAAGTGGCAATATGTTTGTGTACAGTCCAACTTTATTTTCACATGACTTATCTCCTATTCTCTTGTCTTTTCTCAGGCGTGCCGCCCCCTCAGCTGAGTTCTCGGTGGATCCAGCCCGTCATCTCATGTCTTTCTTGACTATGCTGGGCCCCAGTCCTGACTGGAACGTGGGGTTGTCTGGAGAGGACCTGTGCACCAGGGATTGCGGCTGGGTCCAGAGACTGGTGAAGGATCTGGTGCCGTGGGACGCCGGTACTGACAACGGGGTCACTTACGAGGTCAGTTTCACAGACAGGGCCTCCATATATGAGGAAACAATGAAGCTATATCTTTTCATATATTTTTTTTCTTTCTACGATATTTTAATCTGAGGTCTTGTATCAACTGTAAAAAGAGTCTGGGGAGACATCAAGTCAATTGCTTGGTTCGTCTTATTTACATTGAATTTTTGTTATAATTTGGCCAATCATTAGATTACTTTTGTAAATATTTAATTGCATTTAACATCATATTTTTAGCTGTTAACATGGTAATGCATTCAGTTGTGCAGATTATTCAAATTAAATTAAAATTCACAGACTGAATATTAATGTATGCAACCGCACTCCTGCTTTACTTTAAAAAACAAATTTTCACAAATTCATGCAAACACAGAATTCAGTGCAAATGACCAATAATTAAAAAAAAAAAAATGCATATTAATAATCTATATTCATCCATTCATTATCATAAAATGATTAAAAAAGAATAAATCCAAATGTTATGAACTTGCATGCATACATGTTTGGATGATATTTCACTAGTTGAGCTTTATTGAATAAATTATTATTCCTTGGTTTTATTTCTAAATAAATTCTCATGGGTGTATTTTATTATGTATCTTTAAAGGAGACATTTTTGTTTGCACTCTGATTAGTTCTAATCAGCAAGTTTCTGATCAGTTTCCCAGAAACCACTCAGAACAGAATGAAAGTCATAATGTTAAAGTTAAATAAAAGCTTTAATGGCATTTAAACCCATTAACTTTGGCAGCAGTGATTACAAGGTAATGGAGTAATATTTTGTTATGCCCTGAAGCTTTGATGTGGAAATGAAATTATTGTTTTAAACAAAGCTAAACTATTTCCAATTCATAGCGCTTCCAGATTGTCTCATATTTTAAGCTTGCTCATGAATATACAAAATCCAAGGGTGCACTAGATAAATAAATAAATACATAGAGGAAAAAAAGAGAGCATATAAACCAGTTTCCTTACTGTGTCCTATGTTGCTTCTAGTGTCAATAAGATCTTCATATTTACTCAAGAGCTGTTCAGAGTTCAAACAGTATTGAGTCTTTGCACATCCCAAATACTAAGTGGAACCAAGTCTTCACACACTGCCCCCTGCTGGTACGAAACAGTCCTGAGTTGTTCCTTAAAAGAAATAAAAAGTCAGCTTCAGAAGTTGAACTCTTAAAGCCTACCCGAGCAGTTGGAGCAGCAGTTGGTCTTTGTTTTGCAGCGTTGCTCTGAAGGCGTCGGAGTGGAACGCAAGTAACTGTCAGGTGGCTCAAAGTGCAGAGGCAGGAAACAAGGTCATAAATCACTCATAAAGGGAATATTACAGAGTCGATGAATGATGCATATGGAGATGAAATGTGGGAGGCCCTGGCAGATGGCATGCGAAAGTCACATACTCTACCTCTGTATTTCTCTTTCCCTCCCTCGCCTCTCTATCCTATCATCCTCTGTTTCTTAAGTCTCCCAACAAACCCAGCAATCCCCAGGAGCGGATTCGACCCCTCACCAGTTTGGATCACCCACATAGCCCCTTTTATGACCCTTCAGGTGGCCCCATCGCAGCCCTTGCACGAGTGGTAGTGGAAAGAATCGCAAGAAAGGTGACTTTTAATTTTTTTTATAGTATTTACACCTGTTTAAGTGTGTGCGTGTGTGTGTGTGTGTATATATATATATATATATATATACTGTATATGCCTTGCAAAAGTATTATTTTTTTTCATTTCTTTTATGCTTTAAATTACCTTTTCTACACATCAGTTTACACTACATACACCATAATGTTAAAGCAAAACAGGTTTTTAACATCTTTGCAAATTTATTCAAAATAAAAAACTACCATCCCAAAAGTAAGTGTTTACTCTACTTTTTTAAACATTCACTTTAATGAAAACCCAGTCCAGAGCATTCAGAACCTCAGACTGGGCAGAACATTCACTTTCCAACAGGACAAGGACCCTAAACACGCAGCAAGATAACTTATAGACAACTCTGTGAATGTCCTTGAGTGGCCCAGACACAGCCTCGAATATTTCTGGAGAAACCTGAAAATGTGCATCTGCCCCCATTGTGGAGAAAAGTAATTGAAAGCAGTTTAACATAAGCTTGAAAAAATGAAGACTGCTACAAGGCACTGTATACATATGTTCTTTGCTGTTCTTTTGAACTTTCTATTCATCAAAGAGTCCTAAAAAAAAGTGTCATGATTTTCAAAGAAATATTAAAATATATTAAAATAGAAAAAAACTATTTTAAATGGTAATATTTGACATTATAACTGTTATCACTGCATTGTAATGTGTATATTAATGTGTATGTTTTAATGGCTCTTTGAATTACCACTTTGTATAAATAAACTTGCCGTGTCTTATTTAAAATCTATAATATTTCTTCAAATTGATATCCATATTTTACATCATAATGCTGTGATGCCTAAAACTATTATTATTTTTATTTACTTTGGAGTTTTTTTACTTATTTATGCTTAATAACATAACATGCAGCACAGTATATTGTCCGCTTATTAGGTATTGCCCAACACATTAAGCATGTGTTTTTGGGAATTTGTTATTGTTTATTTCCTGTTCTCTATCAAAACGGAAGTTTTTAAATCTATATAGTATTCAGTATGAACAACTGTGTTGTTTAACATAGCTACTCAGCCTGAATTGCTGAGTCATAAAAGTCCATTTGCTAAACAAACTAAAGCAATTACTTACAAAAATATGTCAAAGCAAGCAGTTGTGAAATACAAAAACTCAGCAGCGCTCATGACACATCTGTTATCCTTCAAATGACAGTGTTTGGAGGATTCCGTTCTAAAATGATCTATTCTGGAACTTATCGACATGAACCAGAACTCTTAAAATTCCACACCAAATGTTTCATCTCTATCTCACAGCTGGGAAGAATCTCATCTCCAGGCTTTTGAGTGGGGTAAAGCGTGGGATTGCCTTGAGCCAGCTAGTTTACAATCATCTGCCCTCAGAGAATCTTTTTTTTTTTTTTTGCGCGGGGCTTAGCGCGATAGTGATCAGATGGCAAATGGTGGATCTTATCAGGCGCTGTGATGTTGATCCATGTTCTTCCAATCTGCAGGGAGAGCAGTGCAATACCGTGCCCGACACCATAGACGATATCGTCGCTGATATTGCTCAGGAGGAGAAGGAGGAAGGTGTGTATGGCTACGCTATCTTATCCAATTTGTAGCACCTCATTTAAAAACATAGCCACCGGACAGTTTAATGAACAAGGCGGCCTGCAGGTATCTTAGAGTAAACCTCCCAATGTCCCTTCTGTCACGGTTAAGTCAAACAACAGGAAAATGAAGAAGAACAATATGCCTCACCATGGTGCACTTCAATTATGTTTGTTGGCTAATGCACTCTGCCAGATAATTACCTGTGGTTTCCCTCCAGTTTCTTGTGAGTTTTAGGAGTGGTTAGATGGGGACTGGAATGAACAAGAGCTTTGTTGCTTTTAAAGCTAAAGAGTGCCATTTCTATGCTACTAGTCCTGCTCTGAACTCAAGCAGTGTTGCTGTCAGGCTGGTCAGGAAATGTTTTGATAGCAGCACAGAGCCACAGTGAGGGAAACTTCACCCAAAAATCCTAAATCAGGTATATAAAATGTCCTGACTCTTCCAAGCTTTTATAATGGCAATGAATGCGTGTTGACATTTTTGAAGCTCAAGAAAGTGTGTCCATCCATCGTAAAAAGTGTTTCACGTGATCCCAAGGGGTTAAAGGGTTGCTCCACCACAAAATGAAAATTGATAATTGATCAATGAACACAGTCATGGTCCACAAAAAAATGAAAGACATCGTCAATCTTTTATCGGTGGTTCAACTATAATGTTATGAAGTGACAAAATAAAACAAAAATAGCAACTTTATTCAACAATACGGCGCCATAACATCCCCATAGCGCCATTTTGGAGAGTATCATTGCACTCAGAATTTGCATGCTCTTCTCTGTCAGCCGCATCACAGCAATACACTGTTTGCATTCAGATCATAGCGTAAATACATGCAGAAAACATTTCTTAGCTCACAGAAGAGCGTAGGTATTTTGCGTCCTGTGGATATTCTCCAAAATTGTGCTATGGTGATGTTATGCTACTGAATTGTTAAATAAAGTTGTTATTCCCATATTTACTGCTGAGAGTCCACTGGTGAGCAAGTGAAGTAATGCTAAATGTTCTGATGGAGCAACTACATCTTGAATGGACAGGTACATTATCAGCCAATTTTCATTTCCCGGTGTACTATTCCTTTAAGGAAATCTGTATAAGTGCTGCTGCTTTTCATGAACCATGCAGTGTACTCTAATGAGTCAATCCACTCACATTTCCACAGCCGACAACACTCCAGAGACGTGCATCTACTCAAACTGGTCTCCGTGGTCAGCCTGTAGCTCCTCCACCTGCGATAAGGGTCGACGGATGAGGCAGAGGATGCTAAAAGCACAGCTGGACCCCAACGTGCCCTGCCTGCATACCCAAGACTTTGAGCCCTGCATGGGGCCGGGCTGCAGCGAGGAGGGTGAGCTAGATAACGCTGGTCTCCAGCTCTCCAGCGCATATAAAACCCTTTGAGGCTGACGGATTTAGGGATCACTATCTCAGAGCGTGCCAGGAAGGAAGGTGCATAGAATAAGGGGGAAAAAATGGAGGAAGAAGGAATAAAAATGTTGTGCAGAAAAGCATGCATGAAATGCTGAGTGGAGCAGGTAATTAATTGATAGCCTTGTTAGTGCGAGTAATGCAGGGAAATGCAAAGTCTCTGTTTTCAAGGTTACGCAAACCTTAGCCGACCTCAAACTGCTGCTGTGGAGTTTTATGCCTGCAATCTGCTCGAGCAGACCAGGGTATTGATTCCCTCGTTGGAGAGGTAGACGCTATAAACCATAACCATAAACTATATATTGTGGTTTATCGTTTAAAAGAATCAATACGACATTTGCACTTTGGTAGGTTGACTGTTTGGGTCGGAGTGTAAAATCTTTGTTAGTTAAACTGCAAATAATGTTTTCTCTTTTGAGTGGTTAGCTGTCGTTCCGCACCTGTAAGGGCAATCAAATTCAAGTCACAATCGCTGTATGGCCTTCTGCGAACGCAAAAAAATTCCAAAAAATGGAATATTAATTACTAATTACTAAATATTAATTTTTATCAATGGTATATTAAAACGCGGTATAAAATACAATACACTAAATAAAAATATGTTCTCAATATTTTTGTTAGTGAAAGATATATTGTCACATAATAATATTGATATTTGAATTAGTAATAAAATTATATTTTTAGAATAAAAATTAATTTTGTTTAGTAATTTAACATCTATTTATAGTAGTAGTAGCAGTAATGGTAAAGTAATTCGCAAAAATAACAGTGTTGACAAAAGGAAAATGTTAAAGAAAATGATCACAATTAAATGGACCAAAAGTCTACTTTAAAGTACACTGTGAGTGTAACGGTAACATGATTGTTTTTTTGACTGTTTGTTTAGAGTAGATGAATATGCACATGAATACCTTTAAATAGCTCTTTATATTGCCAGCACTTTTTGTTGTGCAAAACTGCGATTAACTAGAAGACAAAGGGCATTTCTTTTGTTTGGCTAGATTGTGTTTTTTGCTGTTTTAGTTTGAATTTGTCTTGTTCTTTTAGTATTGATACCAAAGCAACAAATATGTGATATATTGAAATCTCAAACAAGTTTTCTGCCTGTCTATCGGTCTTTCTCTCCACCTGGCGTCTGGTGACATTCTCTTTTTTTCCTCTATCTGTCAGCGTGTCTGCATCAAGCCATCAGTCTGCCTCGTCTGTACCTCTCCATCCTCTGATGCGTCTGTTTCTCCACATCACGTCTTCATTCTGTCAGCTCTGACGTGAGGCTTTTAAAGATGTTGCAGGTGGCTGTTTCTCGCCAGCACTGGCTATTGATTAATAGAACCTGCATTGCTTCGCGTAGACTCTCTTTTGTTTTTAATTAATGGGCCGTTAAGGGCCTGCATTGATTGATAATCCACCATCCCGTTGACAGGCCGACACTAGGGCCTCTGGGGGCCCCATCAGGGCCACGTTTATTTACAGCTCTTATTAATGATTCACTTAGTTCTGCTTTATTAGGTAGTGCTCACTTCTGGTCCCGAATGGGGTCTGCAATTCTGCACTGGAGACAAATCTATGGAGAGTTGCCCCAAGTTCATCCATCCCGTCTGATAACAAATCTATTTACAAGCTCTGCCTTAGAGATAATTGGAACGGCTGAGGTGAGATAAAGCAGGGCCGGATCGGTCAATTTGATCACATCTGTCAGCACTTTATAAGGGGAGAAAGGTGGAAGAGATGAAAGATGAACTGTAGAGCCCGGCAGCGTTGAAAAAGGATAGAGGAGGATTGTAATCTTACAGTCTGTCATACATAAAGAAAGAGGATTATGGGAACGGGTCACTGCTCTGAACTGCTGTATAAAGTAATTCATCACAGGAGGCTGTTTTACTGCATGGCCAGACACAAGTAAATCATTACATTGATATTACTAATATATTATTTATTTATTATTTATAACTTACACTATTTACAGTAATAATAAAAAGTGTACGCATTTATTATATGTCTATTATAATTTTTATATTTTTATTTAATTTTTATAATTATATGTCTATTATAACTTACCACATATAATAACTGTACAAATAAAATAAATAAATAATTATTGAATTCTACACATTAGTTTGTAACCTTATATTATATTATATTATATTATATTATATTATATTATATTATATTATATATTTAACAATAATAAAATTAATAATAGTATGTCTACACATTTAATATGACATTTGATGCCAATTTTAACTAATTCTGTGGCAAGTAATATATTTCAGTATTATTATTATTATTATTTATTTATTAATATTTTAATAGAATAATTAAAATATTATTATTTTCTTACAAGTAATTTGTTAATTAGCCTCTTGCAAACAACATTAATATATTTTAAATTCTTACATAGACACAATTCTCTTCATCCACAAAACAAATTTACCGAATTTAGGCATAAATGTTTTGTTTTTTAAAGTTTATGTGTTTTTATTAAGAAATATAATTGTAGTCAAATGCATCCATTCACTTATCCTCAGATCTCACAGTATACTTTTAGGAAAGATTTGAGATCTACAATACCTCATTAGCATATGACTGTGTTCTGTTCCCTAGAGGCGTCCACATGTATGATGTCAGAGTGGATCAGCTGGTCTCCGTGCAGCGCCTCGTGTGAAATGGGCATGAGGTCCAGAGAGAGATACGTCAAGCAGTTCCCAGAGGACGGATCCAGCTGCACGCTGCCAACCGAGGAGACAGAGAAGTGTGTGGTCAACGAAGACTGTTGTAAGTTATACACCGTACATGTTGTGTTAGCGTTTTCAAGCATTTAGTCAAACAACTATCCCACGGTAACAGTAGACACATGTTAATGTGTGTTTCAGCCCCCAGTAGCTGTGTGGTGACGGAGTGGGCTGAGTGGGAGCCCTGCAGTGTGAGCTGTGGAGTGGGGATGAGGAGGAGAGAGCGCATGATGAAGATGGAGTCCTCAGATGGCTCGCCCTGTCGAGCGCAGCTGGTGGAGGCAGAGAAGTGCATGATGCCCGAGTGCAGTGAGTATGACGCCACGAAATGTCAGTTCAGTCAATTCAATCCAACACCCTCTCATGGGCCAGATGAGATGCCCTGCTTCACCGGGCTTGATTCATTACCAGAATTCCTCTTTGCTGCTAGTCGATTTCTAATTAGACCTGCTTGTCACTTGCCCTGGGTTGGACTTGACCAGCCGTTCGTAAAGTCTTATTTAAACTGAGGCTTCTGGTTCACACTTGGAATTGTGTAGCTAGTCATTGCTAAGTCAGTGTTTAATTTGGCTCCGTCATTTCTTTTTAAAGACAGGACACACAGAAGCTGGTCATAAAAGCTTTGTAAAGTAATACGTAGTCACCTTTATTTATCTGCTTAACAGCTTTCAACTTTGTAAACCCTGTCTATTTCTATTTTAATTTGTAACATGCTTTAAATTGAACAGTAATGAAGTTAACCATTCAAATACGATACATAAACAATCACAAAATATACTAAATAGTATGATAGCAACATACATTTACTCATATACTTAAGTAAATAGTATATGAGTATATTTATTATAATTATTCAATACAGTGTTGTATTATTTAACAACAAAAAAACAAGAATAATCATCCTCCTCGTCATCATATAAATATGACTGATTTGTGTTGGTCTGAATATGTTAAATATATTTTATTTGACTGGTTATACAATATGAATCAAAATATATGCTCTAAAATATTCTTAATAGACTAAACAAACTAAATACACAAGATTTATAGGTAATATTTGATGTTTTGTTTTTAGGTCCCACTTTCTTTTACATTTTACTTACTGTTCCAATTCTGACAATTAACTATTAACTATGACCTTTGCCACAATATACTCTTAATTTGCTGCTTATTAATAGTTGGGTAGTTGTTAAGTTTAGGTATGGGGTAGAAATTAGGATATCCAAAATATTATATCATGCAGAATAAGGCATTATTATGTGCTTTGTAACTACATTACTAATAAGTATCCAGTGTGCTAGTAATATGCATGCTACCTTTTTTAAGCTTGCAAATTTATAAGCAATATGGAATTTGTTTATTTATATGCTTGTCATTCTGTAAGAGTTGATGTATAATTTGTAGTATTGCGTGCTTCATGACTACTACTTTCAATGCAAGTACTAAAACTAGTATGCACAATATTATGCACCAGATACCGTGCACCTCTAATTTAGTACGTTTTGGGTTTATGAGCTGTAGTAACTGGTGTGTGCTCGTGTGTGTGTGTGTCTGTAGACGCAGTGGTGTGTATGACGTCTCCGTGGTCAGACTGGGGGGACTGCAGCGTTACTTGCGGTGTGGGCATGCGTTCCCGTCAGCGCATGCTGAAAACACCCATAGACCCCAGCCTGTGTACGGATGAGCTCGAGCAGGTTGAAAAGTGCATGCTACCTGAATGCCGTGAGTAACACACACACACTTATTTGTACCAAAGACTTATTCATGTAAATACTAGACTAACCCTAATGAGATTTACAAATTGAAGACCTCCCTAAATTGAGGTTTTGTGATATTTAGTTCCCCAAATTCAAAGAAATACACGTATGAATGAAATGCTCCCTTTTTAATTTCATCCTCCATTATTCCTCCAGCCACAGAATGCATGCTGTCGGAGTGGTCGGCCTGGTCTGAATGCAATAAGTCTTGTGGGAAGGGTCACATGATCCGCTCACGGATGGTCAAGCTAGAACCTCAGTTCGGAGGCTTGCCCTGCCCCGAGACGGTCCAGAGGAAGAGATGCAAGATCCGCAAGTGCACAAAAAGCTCCCGTGCCAGCGAAAAGAGGAAGAGACAGGAAGCTTCCGACAGGAGGAGAGCAAAACCGAGCAGGGAGTCTGTGGCAGAGGAGAGCTCAGGTCCAGAATTATTTAGTATTTACTTATTGCAGGTTTAGCTCTCAGTCAACAGATCCTTCCTGAAAGCAGGATTTATGTTAATTGCCCATAGTTTGTGCACTATAAAGTCAACTTGAAGATAAAGTTGACCTTTTTATGGTACAGGTTTTACTTTGCATGATTTATCAGAGGAAGTCTTTACAATTTTTCAATCATCAATATCTAATAACTTTAACAGCCTCTTTAAAACTTTTCTTGGCTGATTTCACCTTGCAAATCTTCTCAAGGGACATGGTGATGGGACAAATATGGATTGGGAGGGGGAAAATTTGTGTTTGCTCAAATGTTTTCTGCGTTGTCTGGTGATGCATTCTACTGAGAATGTTTGCAAAACCTTGAAATCTTGCTCTCGAAAAAGTCTGCACAGTGCTTCACCCGTGTGATTATTGCACGTAATTACTTGAGTAAGCTTTACAGAGCTCCAAAAGAGACATGGTGATGAAAAAAAATTTTTAATTATATTTTTAATACTTTTCATTTGCAAGACTTCTGGGATCCCTCAAGAAATTTTGCTTTCGGGGATGAAAATGATATGAAGTGGCTGGGAGAAAACTAAAGCTTTCAGAAAGTTTCTCTATCTAACGCAAATGTTTTTCGAGTAAAACTACAAGTATAGATGTATATCTCAAGATGATGTGACATTTTTCACAATCAGTTTCGAGGATCAAATTCTACATCCCTAATCCTACCCAATACCTGCACTTAACAATTAAGAGTTTACTAAAGCAAAAGCCATAGTCAATGGTTTGTTAATAGCAAGGCTTTGACCTTAAAATAAAGTGTGATTGAAATATGTCACATTACAGTAGTAAAATTAGTTACCACCTTTTTGATGGTGTGTTACCTTCCTACCTACCTGCTGATGTGTCACACTGTTGCTTTATGAATCCTGATTCGAGGACCTTTCCTGATCCCGCCCCCATGATAAAAAAATTATTCACTGAATTTAAAAAAAAGGATTAATTGAATTTAGGTATTTTTTACGTGGTTGCAATCAATTTATTGTAGCTACATTTAAATAAACAAAAATGTTTTTAAATGTTGCTAAAATTAATTGTTTTCCACCACTTCAAATGTTTAGAAATGTATTTTATTTTATTTTATTTGAAATAGAAATCTTCTGCATCATCATTTTGCGCCAAATGTATTTACAGTCGCATATGATCATGCATTCCTTATTATTAATCCTTATCCTATTCCAAATAGAAATATTAATATCCTTTAAACTCTTTCAAATCAGTCACTTGAGCATTAAGATGCATCCCAACAAGGCAAAAATCATTTTTGTAAACAACAAAGCAGCTTACTGTTTTGGAACAGAGCTGATATTTTTGTTATTGGTCAAATTGTTCTCCTAAGCTCCCTGTAAATCTTTTGTATTACTCTACATGAATCGATCAATACATTCCATCTTTTAAAGCTCTGCTAGAGCCGGAGCATCTTTAATACACACACAAACGCACACACACACACACATGTTGTATTGTCAGCATATGATGAATTGATTCAGTACGGCTGCAGATGGTGATATAGAAGGTGTCCCGGGCTCATTGTACTAGAGGAGTCTCTTTGGTCTTACAGCTTATTCCTAACACACATGAACACACACGCTCATACATCACCTTTAACTGTGCTGTCCCCATCAGCTGTGGAGGATATTGGTGATATTTATTTTTGGCACTTTATCTTAGTCACCTCCATCGTGTTTACTATAAAACCCTCCACATCCCCAGCTCCACCTGTATAGATAGTTAGGTGATTTTGTGTATGTTATATATGGGGCTTATTTCATATATGTTAAATGTGCAGCAGCAGTATTTTCTGCATGCTCCCAGCTGCAGAGTAGTAGATCTATTTTGCAGAGACAAAACAGATTAAAGGGGTCCTATGAAGTTATTTTAAAAATCATTATTTGGTGTATTTGCTGTAACAAACTGTGTTGACATGCTTTAATGTTCAAAAAACACATAATTTTTATAACAGTGTACATTATTGTAGCTCCTCTAGTTTTTTACAAATACCCTCCTTCCAAGAAGCACAGTCTGCTCTGATTGGCCAGCTGACACAGTGCATTGTGATTGGACGAACCCCACAAGCACGAGTCACAAATGTAACACCCCTTACCATAATCGCGAGATGAGCTTTCAAAATAAAATCAGTTAATAATGTCATTAGTAGTTTTACCATCAGTTCAAGCCTGAAAGAGGAACAGAGTCGTGTGACAGACACAGTGCTCATTTGTATTTGCAGTACACAAGACACGATTGACTCCACTGTGATGTGACCCTGTCTCTCTTTCTCATGCTTGCGCGCACACACAATGGCAACTTCACATAGGACACAGGAATGCGCTGCACTATGAAACCCATACATTTGAACCATTCATGCTCAAAACTCCACATTTGAATAGTCAATTGCAAACACTAAAAGGGGTAGTTCACCCAAAAATGAAAATTCTGTCATCATTTACTCACCCTCGAGAGTTTCCAAACCTGTATGAATTTCTTTGTTCTGCCAAACACAAAGGAAGATATTTTGATATCAGTTTGTAACCAGGTTGTTTTGGTCACCTTTGACTACCATAGTTGGAAAAAAATACTATGGGAGTCAATGGTGACCAAAACAGTGTAGCCCGTTTAAAATTGTCATGAATATTACCATGCTAAACTCTCCTAGGGTTATCCCGACAGAAGTTTACTTGTGATACATTTCAGGTAGAAACCTCCCCCCTTGATTTTGTTTTTCTCTCTTCCAGCAGCCTGTCAGTTACGCCCCTGGTCCAGCTGGACGGAGTGTACCAAACCATGCGGTGGGGGTGCCCAGGAGCGTGTGATGAACTTAAAGAAGAAAGGCAAATCTTCACAACCCAACAACTGCAAAAACAAGAAGGAGATCCGCATGTGCAACGTGCACCCGTGCTAAAAGTGACTCTCTATCACTGTAACACAAACACACACACACTCCAACACACACTGAACCAGCCCTTAAAGAGGCTGAATAGGGCAGAAACAGCATAGTTTTAACCTAAGGTTTCCTGAAGCAGGACTGGCAAGGGGTGTGTGTTCCAGCTTGTAGGGTTTTAGAGTCACACACATGGACCAGGCCTGTTATCCGTGATTAGTTTTAGATGCCTTCTTAGCGGGCGTATATACTGTATCAATGTATAACCGACACTTTTCAGTACCACCTTCACTAAAACATCAGTGTGCACTTCTTTAATTACATTTTTCTTTCATTTGTTATGCACAACCACATTCTTTTTGGGTAAAGGTCGGCGGTCAAAAAGATACGTAGCATTTCCTGTAAGCAAAACAAGGTTTTCTGCATCCCATAAAGATTTTGGATGCAATCCTGTACTGGTTTGTGAAAGAAAACAGGCCGTGATGTGGAATTCGCAAACAGCTTCTAATCCGAGGCCACCTCTATTGAGCGATATCAAGGTGGGTCACCCACAATCAATGACCAATTGATTCAGTGTTTGGTGAGGAGAGAGTTTTATTTTTTCCTTGAAATTTCTGGAAATCTAGTCAAAAACTGGCTTAGAGGGATGCATTGGCCAGGATATGGATAGTTTAACATTGTATTTCCGAACTAAAAAGCACAGGTAAACGTAACCATTCAACCTTTTTTGGATTTATTTGATAAATCGTGATATATTAACTTGGAGTTGAAAATAGATTGTGACTTTTTATTGCATTATTAGATGTATAAGAGGCTAATGTGAAATATTAACTGATAGGTAGGGAAAGAAGGCATTTAAGTTAGACTTTTTCTTACTTTTATTGTGGAGTTTTGATATATTTAGCTTCAAAACGTCTTGCCAAAGTCAAGTGTGGATTTTCTTTATTTCTGTCGCTCTCTCTCCCTTTTTTCTTTTCACTCATCCCCTCTTCTACAATATTCTGCTACTATTTTGGAATAAATCTTTACAATAAAAAATATGTGATTACACGTTTCAGATTGCTTATTGTCTCATATATATAGATAGATAGTTTTGCTTTTTAGATTCTCTTCTGCTCCAGAACAGTTTCTTTGTCTAACCGCAAGGGGGAGACAGAGACTATAGTTGCGCCACATAATTATGTTATAAATGCCACAGTTCGTCACCAAGTGGCATCGTTTTTTAACCGTTCATCTTCTCGACAAATGTGGCTGCAGGAGGAAATCTTAAAAGGAGTAGGTCAGCCATGAATGTCTGTCACATTCATTATATATATATAACAATAAAAGGCGACTGACTCTGTCATAATACTTCTTGTGTTATATAGATGCATGAACGTCACGTGGATTTTTCTTTGTATATAATCGATTAGCTTTTGGCTTTTAGAAATATCTGATTCTGAGAGTTTAATTGGTCTAGTATTGATTTTAGTCAGCTGCCTAAAATAATGATAGCTGTATCAAGCAAGATGTGTCATAATGTTGTTGCCAATTGCACTTTGTTAAAAGCGCACGCGTCGAGTTGAAGTGCTGAGCATAATACATTTATTTAGGTTTGAACTTTACACCGCGTGACTTTTAAACATTTTATGAAACTCCTACGGTGATTTAGCTTGGCAAGTGTGGGGTAAACGGCCCGGGGGCTTTATACTTTAAACACAGGAGATTTTCCTCTCTTGCTAAACATGATGGGAGCAATTTATTGTTAGAACGCATCATGTCTCGGCTAGAACTGAGTACTGAAATTAATTAAAGTGAGCCAAACACAGCAGCTTGGTAGTCATGGTAACACGCGTTGAAGCCTTAATATTTCTCACACATGAAAGAAGGACCGGGCAGTGGATTTGAGCTCCTAAAGTTTGGCTTATGAATATTATTGAGACTGTGTGACGTGTAACAGTTGGTCTGTTTCATCTGTAAGCTACTTTAAACCGGTCTGTAGTTTTTCAATAAGTTTGTGGGAGGAAAAACAGCAGCTTTCAACTAAATGTTAGCTTATGTATTTTTAAGTATTAAAATAAAATTAATAATTAAAATACATAATATACATATTGTAATATTAAACTAATTGGTATTTTAAAAATTAAAGAGAAGTTAAATGCCACGGCGTGCAAAGAAACTCAGTATGACTCGTTAAATGAAATTGGTTCATTTAATGAATCGTTCGGACGAGTCGATTCGTTCAAATAAATCTGAAGTCAAAATTGGCATTAGTATTGTTCAGTAGTATGTGCTTCATTCAGTACAAGAAGAATCGGATCTTAAGAGTTATTTACATGTGAATCGGACTTCACTAGCCATTATGTATATTTAGATTAATTCAAAAGAATTGACTTGTATCATTTGATACAGAATCGGACTGGTGCTGTCTGCATGGGATCCATTTACATTTTAGTCGTTTAGCAGACGCTTTTATCCAAAGTGACTTACAAATGAAGACAATAGAAGCAAAAGAAGAAAAAAAATCGATTCGCTCAAAAGAACCGACTCGTGACTGATTCGTTCGGGAATTGAACGCATGTTCACAAAATAGTATTGTCTGACTCTAACCTATAACCTGTTCTGAATAAAGGGTGTACACGACACAGTTTTCAATTAAAAACTGAAAACTTTATGCATTTTTATCCGTTCGCTGACACTTCAGTGAGTCAGTTAGTTCAGGCGGTCTGACTGTGTTAAATGCTATTTCAGAGATGCCTCCCCTACATTCAGCTTTGCTTGAAGATTTTCCAGAGGTTGTGACCCTTAGTTTGAAGAGCATGTTACTGTTTCGGTGGGTTGGTAGAGACAGCCTGGGTGTGTGGGGGAATAAAATGTGGATGTGTATAGCACTAGCCTATATAGGTCTGTGGGGGGTGCAGGTGGGCAGGGCCTTCACATTATTATAAAATAATGGAAACCATGGGAACATAATGGTCATGCTGTGGAAAGACCATGAAGCAGAGAATAATGTGCAGGGTACAAGGTGTTGAGATGTTGGTAATCCACGAAACGCATTTTAGAAAACATTATGCGCATCTATATGTACATAAAAGATGTTTCCTGGAGCCTTTTGTGAATTGAATGCTCAATTGCAAGGAGTGAAGAATTGCAAAATTGGCATTGTGGGTTTTCAAATGTCACAATGCATTTCACAAAAAGAAAATTTGTAATGTTAATCTTCATGCACTGGACTGAAGGCCGTTCAATCTCTTGAGAACAACAGAACTCAGTTGTGCTCTTATAAGCGATTCAGAAAGGTGCCACAAACAGCCCTAAGCGAGAAAGGAGAATACGTGGCGTGTGTCTTCTTCTATACATTTAGATGATGAGAATTCATGTTGATTTTTCTTTGTTTGCTGCACACACTGTCCCTGAATGTTTGCACCATTACCTGTGATGAAAGTGGCCAGTAAAACAGTGCTGACAGCGGTACGTTCGGCTCTCATGTGTGATGGGAATTCAAGCTCGAGTGCTTTTAGTTTCTCTTGAGAACTACAGCAGGAACATGAGTGAGCTACCACTGTAATCTTGAACACCTTGCTTATGCAGACTTCGGCATTTTTATTATAAAATAGGCCTATATTCTATTCACAAAATTACCTAGCAAGTCGTTTAGAGTTGGAGAGATGTCCTTGTTGTCTGTTCAGTGAGTCAGTAAGCTGATGACTCAGTAACGACAAAGGCACCTCGGCTTTTTTTTTTTTTATTTCTCAGTTCTGTCAAACGATTGACGACTTATTCATTAAGAATGTTAAGTTAAGACCTGATCCGTACCTGTTTATGATTCCTGGATAATTTATATGTTTTTAACAGCTGTTTGGACTCTGTTCTGACGGCACCCATTCACTACAGAGGATCCAGTGGTGAACAAGTGATGCTGAATTTCTTCAAATCTGTTCTGATGAAGAAGCAAATCTTGTATGGCCTGAATGTGAGTATATTTGTAGCAAATTGTATATTTTCTGGGTGAACTATTCCTTTAAAATGTGGAACATCTGTATGAATTCTGTGGTCTCCTGTGTTCTTCTGTTCGATTTATAAGTCAGTTAACCTTCATTGTTGTATCTTGTCCTTAGAACTCTCGCTGGAGCTCTTGAAGGCTTCAGTCTTTACAAATCTGATAAGAAATGCAGAAAAATCAATGTCATGTCCAGACATGGCGAGACATGTTTGCTGGTGCAGGACTCAGCTGTTTTATTTCGCTCAACCAGCTGCAGGCCTTTGAGTCAAGCACAGAGGAGAACATTTATTTTTGGCGCAGGGAAGCAGAGGGAGATATTTCCACTTCAAGATGACTCTAACTCTTTGTGTTTGTTCAAATGCATATGCTTACATTGCGCCTCCCACATAGCTGGTGATTTTATCGTTTTATGATTCTCCGTAGGATTTCAGTGGCTTCAATTGCATGCTTGATCACAGGCACACAGTACAGAGGAGCACAGAACATCAAGGCCTGAATAATTATTGCACACGGCTCAAAAGAGAACATCTTTATAGCTGTGAATAATTGCACGTTAATGCACACTGCAAAGGTAAGAGCTATACAATGATTGAAACATATCTGAGCTTCTCAATATTGCCATTCTTTGTTCTGTTCTATTCATTTCAGTCCTGTTCAGTTCTCATTTATGCCATCCTGTTGAAATTATTTGGTTCTGTTTATCTACGTTTTTCAGTTCAGTTGTTATATAGTGTTCTGTACTAATTACTAATGAGCGTGGGATTCATTTACCTACAATATCTGTATATATTCATGCACAGCATAATTACAGACCCTGTACAGGTATGTACGGTATTGCCCTCTATTTAAGTTTAATAAGTAAGTGTTTGGGGAGGTGGGGGACAGTCGAGTCTTCCTGCTGCTCTTCCCTGTGAATGCCACCATAGTTAAGACATCTTTTATTCATGTGTTGACTTTTTCTAGCATGTCTTTGTACTCCATTATATCAAATCCCACTGAGCGTCACCAGCACCAGTCACATTTACTGCCAAGCTGTCAGACACGCATTGTTTAAAAACTAAGACTGTACTTTTGGACTGGAGTCAGACTTACAGTATATAAAGGACCTGGTCCCTTAAGGTAGGAAACATGTTGTGCATTTGATCGGGCGAAATGTATCTTGTAAAATGAGTCATCAGTTGCTTCCATATGTTTTCCCAGAAGATAAAATGTCTGCGCGCCACTGTGCTGCTTTTCATTTGTTTTGTGTGACATTTCCATTACATACAACACAGCCTTCTAAAACCTTTAAAAGTGTTTCTACACATTTCTTTTCTTTTATTTCACTGCCTTGCATTTAGTGTTTCCAAATACAAAAGTGTGTTTTTGGTGAATGATATGAATAGCCTCTAATTGTAATATATCTGCTAAATGAGATTTTTTTTCAGCTTTCAGGTGCATGCTAGTAGCACATATCACGGAACAGAAGAAATGTTAAAGAACAGAAGAAATGTGACACCAAAGAGAAGAAATTGTTTAATAAAGTCATCATTTTTTCTTCGCACACAAAAAGTATTCTTGTAGCTTTGTAACATTAGCGTTGAACCACTGATGTCACATGGACTATTTTAATGATGTCCTTAATACATTTCTGGGCCCTGGGTCAGAAAGCTCTCTAATTTCATCTAAAATATCTTTATTTTTATTAAAAACATGAGCAAAGGTCTTGCTCATATCCAGCAATTCGTTTTTATTTTGGGTAAACTATCACTTTAAGGTGCTGAATGTAGGATTTTGACTCTGCTAAAGCATAAAAATAATGTTTGCAGGTCTTTAAGAAATTTGCTAAGTTAACATACTTGTTTATCTGGAAAACATTGCTACAGTCAATTATTCTCGTCCCACCGTCAGTTTACCCAATCATATTTTAGAACCCTGGGTTGCCAGTTGGCGGTAAACACAGCGCTTTCCATCCTCATTGCGCTCGTTGCTATCTTCAATTTGGCAACCTGCGTGTAGTAAGGGCCGGGTAAAGAAAACCGTTTCCAATATTTTGAATCGGTGTCAATCTTACATACAGCATCTTTAACTTACATTATTTTGCTTTTCAACTGTTTCTTGATTTGAGAATCTTTAGACATTTGCACTGGACACCAGGATGAAAATACTAATGGAGAATATCACGTTTTTGTAGCGTGATCAGAAGGTACAAAGTTATTTCTATATTTTAGTCACTAAGAAGCAGGGCTA
This sequence comes from Enteromius trimaculatus, assembly GCA_032361065.1. NCBI lineage: Eukaryota > Metazoa > Chordata > Actinopteri > Cypriniformes > Cyprinidae > Enteromius > Enteromius trimaculatus. The sequence continues at coordinate 7,071,767 of JAUMHP010000084.1, forward strand.
TTCGAGCCTTAAGCTGTTTCTCTGATTTGTTGTTTTTGTGAAATTAATTAAAAAGTAATTGAGAACTGTAGGAAACTGTGTTATGAAGCGTTTAAGTTTGCCTCCTAGACATTTCCTTTCGACGTTTTGTATTCTCTTCTATTATGTTAACTTAGTCCTGAAAAGGCTTGACCCTGCAGAAATCCTCCAGAGCTATAACAGAAATGGATGAAATGCCACAAAACTCCCACTTTAGGGTTTTTTGTGGAAGTTCCTTGATGGACTGAGTGAATTTAGAGTAAGGTGAACTCAAGGCTGAACTTTAATAAAAATGCGGGTTGGTTCGCACCACAAATGCAACAAGATGGATTTGTTTGGGAATATTTGGAGATGAAATTACCCAGTCCAACTATTTTCTTCTTCGAACCACAATTTTGTTCAGACCTTTTGTTTAAACCTGATTTTTAAATGAGCGCAATCATCACCCAGTAGCTTTGTAAATTATTCTGTCATCACTCACTTTTGTTGACTAAGCCGTAACAGCGTAACCAAAAATAGCATGCATTCTATGCCGCATCCTTGAGAGATTTCGTAAATGCCAACATATGCCACAGTACTGATGCTGAGGTGACATTTTAAAAGGTAACAGTATCAGTCTGAAAAATGAATTTACTTGATATTTTAGGGCGCACAGTTAAAGAGGGGGTGTTTCAAGGAATCAAGGCAGAACATTTAATGAGTTGCCATAGAAATGTTCTGTAAAGAATTGCAGTCACAGGTACATCATGAATGTATCTTTTAATAGTCACATTATTTTTAGAGACAATAACATTTCATGAATGAGATGACTGTTAGATCGTTATCCTTTATAAATGTTTCTAGAAATATTAAAAACGATGTGTACTGGACTCTTAAAATCATTCGTATATTGAATATAAACCATTAACAAATTGACTCTTACAAAATCTTATATTATGTCATATTGCAGTGGACACAGCCTCCCACCTGAGTGAACCCAGCTGCTCTGACAGACTTCAGCAGCCATTATTTATTTTTTTAACCTCATTACGGATGACACAAATGGCTCCTTCGGCAGAGGGGCTGTTGCCATAGTAACAGAGTGCAAAAGCGCCACATTGACCTCTTATGGGACGTGGCCTTTCAAAGTTTTTATTCTGTTATACACATGGTCAAGCGACAACCGTGGACATGGGGCCTACATGATGTAATATGTCAGTGTCTCTTCAACATGATGTCATTGGTCGGTGATAGCAGAGAGAGCAAACTTGACCTGATCGAGTTGCTCTTAGAAGGGCAGATGCCTTGTTTGTTTCGCTTTGGCGTGTGATTTATCAAGTGGTGGTATATACTGACTGTGTTACCGTCTTTTGTTCTTAGGGGGGCTGGACTGTAATGAGAAACAGTGTGGCGAGTTTCAAGCCAAAGGCCATAATCATGTGACAGTCAGGCACCTTGGATTTTAGTGATGATAAACAAGGGGCCCGCTGGCATTCAGGGAAAAAGTGTGGCTCCTGTTGTTCATTTAAAAGTACTTTTGACCAAGATAAAGATGGATTTGTACCTGCTTAGAATCTGATAACTGTGCCTGTAGAAGAACCTTAAAGGCACAGTTCACACAAAATAAAAGAAAGTTTGATAATTTTTATTTTTATGTCGTTCCGTATAATTTTTTTCGCGTAAAAGTCAAATATTTTTTGCAGGATTTTAAATGAATAACTCCATAAAACTGTTATTGAAGCAGACGCTACACAGGAGGTACAGTAAGGATAATATAATGGCTTATTTCACAGCAGAGCATCTAACAATGGCTGAAGACAATGATCAGGGTGAGTATCAGAGAGCTGGTTGGTTTGTCGTGGATGAATGCAGAACAATGACACAGGCTTCCTAATTACAGATCCGTTGGAGCATTGGAGACAAACAGAGACAACAGAGCAGTGTTGGGCAAGCTACTTAGAAAATGTAGCTAAGCTATCAGTTGCTCTACATTGAATGTAGCTTAACTACACTAAAGCTACTACCCTGAGAAATGTAGCAAGCTAAGCTACAGCAACATGG